>JALIGW010000003.1:132381625-132694125 GCA_023053685.1 Diadophis punctatus similis
AGGTCCAAACACTGGGCTTTCCAGTGCCTGGTGATGAGGCAACTCCTACCATCTTCACATGATTGTAGAATTTGCCTTCAGTTTACACAGATGTGCTAGAGAATCTTTTTTTCTTCTTTCCCTCAACAGGAGATCATGTCCAGAAAAAGGATAGTTGATAACCACTAGTCTGGAACCATTGGTCCATCCTGAAAATGAGTCCTAAAAAGCAGTGGATGCAGCTATATCGTTAAAAGCAATACTTAAATAACTCTTTAAGTAGCCTAAAATACAACAAGTGCCAGAATCCCATATGGGATAATCCATTCTGAGGTTCCACTAATATTAGCTGGCGTGGGACTACTTCCTGATGGATTTCAGCCGATATTATTATTGGAAAAGCTTAGCAACAGGATTTTCTTATTTAGGTATTAAGTTATAAGTCAGCTCTAATGAAGCCACTTTTTCATCCTTCTGTTCTTTACGGTTCCTTACATATCAAGAGGAAACACCATTAAAAACTCTTGGAGAAGTTTACTACGGTAATTGTTTTTTTAAACACATGTTCTGCTTGAAATTAAAATATGTGAACAGGAAAAGTTTGTGGCCTCCTTTCGAAGCTGGGAAAGACTTATGCCTTTGCTCTTGCTTAGTGCCACTGACCCACCACAGACATAATTAATGGAGGAAGTAAAGTTTTTCCCTCCTCCGCCTCAGGCTGGATCGGAGGAGATGCCTCATCAAACACAAGCACAGATGTCTGCTCTTGGCTCCGGCTTTCAGGAGAGAGACAGATTTTACTTTTTTTTTCAGATTATGTTGAGGAAAATCTGACGTGGGAAGCCGGGGTTGCGGAGCTAAACCTCTCGAGGGAAGACTAGGCTGACAATGAGGACACGGTGAATTGAGGCCTTGCATCAGCTTCTCCAGAAAGCAGCCTTGGACCAAAGCCCAGGGTGATGCAATGTTGCTGGAGCGACAAAAGTTTTGGCTGCGAATGCCAGTGTTTGACAACACTGGTAACGAGGGAGAAGAGGAAGTCGAAGGGTTTTGTTTTTGAGAAAAGAAAGCCACATTGGAGAGTGGAATGGGGATGTGGCGGGGGGGGGGAGGCTCCATTACCTTTCTTAGAATTGAGTGGGATGGTTTTAGGTCTGCCTGGAAAGAGTGGGGTGGCATTTCAAGGAGTTTGGATTGTTCCCCGTTGATTTTAAATCTGATCCCGAGAAGGCACTTCCTTTCTACAAGCAGATTGTTCCAACAGGGTGCAATTAGATTACATTCCATAAAAGATAAAGGATGGTGTCCAGCAGGGGCGGGTTGCTTACTTACCGATACCGGTGCGCTGCACGCGCATCTCCACGTTTCGTGCACATGTGCGCTCGCTATGCACACATGTGCCCTCGCACGATTTCGGCGAGATTTTGCTTCTGCGCATGCACATGAGCAAAATCTTGTCAAAATCTTGCGAGGGGACGTGCGCACATGCGCGATTTTGGCGAGATTTTGCTTCAGCGCATGCGCAGAAGCAAAAAAGCCAAAAAAATCTTTAAAAAAGATGGCGACGCGCGCAACTGTCCTGTGAAGACGGCACCAGAGCAGTTGCACACAAATTGCGTAATCGGCGGTTCCCTACCGAAGCTGCGCACTGGACCGCACCGGTTGGAACCCACCCCTGGTGCCAGGTGTGAAATCCAGCAGGTTCTGACAGGTTCTGGAGAACCGGTAGCAGAAATTTTGAGTAGTTCGGAAACTGGTAGCGGAAATTTTGAGTAGTTTGGAGAACCAGCAAATACCACCTCTGGCTGGCCCCAGAGTGGGGTGGGAATGGAGATTTTGCAATATCCTTCCCCCAGGAGTGGGGAGAGAATGGGGATTTTGCAGTATCCTTCCCCTGCCACGCCCACCTAGCCACGCCCACCAAGCCACACCACGCCCACAGAACCAGTAGTAAAAAAAATTGGATTTCACCCCAATGGTGTCTATTACATTATTGTTTGGTTTCATGAATAACCTTAAAGTTACAGTAATTGTGGATATTTGTCAATTATGTAAAGTTGAAAAGTAAGCCAGGGATGTTCAGACTGGCCAAAGATATTTCTAAAAATTGACTGTTGTGAAGCAGATGAATCGGGGGAAAGTCATAATCCCCTTTCACACATTTCATTTTTTTAAATACACTTTTACTGCAGCTGCCGGGAATTCATTTTAATGTGCACTACAGAGTTTGAAAAGCGATTAAAACCCTTCTGAACTCTATTTTTGTCTGCAGAAATTCAGTTTCAATTTAAAAACCTACCCCCATGTGCACTTAATCAGGGTATAAAGATGACTTAATAGCCAAAATAGCCTCCTCCACAACCTCTGTAAAATCGTTCATATCTTGTCCTCAGCCCATAAATGAGGCATACTTAAATCATCATTATCTGTACTGGTATTGAAGTAACATTCACCTCTTTATTCCAGTTCTAACAATGATGTAAAAAGATGTAAAAAAAAATCTGCCAACTGTTGTTTTGGAGACAAAATCGGGTGACCAGTAATAAATTTAGCTTCTTTGACCTCTGTGACTTGTAAGCACACCCTGTCCTTTGGTCACTGACTATTCTCTCCCACTGCTTCTTTTCCAGATTTTGCTTGTTTCCCAACAAAAATAGGACATTTGTATTAAAGTTTGTTGCAAAAATCAAAACCAAAAGCACACACGGATGACTGATTCAGCAGGATTCATAAACTTCTTTATAAACATAGTAACAGATGAATTTACAATACCATAAGCAGAGTTCTTCTTCAAGTAGTTACAGAAAGCAGAGAACAGTTAGTTTCATTTCAGCAGAATTCAGAGAAGCACAGAGAGTACAGAGTGGGGACTGAGCCCAGCCTTAAGCTTAAGTTCCAGTTTCAATTCTCTGCACAGACTCAGAAGTGGTTAGCTCCCATTGGCTGACTTAGTTGCTATGCTTATTCATTGGCTGAGCTTGTTACCATTGAGTCTCCCAGTTCATGAATATCTTAACAATTTGTGATTCTCACTATTCATCAGTTTTGATCACTCCCTTCACCCATTGTATGAGAGATGGTTGCTTACCAGGTAGAAAAAACTTTTTTCTCTTATTTTGCAGGACACATGTTTCTTCACTTCACATTTATTTTAATTTGGGAGATGCCCAGATGGGGGGTGGAAGACCAACTGGGAGAAGCCTTGAAGTCAGACCTTCCCATTCATTCTGACTGGTAAAGTGTTATCTCTGCTGACTAGTAGCATGTTGGCAGGGGAGGCAGCATAATCAAGGGAAAATCAATAATTTTTCCAACAGCAAGTGGAGAATACCATTCATCAATGACTCAGAAGATATACAATAGAGGCACAAAATGGGTTAGCAACTGGCAGCATAGCTCATTCTGGCAACGGGGCCCAGCAAACATTGTGCCTTGTGCTGAGTTTAATTTGAGTGCCTAGCAAGGGAGAACAGTCCTTTGCACTGCACTATTTGTGCGAATGTAACATGGGAGCTGTGAATTTTCCCGGTGAATTGCTATGGATGGGGAAACCACAATAGTGCTTGAGAGTGCTATTCCCTCAACCTCTCTTGCTAAGCTGGTGCAGGGATGCTTCTTGGTTTACTGAAGTACTCCAAGAAATCAAGCGCATGAGGAAATACTTGGTGGAAGATCAGAAATGAAAATGGTCCAATAGGTAGATGGACTGAAATGTAAACATGTACAAGCAGAGAAACACCAGTGTGACTCCACATTTATTGAGTCTTTGGGATGCCAATCAGCTTTGGGATGCCAATCAGCTCTGTTATTAGGATGACTCAGTTCCTCTTAAGACTTCTGGCCTAAATGTCTTCCTGTTGTTCACTGTGGGCAGTTTACAGGCACAATCGCTCCCAGCCACTTTGAGGTAGACACCATATTGGTGGGTTCTCATGAAATGGCAAGGCAACAATGTATGACATTGTTTGGGATTCTTATGAGCTTGTGATATCTGAGGAAGTGAATAGGATCTCCTGTGGAATGAATTCAACCACTTGCAAATTAGATCTGCACACTTCCTGTCTCCCAGACAGGAAGTGGACTTGAAAGAGGAAGAAGCTTTCCTCTTTTTCAAAACAACCTTATTTTACCAAAATGCCCTAGACATCTAGTGACCAGTTTCCAATCTGCTTTTTTAGATAAGTTTGTAGAGATGTCTACAAACTTAGAGATGGCTACAAAGAAATGGTAATGATGTAAGTACAGACAGCCCTATAGAATAGAATAGAATAGAATAGAATAGCATAGCATAGCATAGCATAGCATAGCATAGCATAGCATAGCATAGCATAGCATAGCATAGCATAGCATAGCATAGCATAGCATAGCATAGCATAGCATAGCATAGCATAGCATAGCATAGAATAGAATAGAATAGAATAGAGGCCATAGAACTGGAGGTGAGCAGCAGGCAAGCAAAACTACACATGTGCGGGATCTAGGTTGTGCGATCCTGTCCCCCCCATCCAGTTCATGAAAAAATTGTCTGGAAAAAGGAAAATGGTTTCTGTGCAAATTCAAAGTGATCGTGGTTATCTAGGAAGCCCTATATGTATGGCTTGAATCCTTGTCCCCTTTGGGACTACTTGTTCTAGAATGGAATATGCTCCCACAACAAGGATTAATTATGGAGGGAGTGTAGACCAGTTGCTTTTTGCTGAGAGATCAAGGGGACAGGAGTGATAAAATGGGCTTCTCAGTAAGAGCCACCTGATTGTGGAAGAACTTGTCACCCAAGGTCAAGATGAACCCTACCCTTCAATGCCTTTAGGAAGGCATTGAAAGCAATCCTTTTTTTCTAAGGCAGGTTTTATTGATAATATGTTATTAATTTTTTTGTTATGTTTTAGGCACATAAACTGTCTGGTATGTGGACAGCATACAAATTGATGTAATAAATAAAGTCATCGCAGATTGTGGTTTCTACATTACATTTACTTACCTCAGTGGAACAGTCACACAAACAACTCTGGTAATGTTGGCTATTAATATTGTTTCATAATTTTCATCTTGGAAGATATAGACTTTTTTTTAAAGATTAGGTTTGATAAATTAAGACTGCATCAATGTATGTAATTGAATTACATCTCATTCAGTTTAGCATCAATTATTTCTAAATAATCTGTATAACATCCGGCTGGATCCCACCTGATTATTGCACAGATGGTGGATCAATTTCTTTGTAGGAAAAGGTTGTAAACTATCATGACATAAGGAAGGCCCTAAAACCCATAGCCATTCACTTCAGAAGAGCTGAAGTGGTGCAGTGGTTAAATGCTGCGACTGCAGGCTGACTGCTAGTTCAGCAGTTCAGCTGTTCAAATCTCACCAGCTCAAGGTTGACTCAGCCTTCCATCCTTCCAAGGTCGGTAAAATGAGGACCCAGATTGTTGGGGGCAATATGCTGAACTCTGTAAACCGCTTAGAGAGGGCTGTAAAGCACTATGAAGCGGTATATAAGTAAAGTGCTATTGCTATTGCTATTATTCAGTCTTGTCAGGATTGAACCAAAGCCTATTATTCCTTATCCAGACCTGAAGTATCTCCAAGCAGTGATAAAGCATTGTGATGACATCAGTGGTGGGCTCCTACCGTTGCGGTCGACTCTACCGCACCGGTAGTGGCCAGCAGATGGCGCTATTTGCATGCGACAACTCCGGTGCTGTCTTCACCGGTCTGTCGCGTGGCGCCATCTTTTTGGGGGGAATTTTTGGGCTGATTTTGCTTCCTGCACATGCGCGGAAGCAAATCTCATGAGGGGACGAGTGTACGCATGAGATTTCGGTTAATTTTTGCTTCCACGCATGCGCGGAAGCAAAAAAAGCACCAAAATTGCGTGCGCGTGTGTGTCCCCTCGTGACATTTTGCTTCCGCGCATGCGCAGGAAGCAAAATTGCGCGAGGGGGCACGCGCCGAAACATGGCGATGCGCACACAGCTCACCGGTAGCACGAAGAACAAGCAACCCGCCCCTGGATGACATCATTTGGAAAACCCAGGGCAGAACTGATATTTTATGTCCATGCTGATGGATGACCTAACTGAACAGTTTCATGACAATTTTAAGTGGAACAAGAATAGAGCTGTTAACCCTGTGAGGTAGTTGAGACAAGAAACACAAGTAGAAATATTGGCTTTTACACACCAGTTGTCCAATCTGTGGCTCTCTCTCCTGCCTGCCACATTCATTCCCACAGAGCATTACAAGAATCAAGCCCTGGAGTTCCTTCCCCTCCATCAGACTGACTAAACCATGGGTGTCAAACTCACGGAGTCACGTTGCCGTCACATGACGTATCGCAATGTTTTCTCCCAGTTTGACATCCCTGAACTAAACTGATCTTGAAAGAAGGACACACAAGTATGCACAAGTATGTTTCCTGCTCCTAATCTAACCCCTCAACGGACTCAAAAGGGAACCATGATTTGATAGTATTGAAAATTGCCAAGAGATCAATGAGAGCCAAAATGGATATACTGTCCTCATCCCAAGCCTACCAAAGGTCAATCAGTGCCATAAGTACTATGGCCAGAGGTGGGTTCCTGCTGGAGCTGCCCGGTACACAGTTCCGGTAGGGAGCGGCGGATTTCGCAACCGCTCTGGAGCCCTCTCTGCCGGTCCACCCGGCGCGTCGCCATTTTTTTCGGTGATTTTCAGGCAATTTTGTTTCTGCGCATGCGCGGAAGCAAAATCAAGCCAAAATCTCTCGCCCGCATCCCCTCGCGAGATTTCAGCAAGATTTTGCTTCCGCGCATGCGAGGGGACGCATGCGTGTAGTGAGCGTGCGTGCCCCCGAAGCGTGGAGATGCGCGCGCATGGCTCCGGCAGCGAGGTAAGTGAGCAACCCGCCCCTGACTATGGCCCAGTTTGAAACTCAACTGTTAGATGTCCAGATAATCCACTTCTTCCATAGTTCTTCTGAACAACCTTTCTTTAAAAGGGGATGGTTGGAAACTCGACAAAGATGGGTGAAGAGACATTATATAAGCTACTTCATCTTCCCATCCTTGGTAGATGTTTTTCTAATGCAGCAAGACAGAAAAAACAGAGTGCCTGAAACCCTGTAAAATGTTGTGCATGACACAGTGTGTATGATCAATAAAAGACTTCATTTTATAAATTATTTTAGAATTATTTGACATCTATTTTTTTACAGATAAAAAAGAAATATCACCATACATTTGACCAATCAGTATGTACAGTATCAGGAGTGTTCAACCTTGGCCGTCCTAAGATCTGTGGACTTCAACGCCCAGAATTCCCCAGCCAGCCATTAGTTGAAGTCCACAAGTCTTAAAGTTGCAGAGGTCGGACCTTCCTGCAGTATATTATGCAGGAGTGAAATTCAAAAAAATTTCCATACCGGTTCTGTGGGCGTGGCTTGGTGGGCGTGGCAGGGGAAGGATACTGCAAAATCTCCATTCCCACCCCACTCCAGGGGAAGGATACAGCAAAATCTCCATTCCCTCCCTACTCCTGGGGCCAGCCAGAGGTGGTATTTGCCGAACTACTCAAAATTTCCGCTACCAGTTCTCCAGAACCTGTCAGAACCTGCTGAATTTTACCCCTGATATTATGCTGTGCTACATGACTTATCTGAGACTAAAATATCAAGAAATTAAGACCAAAACCATAGTATTCCAAGACATCTTTCTTTCCACAATACTTTAGGGTGGTATAATTTGGTTTAGGACTATATAATTCTTGAGGAAATCTGTTGATGTACCTAGAATTATCTGCAGCAAATGACAGCTTGCCTAGAAGAAATACAAGTTTAAAAAATGATCAATCTCACAAGGATAAAAATAGTGAATTATCGTCATGGTATTATGTTGAAGATGAAAACATCTAACTTTGTTTTTCACCCCAGTGCTTGACTGTTTCCTTAGGCAATTCATTTTACACTTTTTCTAAAGAGAGGATAATCATTTATATTCAACTATCTCTGCAGAGAATTGAGAAAAGAAAAGAAAATCTATCTGCTTCTCCAAGGGTAATTGGAAATATTATCCACATCCCAAGGGACAGGCTTCTTAATAAATACAATTTTCTTTCATCTCTCAATTTCTTCATGCCTTTTATTTATACTGAGAATAGAAATGCTAACCATCTTTGAGAGATCTAGATGCACAACTTCTGATATTATTTCTGCCTTAAGAACTATAATCAACAGAATGTGTCAGCTACTTATGTGACTATTTCTAAAATTTATCTCTCTTATTAAAGGAATAAGCTGTTGCTTGAACAATATATTGATATTCCAGCATATTTAAGACTTTCAATGTTTAGTCCCCAAATACATTTCTTCATATCATGTGATATTGAAGAAATGACTGTTTCAAAAGATGATCTCTTTAAAAGATAAGTTTTCTGAAACAAAAGTTTTGAACATTTTCTATTGAAAAGATTGATAGAAATGTTTGGTAGAAATTGGTAGAAACCAAGTTTGACATGATTCTTTTAATGTACTCATTTATGCATTCATTTTTTCAATATATAAGTAGTCCTCGACATACAACTGTGTGCTTAGTGACCATTTGAAGTTACAATGGCACTGAAAAAAGTGACTTATGATCATTTTTCACATTTACGACCATTGCAACCTCTCTGTGGGCACGTGATCAAAATTCAAATGCTTGGCAACTGCTTCATATTTATGATGGCTGCAGTGTCCTAGGGTCATGTGATCAACTTTTGTGACCTTCTGACAAGCAAAGTCAATGGGGAACAGTTTATTTAACAACTGTATTACTAACTTAAGAGCTGCAGTGATTCACTTAGCAAGAAAGGTCGTAAAACTCACTTAACAACAGAAATGTTGGGCTCAATCGTGGTCATATGTCAAGGACTTCCTGTATTAATTTCCCATCTTTCCTTTGACCAGGAGTTCAAGGCAAGATACATATTTCTGTTGTGGCCCGCCAGCATCCTGTGCAGCCAGGGCCTTTGGAACCTCCAGCACCTCTTGGCAGTGATGAGAAAGGAGGGGCTACTCCTTTCCTGAATGCAAGAGCACGCAGGGCTGCCAAGAGGCAGGAAGGTTTACTCCGGAGGAGGTCTCCTTGGGAGTAAGATTGGGGGCTAATTGGCCACTCCCCTAGTCTATTTAAGAACAGTAGAGACAGCTGACAAGCTGCAGGAAACAACAGTTAACCTTGGATCTCTGTAGTGCCTTGTATTGTGAAATTCCTGGTTCCCTGCGTTGGATTTCGTCTCAAGAAAAACTCCAGGGCATTTGGCCAAGACTTCGGACATTATTCCGTGAGATAACCAGAATTAATTGCCTTTGTTTGGAGCTAAGACTGATTGAACTTACGCCAGCTGCTAATGAAGCCAAATTAGCAGCTGACTGATGCAAGAAATTGTTGTGTATTTTGATTTGTGTGTTTGCCACTGCTAAGCCAGTTATTAGCAGTGGTTCATTAATTAAACCAAGTTTGTTCAAACGTTGTGTGTTGAGACTTTCGTAACTGGGGACAGAACAATTTCCTTCTCTAATTTTTCCTGGCAAGAATGACTGGTCGAAAAGTCACCTCCATGACAGAAGATGGACTTGAACTGGAATTTCTCCAGTCCTACTTCAACAGCTTAATTACTGGTTCCTCAAACCACTTTTAATTTGAGATGTAAGCCTTGCACTTTAATTACTTAAGAATAGATTTTTTAGAGACTGCTGCTCCACTTGTGTAAACCCTGTGAAAATTGAATGATTGAGAATTACCTAGTGATGATCAGACGTGCATATCTCATGTACAAAAGCTTGCTAAGACAAGAATAAAGACTATGTGGATTCCAGTTATTGTTAGACTTAAATTCCCTCACTAGTAGCCATGATCCTTTGGAGTGATGGTAATACAAAGGTGATGTCCATTCCCATATTAGTATGCCATGATGTTTGTCATCCTGGAATCTCACTGTCTGAGATTGAGACAATATACCTAACAGAGTTAATTAAAGTTCAGGTAACAAGTTTAGGATTACTTTACAGTTCAAGGTATTACCACATTATGCAAACGCAGACAGTTCAGTAATCAGGTTAAGTATATTGTATAAGGTTAGCATTTGGTGTGCTTGGGCCAATTGATGTTGTAACCTACCTCAGCTCCTCCATTCCTCTGAACTGTTGGCTGTGTTATTATGATGGAGTGTGCAGCCGAAACAGAAACAGGGAGGATTGACAGCAGTAGCATTGCAGTTTCCCAGTGAGGAGGCAGTACATTCCAGAGAGAGGCACAAGAGGCAAGAGACTGCATGTAGGGCGTGTCATTTAATGGGGTGCAAAAGTATTTTTTTGCAAATTTTTTTGGTGAGGGGGTTCTAAAAATATGTGTTTTTACACCAAGACTTCAAATCTGTTATTTTTGCAATTGCACAAAGTTAGTTTGGTATGATAAACCCACAGCCCTGATGTTCTGGGGAAGAAAAGGTTCAAGGTAGCCACATCCTAGAACAGTGATGGCGAACCTTTTTGGCACCGAGTGCCAAAAAGGGAGTGCGCGCACACTCACGCGCTCGCCTGGGCCGCAACCCGGAAGAGGAGCTGCCCAGGGCGTATGCGTGTGCCCAAAAATAAACTTCCAGTTTCCAGCATGTGCATTCACGCATTCCAGCATGTGCATTCACGCCAGCCAGCTAGTCTTCCGGGTTTCTGGCGCACACGACGATCAGCTGGCCGGCATGCACACTCATGCAGGAAAATGGAAGACCAGCTCTTCCAGTTTCCAGCACTGCCACATGCACGAAGGCCAGCTGATCATCACACACGCATACACGCCAGAAACCCAGAAGATGAACGGGTGATGCCGCATGTGTCAGGCGACATGGCTCCATGTGCTACTTCGGGCACGCATGCCATAGGTTCGCCATCACGGCCCTAAAATCTCTCAGGGTGTATCTGTTAGATTAGCAGATTATAGCTTTTGTGTTACAAAAACCTGTCTATTAAAAGATAAAGGTTTCCCTGTCAGTCGTGTCCGACTCTAGGGCACGGTGCTCATCTCTATTTCTTGAACAAGGGAGTCAGTATTCGAAGACAATTTCCGTAGTCATGTGGCCAGCATGTCTATATGCCAAAGATGCATAGAACGCTGTTACTTTTCCACCAAAGTGGTACCTATTTATCTACTTGCATTTGCATGCTTTCGAACTGCTAGGTGGGCAGGAGCTGGGGCAAGTAACGATCACGCCCTGTTGCATAGAGCTCAGGTCTCAAACCCAGGCTGTCAGCTCTCCAGCTGACAAGCTCAGCGTCTTTAACCACTGAACACATCACATCCCGTAAAGGTCTGGACTCGAATAGATCGGACTATGTCATTTCTGGGGCTTGGGCCTGGCAGTTATTTCTAAATTCAGTACTCCTTTAGAAGAGTGCTAGAAGTATTCTGAAAAATACCCTAAGTAGCGGGTCACAGGGGTTTCCATAAGCAAAAGCTTGAAAGCCTCTGAACGGCCGTGAAAACATACACGTAGTTCTGTCAGCAGGCTTGGAGAGCCTGGACTGATACAGAGCCAATCAAGTGACTTGTTTGAGTGTGTTTGTTACTACTTTGAGAGTGTGTGGAAGAGATGGTAGGATTTAATCTGTGATTTTTTAAATTGCTATCTTCCACCCGGAGTCACAGTGCATGAGAGCTTTGCGGCATATAAATGTGTTTAATATATAATAAAAAGCATTGGTAGTTCTCCCTCCCACTTCACTCCACACATCTTTCTGTACCTGAAAAATACCAATTGGAGAATGTGACGAGGATAATTCTATCTCTAAGCACCTTACCCAATCCCACCTTGCATTAGGAAGACTGTTTGTTTTCTTGCTGACATGTGGGAGGGCAAATAAAAAAAGAGAAATCCATCAAGACCTTTCTTTAACTAGGACTGCAAAAGATACATAAGGACAGCATCCTTCACCAGCCTCCTAAAGGAGGCATCATAATTTATGCTGTCTTATTATTCTGCTTGCTTCGGGACTGGTGATTAGCACCAGTGGCCATGAAAATGAGATATAAGGGTTAGGGTTGTTGGGTTTGGGTTTGGGTTTGGGTCCCCCCCCCCCATTTTGCTGTAATTGCAAAGCAGGCATGAAACATTCACAGATGTTGAACGGATCAATGTTCTTTTTGTTTGTCATCAGGTGACTTTTATATTGCATGCTTTCAGTTTATCTCCTTGCTTATGCAACGATAAAGCATTATAAAAGAAAACGTTGATAAACAGGCAATGTTGACCCTTTTCTTTCCTACAGTGGATATCTTCAGATAGTTTGGACTATAGTTCCTATAGCTCTACAGCCAGTATAATCAAGGCAGCGGTGGGTTGCTCCCGGATCGGATGGGTTCTTAGAACTGGTAGCGCCGGTGGCAGGAGGCTCCGCCCACCCGCCTGGACGCTACTGCGCATGCGCAGAAGCATCACGAGTGCGCGCGTGAACCGGTGGCAAAATAATTTACAACCCACCACTGAATCAAGGGCAGGTATTATGGGAATGTAGTCCAACTATCTCTGTGGCAATTTATTTTATTTCTAATATACAATTTTGCAGAGAAGCAATTCATTCATCATCCTGTCTACCATTAAGCTTCTCTCATCCTGGAATGAAACTGCTCTGAAATCATTTTTGAGAGGAAGCTACAGATTCAACAACTACGGTAGTAAGGACAGAAGTCTTGGTAGGAAATAAAGCAATGCTTCTGAATGCAAGTTGAATGCAGGGGCTGAACTGTTTTGCAGGGCTCTTTCACTTTCATCCATTCATGCAAGAGATGGATAGCCTCAGGCCTGAAAGAGGATCTTCTTTTTTTCAAATAGGGGAGAGGACATTTAGTAATTTACAAGGGCAGTGGGTTTATCTCATCACCTTTTTATTAATAATGTGTACACACACACACACACAGAGAGAGAGAGAGAGAGAGAGAGAGAGAGAGAGAGAGAGAGAGAGAGAGAGAGAGAGAGAGAGAGAGAGAGAGATTTTTTCCAATTTCCAGTAGCACATACCATGTCTGAAAGCAGTTTGAAACATTCTCACTTCCATCCTTTTAATAGTAATGCTGAATTTCATATAATGGATGAGACTAAGATTCATGCCATTAAAACATCTATCATAAAAGTTCACTGATGCATGAATAGCCTATAAAGCCGGCTGTATCAATGCCATAGGGTGATTGTGTTCCATCTAAAAGATAGTGCTTTCTCAGAGAAAAAAACAATGTTGTCTTGTGTAAACTTCAGATAACAAGGAAATTATCTACAAGTATTGCAAGAATTTCATTGTCAGATTTTTGTGAACAGGATTATGAACTTATATTTCTTGTTCTCTATCCTACAACCTTCCAGATTTTTTTGGGAGGGGACTACATATCCCATTATCATCAGTCAACACAGAGAAGCATGTTATCAGAAAGATGCAGAATAAATTACATTAAACATTACAGAGAAAAGAGGAACTAAACATTGTTTTGTAGGGATGGTCTACCTATTGGCTGATGGGACATCACTGATGTAGGAAGGAAACCTCCTTTAAAACCGAATATTGTACTGCTTTATTTAAAACCATATCTGTTCAACTTACTGTTGCCTGATTTTCTGGCCAGGTGTGTACTTTTTTAAGTAAAGCATTGAATTGTAGTCCCTTACTTTTACTGTGTAAGAATGCCTCTAGAGTATACAGTAGATTCAAACCAGTAAGTAATGCTTGGGGTTAGTGCCTTGATAGCTTACCATTTATTATTTTTAATTTTTTAAAAAATCTAAAATCAAATCAAATAGGGCATGGTGCCAAGTAGGTTTCAAAGGAGGCACATTGATCTCCATTGGGCCTGCATTGACTTCCATACAAAGGGATCTTGCATATTTCAGTATTCCCTGCTTAAGTCATGTATCTATCCATAAATTATTCTTCCTGAAGTCACAGCACATATATAGAGCTGTTCCATTTCATCTTTATAGCAACCTTTTCATTTAAAGTAGGCTAAGTGATGATGATGATGATGATGATGATGATGATGATGATGATGATGATGATGATGATGATGATGACAATGACATCCATTCAATCATGTCCGTACTTCTTTGAGTTTTTCTATGATCTGGCTGGTGTCAGCTTTGATAGTGTCCAGCCATCGTGTTCTTTGGCGGCCTGGTTTCCTTTTACCTCTAACTCTTCCCAACATAATTGCTTTCTCCAGTGAATTCCCCCACACGACATGACCAAAATAAATGAGACACAGTTTTGTGATTTTTCCTTCCTGGTATTATGCACTCCAGTATTTGGTCACCTTTGCTGTCCAAGGAATATGCAGCAGCCTTCTCCAGCGCCACAGCTTAAATGAGTTGATTTTTCTTCCTATCTTGCTCTTTTAAGGTCCAACTTTCACAACCATAGGTAGCTACAGGGAACACAATAGAGTGAAGCAACCTACATTTGATGTCCTTGGTTTTCCATATTTGGCTCATGTTCATCATTGCTGTGCGACCCAGCACAATCTGATGTTTTATTTTTGGGTTGCATTCACCGTTTTGAGCGATCTGCGACCCTAAGAATGTGAATTTTCCCATGCGTTCTCTCTCTTCACCATCAATTTCTATTTTGATTTTTTCCATTCCTTGCAGTGGTCATGAGCTTGGTCTTTCTGTTGTTCAGAAAGGGACCAAAATTCTCACTTTCTTCTTTGATTTTCTTTCTTTCTTTCTTTCTTTCTTTCTTTCTTTCTTTCTTTCTTTCTTTCTTTCTTTCTTTCTTTCTTTCTTTCTTTCTTTCTTTCTTTCTTTATTTATTTATTTATTTATTTATTTATTTATTTATTTATTTATTAGATTTGTATGCCGCCCAACTCCCGGAGGACTCTGGGCGGCTAACAGCATATGAAATACAAAATCTAAAAAACTGTTAAAAACAATTTTAAAAATCATTAAAAAAAACAGACGTTAATCAGACATTCCAAGCCTTCTTTGGTTTCTGACAGGAGAGTTTATGAGGACGAACCATCTCATAAACCTCAGGGCTGAGCAATTATTTCAGGCATAATTCTAGCTTTTGAGGAGAAATCGGAACTCTGCCGTTCTGTTTGAAGGTGAGCTCTTTCCGTTTTGTTTTATGTATTCAACATATTGAAAAACTTTTCTAAAATCTTGAATGGGCATTTAGAAAAGCTAAAATCAAGGGCCTTTTTTGATATATGGGTAATAGATCAAATGAACTTATTTCTGTTCCTGAGAAGACGCTACATGACTAATACATAGCCCTTCTAGATTTATCACTTTAAACGTTTCATGTCAAAACAAGTATAAATGATTGGAAGTGTCTGACTAGCATAATTAGAGATGTAAATGACTTCTTGTCAGAAACTGGAGCATTAGACTATGTAATTACTGTACATGATACACATGGAATTATTTCACTTTAAATGTACTGTAATACACAGCATTATTATGATTTGAAAACCTTAACTTTAGGCCAGCATTTTTAAAATCATTTTATTTATCAAATTTTGAAACTGCCCAATTCTCTCACAGAGATCGACTATTTTTTGTTGAACATTTCTGTTTAAAACAGTTCTTTATTGATACTTTTTAATAACACGTGGAGGGATGAGTCAATTGTCAATATTTATTCGGCTAGCTTTCCTTTATGAGGGTTATTTCGAATTATCTTAATTCCCAAATTATTCTAGCTATACATTATCTGAATTTTGGAACTGGAACTGTTAATTTAGCCAATCCTCGAGACCGTCCCAAATTCTGTTACTCTAATATCCGTTCAGATTATATAAATTTTCCAAGTATTGTACATAACCGAGCCGAGGTGGCGCAGCAGTTAGAGGCAGTACTGCAGGCCACTTTAGCTGACTGTGATCCGCAGGTCAGCGGTTCAAATCTCACCAGGCTCAAGGTTGACTCAGCCTTCCATCCTTCCGAGGTAGGTAAAATGAGGACCCAGATTGTTGGGGGCAATGTAAATATACATTGCTTACTGGTGTAAACCGCTTAGAGAGTGCTTGCACTGTGAGGCGGTATATAAATCTCACAAATAAATAAATAAATAAATACTCATTAATAAAAATATTGAGGAATGTTTCAGTTTTTGCAGTTCTGGTTACCAACAGGTTTTCAAGTTAAAAATCCTTTTTGGCTTCTTGGTAAAGGAATAACTAGAACGTGAATATCTTGAATATATCTATATTCTTGTGAAAAAAATATTCCTCATTTTTTACATTCTTCCTTATTGCAAAAATGAAACCATCTTTTTCCTATTTCTAAATGTTCATTATTGTCTCTTTAGGTATTTTAGGTAATTAACTTTGGGCAATTCTACATGGCATAATAAAATGCTGTGATTCAGTGTACAAGCTTGCAGAAAGTGTGCCAGCTTAAAGAAACACTGACTGCATGAGAAAGGACAGAAGAAAGAGACGGGTTGGTGAAATCGCTCCCCTGGAGCCAGCGATCATTCTTTGGGATCAGAGAATGGGCAGCAAAGTAGCCATTCTGCACTATTTCTCTCCTTACCCCATGGGAGAAATAGGGCCTAGCTTCCCTATCTGTCCCTGCTTCTTTTGCTATGGATAGCAGCAGTGGTGAAATCCAGTTTTTTTAAACTACTGGTTCTGTGGGCGTGGCTTGGTGGGCGTGGCAGGGGAAGGATATTGCAAAAATCTCTATTCCCAACCTACTTCAGGGGGAAGGATATTGCAAAATCTGCATTCCCACCCCACTCCTGGGGGAAGGATATTGCAAAATCTGCATTCCCATCCCACTCCTGGGGGAAGGATATTGCAAAATCTGCATTCCCACCCCACTCCTGGGGGGAGGATATTGCAAAATCTCCATTCCCACCCCACTCTGGGGCCAGCCAGAGGTGGTATTTGCCGGTTCTCCGAACTACTCAAAATTTCTGCTACTGATTCTCCAGAACCTGTCAGAACCTGCTGGATTTCACCCCTGGCAGATGAAGTGGGAATGGAGAAGGAAGGAAGCAGGTCTTCTGCTATCAGCTCTGTGATGTCTGATGGAGTGATCAGTATTTCTCAACCTTGGTAATTTAAAGATGCGTGGACCTCAAGTCCCAGAATTCCCCAGCCAGCATGCCAAATATTCTTAACATACTGCAGTAGTTACTCAGCTCATCAATGCAAGAATGTCTGTGCCACACTTAATAACTGTTGTGTGATTGCTCTCTACCATTAGATGAATTATCACAGTGTTGCCATTTCCGTTTACATGTAGCCCTCATTTAGCAACCACAAATGGGACTGGTAACTCAGTTGCTAAACGATGCAATCAATAAGTGCAAAAATTACATGACCATGACTGTGGTTACAATTTCACTTCATCTTTCCTTTCCCTCCACTCCTCCGCCCTTTTGAATGCTCACCCAGGCACTGGGATGAATAGCAAGAAGGGAATTAATGTTTGTATTTACATTCATTGAGGAGGAAAGAATTACAAGAGAGTCAACAGGCACCCAATGGGGAATACACATAGAAAGGAATGCTGCGCCAGCCTTTTGCCTAGCATGCTCAGGGCTGGGAGCTGCAAGCATACTAGGTAAACAGCTGCTGAATTCTCCATTGGGTGCCTACTTACTCTCTTGCAATCCCTTCCTCTCCAATATCTCCACTCTGCAAGTAGGGAGGGGAAAACTGTTAGAGGTGAGAATTAATCTCACAGAGGCGATGTTTGATCTTTCTCTCGGAGTTCAGACATTTAGAAATGAAACCGAAGTTAAAAGGTCTAATAAAATAGTTATTTTGGTAGAAAAACAATAAATTCTGAATAATTACATTCTTGCTTATTAAATGTGACCGCTCCCGGTCAGAGCCAAACCACAAGAAGAAGAATGGAGAATCAGGAGTGCGCACATGCGTACAAGATCACATCACGTGTCCTGCTTGTCATAGAATGTACCATAATATTAGGATAGGGGTGCATCACCCTGCATAGACATACAACTGACAATATTCAGTGCGTGACAAAAACAATATCTTAGGAGACATTGCCTAAATCAGGGCTGTCAAACTCCCGGCCCACAGTGCGGATGTGTCATGTGCTGGCCACGCCCACACCCAGTTTAGCGAAGGGGGGGAAGTCCTGTTACATCACATGACTACGCCATGACATGAGTTTGACACCCGTGGCCTAAATAGACTGGTTGTTTAAGCTATCTCTCCATCTGCAACACGGGCAAAAGAAAGTGGGTGGGGGGGACAGGTTAGGCACAGAAGAGCTTGCTTAAAGAGATCACTTGTTTAAGCAATCTCTCCACTCTGCAAGGAGAGAGAAAAAATGAGTCAGGCACAGGACAATGCATACTGACTGACTAATGGTGAACATGTGATTGAAAGGAAGATATGAGAAGGTCATAAATGCATACCTTAATTGCAAAGTAGTTTTTTTCAGCACTGTCATAATGAGACTGTCAATAAGTGAGGTCTACCTGTATCATGGTGGTTTACTACTCTTCACATCCATTCAATAATGGATGCACATGTATTCTGTTTTCAAAGTAATACTCTTTATATCTGATGAAATGGACTATATGGTCCACATGATCTTGTGTCATAACAAACATGGCATAATTAAGAAGCCACAAGATTGCTTTTAGAAAAATGGAAAACCCAGAACATCTCAAGCATGCCCTCATGTGAACCTATAGAGAGACAAATTAGGAAACCACAATACAGACACAATATGGTGAAACAGACTGGCTCCAGGATGGCAAAGCAATGCAACAGGGCCGCATATTTTCCCCTTATTTATGCAACTTACGAATTGAATGTGCATCAAGGGAAACTGTTCTGGAAGAAAATGTGCATGGTTTTAAAACTGGATAAAGAAACATCAAGTACCAGTGCTATGCTGATGGCATTGCTCTGATAGCTGAAAATGTAAAGAATTTACATACTCTAGTAATGACAGTTTAGGCAGGAGCACAGTTAAGGAAAGAATGGGACTAAAATTAAACATAAAGCAAACCAAACTAATGGCAACAGGTACAACAACATTGTTAGAATTGATAATGAAGATACTGTATTGAACTGGTAGACAGCTTCTGCCCTTTTGAGTCAACCAACAACAGTAAAGGAACAAGTACTCAAGGAATGTGGCACAGACAGGTAACTTAGGAAGGCCTTGCAGAAGGTATTCAGATGCTTTGATGACCTACAAAATTTGAATAATCCAAGCAATGGTATTCCCTGTGACATTCTATGGAAGGGAAAGTTGGAAATGCCTGGTAGAAATTGACACTTTTGAATTTTTGTGTTAGAGAAGACTTCAAAAAATAGAATAGAATAGAATAGAATAGAATTCTTTATTGGCCAAGTGTGATTGGACACACAAGGAATCTGTCTTTGGTGCACATGCTCTCAGTGTACATAAAAGAAAAGATACATTTGTCAAGAATGGTTGTCATAGGGTTCAAGTAAGCAATCAGGAAACAATCAATATTAATATGAATCGTAAGGATACATGCAACAAGTTACAGTCATACAGTCATAAGTGGGAGGAGATGGGTGATAGGAACGATGACAAAAGCTAATAGTACCATGGACAGCCAAGAAAACAAACAAATGGATCTTCAGACAAATCAGCGGAGAGTTCTCACTCAAGGTAAAAATGATCAGACTCAAATGATCATACTTTGGATGTTTTTAGGCAAAGACCAAGCTCTCTGGAGAAGGTGCTAAGGTTAGGAAAGATGGAATGAAATGGAAGATGACCAGCAGCAATGTGGATGGACTCAGTTACAGTGGTGGTAGCAGCGGAGGGTTCCGGTTATTTTCACTACCAGTGCGCATCGCGAGCATGCGCAGAAGTGAACTCACGTTCCATCGGGCGATTTCACTTCAGCGCATGCTTAGGACGACATTACAAGCCGAAACACAGCTGAGGAGCTTCTCAGCTGTGCTTCGGAGGAAGAATAAAGGTCCGTATTGAAACAAGGGCGGATGGGAGGGCTTTTTCCCGACAGCTCAGGACGCGGAGAAGCGCCAGAAAATGACATCATCGTCGGGCTCCTACCAGAGCTGGAACCCACCACTGGGTGGTAGGTGCACCATTGGACTAGGTTAGGGATAGATGGAGAGCATTTATGTGGTTGCTAAGTCTACACCAGTGGTTCCCAAAGTGGGCGGTACCGCCCCCCAGGGGGCGGTGGGAACCCTTAGGGGGGCGGTGAGAGGCAAGGTTGGTGACAGGGGGCGGTGAGAGGGGTCAGGGGGGCGGTAGGTAGTTTGCCATGCTTTTGCACTTGAAGCTCCCTCGCGTTCCTCGCTCTTGTGTGCAGGGCAGCCCATTCTGAAAGAAAACGCGAGATGTTTTCTTTCAGAATGGGCTGCCCTGCACACAAGAGCATGGAATGCGACATAATTACAAGTGCTAGGTATGATGCCCATCTCGCGGCCCACCCAGCCCCCGCCCAGGCTCCGCTCTGCCCCACCCCTTGCGACTGGTCACCCCAAACTGCGTCCCACGATGCGACGGGTGTCTTACCTAGCACTTGAAGCTCTCTCGCATTCCTTGCTCTTGTGTGCAGGGCAGCCCATTCTGAAAGAAAACGCGAGATGTTTTCTTTCAGAATGGGCTGCCCTGCACACAAGAGCGTGGAATGCGACAGAGTTACAAGTGCTAGGTACTGAGTGCAGCACAGCAACGAGGGAAGCTGACCGCTCCCAAAGCTGCTCGGGCGAGCGCTCGCAGACCCACGGGAAGGCCCCACTACAGAACCTGTGCATGCACGGACTTTCCCGCCCGGTGTCCCCGGCACCTAGCAACCTGGCGCATGCAATTCGGCAGGCTCCCCTCCAGCATGGCGCACCCGCGGATCTCAGCCCAGCTGCCCCCCGACATCGACCCCACCAAGGCGCCTGTAGCCTTCGGCCACCGAGGCCTCCCCAAGCTCAGTGAAGAGCTGCAGCACCCCGAGCTGCTGACGCGGCAGCCAGCATTGATGGCGCTCTGCGACCTGGTGCACGATCCGGAGAACGCTTACCAAGCCATCGGCCTGGGTGAGCGGCGGCGGCCTGGCCACGGCTGGTGGGAGGGAAGAAGGAAAGAAAAAGGAAAGAAAGAAAGAGGGAGGGAGGGAGGAAGGAAGAAAGAAAGAAAGAAAGAAAGAAAGAAAGAAAGAAAGAAAGAAAGAAAGAAAGAAAGAGAAAGAACAATGGTAGGTAGGTAGGTAGGTAGGTAGGTAGGTAGGTAGGTAGGTAGGAAGGAACGAAGGAAGGAAGATAGACAGAAAAAGAAAGGAGGGAGGGAAGAAGGAAAGAAAGAAAAAGAAAGAAAGATGGTAGGAAGGAAGGAAGACAGAAAAAGAAAGGAGGGAGGGAGGGAAGGGAAGAAGGAAAGAAAGAAAGAAAGAAAGAGAGAGAGAAAGAAAGAAAGAAAGAAAGAAAGAAAGAAAGAGAGAAAGAAAGAAAGAAAGAAAGAAAGAAAGCGAGGGAGGAAGGAAGGAAGGAAGGAAGGAAGGAAGGAAGACATAAAGAAAAAGAAAGATGGTAGGTAGGAAGGAAGATAGACAAAAAGAAAGGGAAGAAGGAAAGAAAAAGAAAGAAAGAGAAAGAAAGAAAGATTGTAGGTAGGTAGGTAGGTAGGAAGGGAGGAAGGGAGGAAGTTGGTAGGAAGGAAGGAAGACAGAGAGAAAAAGAAAGGAGGGAGGGAGGAAGGAAAGAAAAAGGAAAGAAAGAAAAAAGAAAGGAAGGAAGAAAGAAAGAGGGGGGGAGGAAGACGACAGGAAGAAAGAAAGATGGTAGGAAGGAAGGAAGACAGACAGAAAAAGAAAGAAGGGAGGGAAGGGAAGGGAGGAAAGAAGGAAAGAAAGTAGAGAAGAAAGAAAGAACGAAAGAAAGACTTATGACCACAATTGAGCCTAACATTTTGGTTGCCAAGCAAGAGCATTGTTAAGTGAGTCTCACCACACTTTACAAGTTGGCCATGCCCACCCGGTCACTTGACCACTAAGCCACGCCCACCTGAGGGGGTGGGGTGGGGGCGGTAAGGATGAGTTTGTAGCACCAAGGGGGCGGTGGACTGAAAAAGTTTGGGAACCACTGGTCTACACCAACTTGATATCACATAACAATACATCTTAGCTGAGGTGGAAATAAACTGTGAGACTACAGATTCCTGGAACTGCTTATGAACTGGTTCAGAGCCCTTGTGTGGATGTTTCTGGGAGGCTAGAATAGAGTACACAATGGAGTGCATAACATTTTCCTTTCAAGGCAGAAGCAAAGTTAAAGTCAGAATTCATTTCTGGAACTTATAACTTAATATCACTGCATATATTTTATTTGCTATCTCTTCATCTACTCAATTCCCTATCAGCAACCAATAATGTGGAGTTGAAATGTCGATGTAATGGACCTTATTTTGGGGCTAGAAGTAGGAGAAGAAGCTACACAGAAAGGCTGGCTTTATCACCCTTCATTGATGGCTGGGTGATGCTAGTAAATTATTAGTGAAGAAATGGCAATCTTAAATTCAGGACAACAACCCAGGGAGGGAAAACTTAAAGCAACATGGTCAATTAAAACTGTCCTTCTATATTGTTGCTATCCATCTTTATTCCCATGGAAAACATACCCAGAGAATGGCTTTCGGGGAAAATATTAATATATGTGTAGATACAAATAAGATTCCTCCTGAAACAAGGATAATGGAATAACCTAGAATTGTTTGCAAGGTTACAAAGGAAAAAAGTCTTGAATGTTGATCTAGCTTAAATGCAGTCAGTCCCCAGGCTATGCCCAAATGGCATAGTCTAAAAGAGAGAGAGGTCAAAGAAAGATTAGCGAGCTGAAAGGCAAGTACGAGTTAAGCTGAAGGTTTAGCAAAATAAGATCCATTACAAATTCTATTCCCACAGAAAACATTTACAATTATTTATACGTGTAATGAAGGCATTGATGTGGAAATTGTATTAGTCGAATAAACAAGTAATAAATATTGCAAAGGAACTTTTGTGTACCAAGTGTGTTAGACATCAGTTCCCATAGTTTCAATGGAACACACGTCCTGAAACCAAAAGTAGGAAAATTTTAGATGACGAACA
This sequence comes from Diadophis punctatus similis, assembly GCA_023053685.1. Classification (NCBI taxonomy): domain Eukaryota; kingdom Metazoa; phylum Chordata; class Lepidosauria; order Squamata; family Dipsadidae; genus Diadophis; species Diadophis punctatus. Next base: position 132,404,688 of record JALIGW010000003.1, read on the forward strand.
AATATTAATAGCCAAGCATAAATCCTATAAATTGCATCATTATTTTTGTAGACTCAATCTGGATGATTCAATAGAGCTGTTGAATAAAAAGATTAAATCACCTTATAGAAAACCCTATGTCACTATTTTGTCAAGCTGAAATAGATTTGATTATCATAAACAAATGTAACATAATAATCTTGAATAAGCTTTTAAGAATTCAGTGCACACCCATTGGTATCCAGGCACTAAAGGAAGGACATTCTTCCCCTGCTAAGTCAGCCAGTTGAATTATCTGCATTCATCATTTCTGCTTTGAAAGAGTATTTTGATTCATTAGATCAGCTGTCATTCTAGTTAGTTCAGTTAGCTTGCCTTCCAGGTATGTTCACTGGGACCTGCCCAGGATATAATTTCATTGCATTAAAGGATGTAACATCAGAAAAAATATAATCCATCTCAAATGGGTGTGCCTATTGTCTTCTGACCCACGCTTGTCTCCATTAGAATGTATTTTGAAAGTCTAAACACTGAAACTTTTCAAACTACAATGATAAGCCAGAATTTCTGGTCTGATGGGAAAGTGAGAAAGTTTATATAATAGATCCGTATATCGCTAAAGGGTTGATTCAGCTATTACCCTGTTGTGCAGAAAGTGTTGAAAGATTTTTCCTCAGGTTGCATTTCACACAGGAGCTATCACTGGTTTTTGTTTTGTTATGAGCAAATATTATAGATCTAACAAGATAAAAATTCCCCTTTGGGATTCAACTCATTTCTAGTGTTGAACCAGTGACTGAAAGATCTTAGACAGAAATCCCATCTATGAGCCATCATTTCCCTATAATGGAAATTACCATATTTTTCAGAGTATAAGACGCACCTTTTTGCCCCCAAAATGAGGGTGGAAATATCGGTGCGTCTTATACACCGAACACAGCCATTTTTGGCCTCCCGAAGCCTCGCCCCTGTGTCCCATTTTTGCTAAAAACGGGCTGGTTTTTACAAAAACGGGGACATTTTTGCCTTCCCCCACCCCCTAGGAGTGCTCTGCAGGCTTCCCAAACCCTGTGCATGCCTCATTTTTGCAAAAAAAAATGGCCGAAAAACAGGCCGTTTTTCGTAAAAAAGAGGGCTGTTTTTGTCTTCTAATTACCCCATCTAGCATGACTGGAGGAGGAATTCTGGGAGTTGAAGTCCACTAATCTTAAAGCTGTCAAGTTTGAAGACCCCTGGGTTAGGGTTAGGGGTGCAAGGGTCTTCAAACTTGGCAAGTTTAAGACTTGTGGACTTCAACTCCCATTCCTGAGCTAGCATGACTGGAGGAGGAATTCTGGGAGTTGAAGTCCACAAAAGTCTTAAAGCTGTCAAGTTTGAAGTTTGTAAAAAGTGTACATGGTTGTAAAAAGTGTACATGGTTGTAAAAAGTATACATGGTTGTAAAAAGTATTCTGCTATACTGGTATTTTATTAAATAATATATTACTACACCATTTGGTTCAGAATACTTTTTTCCTTGTTTTCCTCCTCTAAAATCTAGGTGTGTCTTATACTCTGGTGTGTCTTATACTCCAAAAAATACGGTATATCTTAGACAGCTATTTGGCACCAACAACCCAAAGTACTGTTTATTCTTTCAGATTAGGTCTGTTCTTTTGCGTGATCAACTGGGAGATCTGCTCTTTCTATGTATGCTCAGCCTTTGTCTCTGAATCTACATTCCAGATAATGACCAGTGGTGCCAGTATATGACTATAACTTAATGTGAATGGAGCCATTTGAACGGTGCTGATGAATGGATGCTTCATTCTGGAAGTTATCCTTGTTGATGTGGATATGGATACTCGGCATGGTTCAAAAAAAGAACTACAGGATCCTTTCCAATCATAGGAGCTCCAATTACTCCATGGGAAAATGCACACAGCTCATCTGCTTCAATGTCCTTTGATACTCACAGACTCCATAACTACTACTGAGGCGACCTCTCTTTTTTCTCATTATGCTCAAATGTGAAACCCCATAATTTCATATGATTTCATAATTGAAACAGTTAATTTTAGCAGCAATTCCTCTCCATCCCTAGTGTAACTAGTCAATTAGATTCTTGGCGAGGAAATCTCCTTGAGTAAAAACAAAACAGAAATTGTAGTGCTGTATTTATAGATATCCCGTGGGGACACAGATTGAGAAATTTCTCAGTATGAACCACAGGCTTGTATACACAGAAAATGAGAATAGTTCTGTTTGAGAAATAGGGCTACAAGTTACACAAATTAACTCATCTGAAAGCTCAGAAAGAAAATATTAGCAGAAACAAATCCTTGTATTATACTGTCATGCATAGAATAATTCTCTTGGCTGAGAATTTATAACCAAATATCATCATCATTGTCACAATGTGAAAAATTGCCAGTTGTGCAACTCTACTGTTTTCTAAGGTTAATTGTATTTCTAATCAAGCAGACATGTGTTATGTTTTACTACGCATGCGTGCATTCCAGGAGTTTTGTCAATTCCCACTTCCTTCTTCTTCGATACCTGCCCGAAGGCAGACGTGAATCCATTAGCTGAGAAGATGTAGTTTATTAAGGGTTTATTTTTTGTTACTTTTGTACTGAAATAAATATTTTGTTAATTAGATTTGAATCTCGGTTTTATTTTCTAAAATACGAATGACTTCGAGGAAGCAAGATCCTAAGATCGCCTCTGGTAGGAAAATTCCTATCTGACAATCATCGTCATCCTCCTCCTCCTCCCCCTCCTCCTCCCCCCCCTCCTCCTCCTTTTCTACATTTTTGCAGTTCAGAGGATCTCTCCAAGCAGGTTAATGTTTCTTTCTTGTTTTAGGTGGCTACTCAAGAAAATGGAGTTGCCATCGTTACATGGCTCAAAAATTGATTGAATGAAATTATTTTCTTAGATGCTGAGGCAATAATGGTAAGGTAGCCCCATTATATATTGTTCATGGGTCTAAAACAAAAAGGGGATTGTGTATTTTTTAAAAATTCAGATTTAAAATTCATTTTTCAATATCCATAAAATAAAAATATTAAAAATATCAAAAACAAGCATCAGATCAACTAGGAGAGTTATAGCATTTGTTTAACCTCAACCAGAATCAACCTGATGTATCTTTTTGGAGGCTATTGCAGAAAAATCAAGAATCTTCTTCTTAGTAATACATAGTAATGATAATAAATAGACAATGGGCTAAAAATAAAACCATATAAGAACAGATGTGGCTTCCTAAGGACATTATCCTATGTATAATACAGATCTATTACTGAGGTCAGTTATTTAGAAATAGCATAAATGAATACCACCCAGTTTATGCCTGAATGGCAAATTCCATAGACAGAAGAATCATACAATTCTACAACTTTATGTTGCAACCAATGAAACAGACTAAAATTAAATGGTACAATTGCTGTCATGTCTCGACAGTAGAGCCATTGAGTCTTTTGTTATGTCTAGAGAAATAACTGAAGAAATGCATTGCAGTATAAAACCACTTATTGTTATTTCCAAGCCAACAAAATTTATAGGAATCCTGTAAAAGGAACATCAGGTGGAGAGATACTATTTAGGCTTTCTGCATTACTAAACTAAAATAATGCCTTTCAAATATATTAAAGATGTGTCTGACACAAGTCTGGAATCTCTCAAAATATCCATCTAAACGCTATTCCATATGTTCCTACTTTCTGCAGCATGAAGATGCTCCACAGACTTCTTATACAGGACATCTCCTAATGTTGCCTCCATCTCACTTCCAGCCCCCAGCTAAGACAAGCCAGTTAGCTTAGATCAGTGGTTCCCCACCTTTTTGTGATCGAGTACCACTTGGAGGTCCCGTACAGTCGCCGCGTACCACCTGGTTCCAGAGAAACTAAATTCGATCAGATATCACTTTATTTCCATAATTGTACCGTTCCTTTTTTGGCCCCGCGCATCCAGCAACTGGATTCTCGGGCCGCTGGGACCAGGTGGGTGGCGTGTGGCAACAGTTGCAAATCGTTGCCAGATTATCTTGTGTTAGGCAGTAAACATTTTGAGGGGGTGGCCTGTGGACACAGTGGCTGTCGAGTTTGCACCATTCATAGCGCGCCGGTTTGAACTTTCTGTGATGCGGGGATGTTTATTGTGGGGGGAGCGGGTGATAATTCCACAACAATTTAGGAGACAGACCCTGGATCTTTTGCATCGGGGTCACCCCGGCATCGTCCGTATGAAGGCTTTGGCCAGGGGATATGTCTGGTGGCTGGGGCTTGACAGGGACATAGAACACCGAGTATCCATTTGCTCCCCTTGCCAGGAAAACCGTGCAGCCCCACCAAAGGCCACACCGCAGAAGTGGGAAACTCCTGCTAGCCCGTGGTCACGTATTCACGTGGATTTTGCGGGCCCGGTTAGGGGCCAAATGTTCTTAGTGGTAGTTGATGCATTCTCCAAATGGCTGGAGGTCCGTTTAATGTCCACCACCACCTCAGATGCATTAATTAGATGTTTGGAGTCGTTATTTGCGACGCATGGTTATCCAGATGTATTAATCTCGGATAATGGTCCTCAATTAACATCCACAAGGTTTGAGGGTTATCTGGCGGGTTTAGGAATCAGACATGGGTTGATTGCGCCATGGCACCCAGCGGGAAACGGGATGGCCGAACGCATGGTCCGCACAACAAAGGAGACCCTCACAAAGTTAGGCCCAGGGGATTGGCAAACGAAAATAGCAGAATTGCTCATGGGCAGGCGGCTACGAACCACACTTGACCGCCTGCATCCCCAATACTCAACGGAAAAACCTCTCGATTCGGCCCGACCAGGTCGTTCGTTCCAGATTGGGAGCCCAGTGTATGCCCGTAATTACTCAGGTAGTCCTCTATGGGTCCCCGGGGTGGTCGTGGCTATTTGCGGGCCCTGCTCATATAGAATCTTGTTAGAGAATGGCCAGGAGTGGCACCGCCACCTCGACCAAATTCGGTCCCGTTGGGGGGAATTGGCTGACTCCAGCCCCGTACCTGTCACTGACAATGACCCACCTGAGGAGGAAGGGAGTCATGCCAAAGAGTCTGTACCGCAACCAGGGAGTCAGTCCCATGCCGCAAACTTACCTGATTCTGACACTGGGAACGACGGGGAGCACACGCTAGCCCCAGCGATGGATCTGGACCAGCCACCTGTCAGCGGGGGGCCGGAGGGTTGCCCTACCGGAGTCCTAAGAGAGCTGAGAAGGTCTAGTCGTATTAGAAGGCGTCCGGCGTACCTAGCGGATTACTCATGCTCCAACTTAGGGGGAAGGGGTGTAATGTCCGAGAGCACCACTAGGAGGCTCCCAAAGGAGCGGGAAATACAGGCACTGTGATTGGTGGATGCTTGTTGTTCAGGGGGTATAAATAGAGAGCTGTAAGACAGAAGCTGCCTCCTGTCAGTTGTGTTCCTCTGTTAAATAAACGTTACGGTTAGAGTTCCTCATGTCTCGTCTTTTCCCTTCACGACACAATAATAAGTCAAGGACTACCTGTATTTTAAAACATTACAAGGACCAGCCCTTTGAGATAGACTAGAATCTAGATCAAGAAACAGATTCCAGTAATGCTACTACATTGTTGTAGGGTATACTAACCAAATCTTGAAAGTTTGTTCAAAATCTTCTCTGGCCCTTTTTAAGGACAATAAGGTTATAGTGGAGCTGTTCTGAGTTTCTTTATTATACTCTCTAATTCTCCAAGACTGTGTAACCCTCTTACCTCCTTCGATTTGTCTTTGCAAGATGACACGCATTTTGACATTTGCTCAGAACTTACCTTTCCATATTTTGTTTCCAGAATGCAAGAAATATGTACCTGCTTGTATACAGAGATAGACAATTTATCTGCAACAATGCATTGAAAACAAAAACCAGCTTTTTCATAGCCGTCCTTAAGTCAATCTTGATTCTATACAGGCGAAAGAGAAGAAGTGTCCTCTTCTATCAAATAAAATCTAGAGTTATTTCTTTTACACGATATGAGTGATTGTGGGGAGGCAGTGGAAATAGTGGAAGAAAACAGAGACATAAACAATCAAGAGACTGCAGTGGCCAAGTCAGCTGACAGCTTATCTCAAAAATAACACTTCAGCTCAGGTGATGAGAAATTTGGGAAGAAGCATTTCAAGGTATTCGAAGAGACTCGGCCTTAATTAACGCACAATAAACAAGGCTGGAAAAAATTTTATTATAATTTTATTTGAGTATAAATAGGCCTCAACTTACAACCAGTTGCTTAGCAACCATTCATAGTTATGAGAGACCTCAAAAAGCTATTTATGACCCAGACTCAAAGTTCCAATACCCAGCCCTCTCCAAAGTCATGTGACTGGATTTTGAGTGCTTGGCAAGCGACGCAGATTTATGGCCGTTTTCAGCATCCCATAGTCCAGTGATGGCGAACCTATGGCACGGGTGCCACAGGTGGCACGCAGAGCCATATCTGCCGGCACGCGAGCCGTTGCCCTAGCTCAGCTCCAGCGCGCATGTGTGTGCCCACCAGCTGATTTTTGACTCACACGGAGGCTCTGGGAGGGCGATTTGGGCCTCCGGAGGGGCCTCCGGGGTGGCGAGGGGGAGTGTTTTCGCCCTCTCCAAGCTCCAAGAAAGCCTCTGGAGCCTGGGGAGGGCCAAAAACTGGCCTACCGGGCCCACTGGAAGTCGGGAAATGGGGGAGTGGGAGAGGTCATGCATGCATGTGCAGGGGGGTGAGGCGAGTGGGGGACTTTAAATTATGGGTGTGGGCACGCACGCACGTGCGATAGCACGCACATGCACTATTTCGGCACCCGAGGGAAAAAAGGTTTGCCATCACTGCCATAGTCACATGATTAACAATGTTTTTGCCTGAAACCAGTGCTTGCTTCCAGTTTCTAGAAAAATATACCCCACAGCAAACAAGGGGCTTGCTTAATGGCTACAGCATTTGCTTAACAACCGCAGCATTCGCAAAACAAACACTGCAAAGATGTTTATAAAATTGGGTATGGTCACAGGATGATCTGCTTTACATCCATAGCAACTTTTGACTAAAATTGCAGAATCAATAATGGTTGTAAGTCAAGGTCTACCAGTAACGCATTCAAGATACTGTCAAGCCGAAGCCATCTTTCGTTGGACGCCTCGCTGGAGCTGAGCTAGGGCAACGGCTGAGCTAGGGCAACGGCTCACGTGTCCGCTGGTATGACTCTGCATGCCACCTGTGGCATGTGTGCCATAGGTTCGCCATCACGGATCTATAGGAATGTCAGCTGGATGATTATTCAGAAAGGGATGTTGAATGGCTCGTGATCCTGGAATTCCAGTTAATATTTTTTAAAAAAAGAGGTGCCCACTTGTAAGTATGAAAATTACCCTTAAGTGCTAAGTGCAGCTGCATACAAGGGAAGTGAAGAGGAGTAGGCAGTGTGGGAGTGAAGAAAAGCTGAGATGATCAGGAAAGAGCAAAGGAAGGGATTATATTTAAAAAACAAAATTAGCAAGGGGGAGAGGGAGGCTGCGGCAGGAGTTGGGGAAGCCAGCTAGAAAGTGTATAAAATTGGCTTCTGAGGGAGCCCAGCTCTTCAAGCACAAGGGGAGACCATGTTGGTTTCCCTCAGCCTCAGGGAAAATGTGTCAAACTAAATAATAAGGTGTTATGCTGATCAAATTAAGTACTCTTGAGAGTTAGAGGGCAAAAGAAGAAGACAGACAGTTGAGACTCCCTCCTCCAGAAAGATTAAATAACTTTCTATGTGTCTTCCTTTTTCTTCTATAATGTATTTTTAATCTTTGCGGTTTTTCCCTTTTTTTTGGTGGTCATTATTTTAAAAAGCAATAAAATAAAATAATAATATAAATAATTAAACTATTCTGTCAAAAAGTCTCAGATAATTTTCTCCTTGAGTCCATAATCCAAGCCAAGCCAAAGTAATTTAGCAGCCAGCCAGCAGGCTGCAGGTCTGTTTGGGGCTATTGTCCTGGGTCTCAGGTAACGGGCTTCCTTGAGCAAAAGCATATACTACTTCAAGGAGCTTCCTTGGAGTAGTTGTAGAAAGTCAGCACCAGTAGTGGGTTCTAAAGCCCTTTACTACCAGTTTGTGTGCGCGCTTGCGCATGCGCTGCTTCTGAGCATGCACAGAAGCGCCCCGGGTGAGTGGGCAGAGCATCCTGGGCGGGTGGGCAGAGCATCCCAGGCGGGCGGGTGGAGTGTCCCGCCACCGGCGCTACCGGTTCTTAGAACCGGGCCGAACCAGGAGCAACCCACTGCTGGTCAGCACCCACCCATCCACCCTCCTAGAGAATGAAATATTTTGAGGAATATTAAAAAGGCAGGGTAGAATATTTCACCTAAAGGAGAAATGGGGGAAAATCTTAAGGGAGGCAGAAACCAGCACCAGTCTCCTTGCCCCAAGCAGAAACTGAGGAGGCCAACTTTTAGAAATGCAGATTCAGAAAGACTGGATCAGACAGAAACTCCAGATAAGCAATTAGGCAAGACAAGCTTAGCTCAGACAAACACATAGGATCTGCATTTCCCCTTTTGCCTATAGAGCCAGCCATGACCCCTACATGACCCCATAGAAACCAAAAAGGTATAAAAACCCACCCTACTCTCAACTCCATTCTGTCAGCTGTCCCAGAACTGCACGCTGTGTGTGTTGGTTCTGTTCACCAATAAACAGAATCTTTCTTTCCAATCAGTCTCCATTTTATTCTGGGCTTGGAATGGACCTGGATTTTTCTTCCAACATAGTATACACCAAGAGGTCAAGGGGTCAGAAAAGAGAGTATTTCCTGGAGACTATTGAAGGAGGACAAGTGTTTTGCAGCTATTTAATTGTCAGTAAGGACTAGCAACATAGGAGTGGCAAATCACCTTGCTGATGGATTATAGCAACCAAATATGGTACAGCATGCCAACAATAAAAGACACAGCTCAGAGGGATGATGGCTGAGCTCATCACAATAATGACATAAATAGGGTGGTGTAAGTCCTTTAAAAAGTTCCTTGAGGAGGCGCAGAACCACATGCAAAGACAGCAGAGATATGTTTTCAAAGTGGCTTCAGAAATCTGGAAAAGGAAGCTGCTGTTTCAGCAGTGTGAAAAAAGGTGCTATGCAGAGGTGGGTTCCTCCCGGTTCACACCAGTTCTATAGAACTGGTAGTAAACCGATGGTGATGTCACAGAGCCAGTTCTGTCAGTGCTGGTCCATGGACGCTGCGATCTTTTTTAGGGGATTATTTTTGGGGGGAATTTTTTTTTGAATTCTTTGCTGGTGTTTGCTTCTGCACATGCGCAGAAGCCAAGTTTTTGGCACTGCACATGTGCCACCATCTTGGTTTTGGCTTTTCCCCCCCTATGTTTTACTTGTTTTTTGGCACTGCGCATGCGCACGCAGCCACGCAGCGCGGGAGGAAGCGAACCGGTGGTGAGGTAAGTTAGAACCCACCCCTGGTGCTATGTATATATATTTGCATACTTTGCTAAGCACTTCTTTCAAAGGATTTGCACAGCCACAATAACAAACAAATATTAATGTACCAAATTCCAAGAGGAATTTGATCATTTATGCTTAGGCTATGGATTGTGCCCTTAAATATTTTTAAATAAAGTGTTCCTAGAAACATGTATTAGTTTCCTAACTTGGGAAAAATTCTTTGATTGAAGAAAACAATATTTGACTGTCTTCTGGTTTTCATTCCTCTCCAAACAATGCCAGTGGGAGTTCAGCCAGATACTTTTAATGGAAGCATGACCAAGCCATTTGAACCTCTTTTCTTTGCAATCCAAAATTAAATGAACTGGCTTAAGGTTAAAAGTTAACCGGATGAATATCTAGAGGGAATGTTACAGACACTGAGCATAATACTGAAAGCCAAGCAGTGTTAAAGGAGGTTGATGGAATGTTCTGATGGAATGCATACCACTTCTAACCCATGAAGTTTACACTAGCAGCTATTTTCATGAAGAAAACTCTGAGGAATATTACACTCTTTATTTGGAAGGGAGTTTTACGTCATCTGCATTTCAATCTCACTAAATTGGATCCAAACATAAATGACTGCATAAAGAAACTGCCTTCCATGAGGGCTATGTTATACCTTGTCCTGAGAATACGGTATCCCAAAATTGAAACCAGATCCAACCTTGTCCTCTTACATAGCATACAATGATGAAAGGGACACGTAGCATACATTTGTGAAGCCCTTTGGGCCAATCAGTCTGTCTCAGTCCAATCTACCTAGCAGAATGGTTGCAGGGGGGGGGGGAGAATAGGAGGCGGAAGCAAATCAAGGTGGAATAAAAACCTAATAGATAAATGCATTCCAATAGAATCTTTCTGTTACAAAATTATAAAATGCTACTGACACTCCTCCTTCTCGGAAGCTACTGTTATTTGCTGTCATAGTAGTCCATGCTGATAAAAGTTCTCTCCAATGAGAAAACCAGTGCCGCCCAAACTTCCAAAGGTTGGCTGGGAATTTCTGTTTATCTCCAAGGGCATCAAGAAAGGAAGGCTTCTTTAGAGCAAGGGTCTCCAACCTTGGCAACTTTAAGACTTGTGGACTTCAACTCCCAGAGTTTCTCAGCCAGCAAAGCTGCCTAAGGAACTCTGGGAGTTGAAGTCCACAAGTCTTAAAGTTGCCAAGGTTGGAGACCCCTGCTTTAGAGCATACTTAATAACACAGCAAGATGCCATATACCAGGTCAGTAACCTTTATAAACGTGCCCTGCTTCAACTCCAAGGATTAATTATTTCAAGGTGGATGCTCACTGTGAAGACTTTACATAAGGAGAAATGTCATTCTACTTCAAATTCATTCACGTGCAGGAGAACCTGGTGGCTAGTGAAATGGCTTATTCATAGGGAAGAAGAGCTCTGATGTAGCACCTAAAGTGGGCACCACCTTTCCACAGAGATACATTATAAAGGGAAGCTACTGTAGAGAGTAAAGCAGATGACTTTAATGGAAATATGCAAAAAACCTTTACCTAGGCAAAAGGGGCTGAAACTTTTTGTTAACTCCAGAGAAACAAGACAACATTCAGAAATGACCCAGGCAAATGTTGCCCTGATTCACTGCAGTATAAGAAGGAGAAGCACACACTTGCAAGATTCTGTTATTACAGCTAATATCAATAAAAGCAGTTTTAACCTTCCTGTGGAATTGGATTCTTAGTCTGGTCTATCTAATGGGGCTGAGAGAAACATTAAAGCTTGATCCGGAATAAAGTGCCTTTTTGTATAATCTCACTGTTTTGAACATGGAGCCAAGTGGTCTAACTAGCAGTTGCTCACTAATGTTTTGTTCTGCATCTCACCTGTTACCCAATCCTTTTGTCGTGGACTGTCTTTATCTGTGTTGCATTACTTATTGGCTTTTATGAACCTTGAGGTATTCTTCATGGCTGAGTAAAAGTGCTATCTACCAATCCTTGTAGGTAGATGGAAATGGCAAATCTAGACAGCATACTAAAAAGCAGAGACATCACCCTGCCAGCAAAAGTGCATATAGTCAAGGCTATAGTTTTCCCAGTTGAATGTATGGCTGTGAAAGTTGGACCATAAGAAAGGCTGAGCGGCAAAAAATTGAGGCCTTTGAACTATGGTGCTGGAGAAGACTCCTGCAATGCCTGGAATGCACTACCTGACTCTGTGGTTTCTTCCCCAAACCCCAAAAACTTTAACTTAGACTGTCTACAGTCGACTTCCCCCCGTTTCTAAGAGGTCTGTAAGGGGCGTGCATAAGCGCACCACTGTGCCTACCGTCCCCTGTCCTACTGTCCTATTGTCCTCTTTTATCGTTACTTTTTACTTATGTTATGTTTATACAAACTACTACTATCCTATACATGTTTGACAAATAAATAAATAAAATAAAATAAATAAAGTATAGCAGATTGCATCCATAGAGGGGGAAGAAAGTGGTTACAGGTCATGTTTGTGCCATAGTTAGGGCAAATAGTGAAGAGTCTTTAGTGGCAATTAAGTATACACTGAACATTCTATATAGGTATAGCATTCCGTAGAAGATGGACAGAATATCCAAGCAGCTGCTCATATACTGATTCTTCATGCCAGCCCTGTGCTTAACCATGCTGAGAAAAATACAGGTATCCTTCCAAATCTGATATTTGAGGCATCTGTTGAAATTACAGCTTCCAGAATTGCTAGTGAGTCCGATTACCCTGATTTGGTCATGAGGTTGAATTTAATTGAAGGAGGTTTCCCTATTACAATATTTAGCATCTGATTCTGGTTTAAGAAAAAAATAGTCTGGATGGGATGATATAATGCAATCAACTTGACCTGATTCCCCAGTATTATTAGATGATCTTCTTCCAATATGGAAAGAACATTGTTTTTTTTTAAAAAAACCCACTAGTACAGTGTTTCCCAACCTAGGCAACTTGAAGATGTCTGGACTTCAACTCCCAGAATTCCCCAGCCAGCGAATGCTGACTGGGGAATTCTGGTAGTTGAAGTCCAGACATCTTCAAGTTGCCTAGGTTGGGAAACACTGCACTAGTAGCTTTTAAAAGCAGTTGTAAACCTCTCGTTGCACTGAAAGAACAAAACGAAACTATTAATAAATAAAAAAAGAAACTTGTAAATGTTACTATGAATACCTTTTCAAATTAATTATATACAAGATGTGCCTAGTATTTAGAGTCTTGGATTCAAGGCTATCCATCACACAGTTGCTGAGATATGTTAACTGTAATTAAAGTATTGAGGTGGGAGGAAATTTTCCTCCTTGGCTAATTAAAAATAGCACCGAGGTTGCGGGGGCATAGGCTCTTTGGAGAAGCGTTGTATTATATTTGCAATTATAACTGATTTTCTGCTTCAACTCTTTCAGCTTTACTAGGTGAGAAATTCATGTGCTGGACCTTGGGGTTAGGGCTGAAAATATATGTTCAAGTTACCGTCCATAGGTAACTGTTTTCATGAATTTTAAAGAACATACATTCTCACTAACGTGAAATCAAATATCAGGGATGGTTAAAGCAAAGTGCTGCAGGATTTTTTTAAGACTGCAGAGGAACCGTGTCAAATATATACTTCAAGCCCACAATGCATTTGGGTGAGTGGGAAGGAGGAACATCTAACTTTAGTTTTGCATTAGAAGTGAAAATATTTTTAAATGCCACTGAAAGGTATTACTGTTCTACAAGGTTATGCAAGCATGGTATAAGCCTGATTTTCATGGCCTGCTCTTTAACCCTAACATAACATGGACCCTAGGAACATCTGTATAAATAAATTAAGAAACTGTTACAGAATATGACCAGTGGTGGGTTCTAAATAATTTTGCTGCTGGTTCAGTGCGCACTGATGCGTGCAATGCTTCTGTGCATGCACAGAAGCGTCCCGGGCGGGTGGGCGGAGCCTCCTGCCGCCGACGCTACCGGTTCTAAGAACCGGTCTGAACCGGGAGCAACCCACCACTGAATATGACTCTCTGGTTTTAATAACTGCCTGGGTAGGGTGCCTTTACCTCTTAAAGGTCTATTATCTGAAATGTGAACATTTAGAGATTGTACTTTGCAATATAATTCCGATTAATTAAAACCTCATTTTTATTGCATGAATACATATATCTTTCTCTCAGTCTGGTCTGCACTTCTATTCTCTGCTATATTTTCATCATTGGGTCTCAAGGTATTTTACAACTTGAAGCAGAGTAGAAAATGAGTAGACTCCCACTCCAATCAACATACATTGAAGCTGAGCCAGGCTTTTAAATAAAATTTGCATTTTAAAATATCAGCAATCAGGTCTGGCAATTGTCAAGGGTGTGGCCCTCGGGAACCTTGGTGCTTCCAGGTCAAAAATTCAGGATTCTAGATCTAGTTCATTGGAACTGTATTCTGGAAGAGAAATTAAAAGGAACTATACATGAAAGAGAGTTTCTTGCCTTAATCTGTCTTGCTATGAAATCAGAGGTAGATTCCTACCGGTTCGAACTGGTTCTATAGAACCGGTAGTAACTTGGCAGCCTGGGTCGCTGGGACCGGCAGCGACCCAGGCCTGCCACGCCCCAGAGCCGGTTCTCTCAGCGGTGCAGAAGCTTTTTTTTAGTACTGCGCAGGTGTGGTGCGTCCCTGAGCAAACCGGGAGTAACACAATCTGGAACCCACCCCTGTATGAAATGCTTATCAAATCTGTTTCTGTTGAATTGTAACCCATATTTTCAAGTTCTACAAAGCTGCAAATGTTGACTTTTTTAAAAAGTAAAAAATAAAATGTGATTACAATTTCACTGAACGGATGTCATTACGTGTATAGTAATACAATTCCCACTGATAACAAGGAAAAGCTGTTTTGCCATTTTAAACATGAAAAATGGTGCATTTGTTACCTTAAGTTCATTTCTTCTTCTTCTTTTCTACCCTTCTCCAAACTTCCGAATCATATGAAAAATCCATGGCAACATTTTGACATTCCAGCCATTCTCTTACAATACTGTCACACAACAGAAAAAAAAGAGTTGTCAGAAGTTCTTAATAATTGAGGAATAGAAAAAGAGGAATCTCCTCATCCCTACTTAAAATCAGTTTTTCTCTTTATTTTTAATGGAGGGTTGGAAGAAAACACATAGGTTTTAACAAGTAACCACATTGCATTAAAATAGGAAAAGGTATTACAACAGGAACCAAAGAGGAAGAGAGAAAACAGCAGAGTTCTCAAGGAACCACAAAAAATAAAGAACAGTTTTGATGTTCTTCACTCTTGCTGTGAAGATTTGCGGCGGTAAGCCCTCCTCCTGGAGTGATCTTTCCCCCTCCCCCTGGGTTGGGGACGAAGACGGGCTACTGTTTGTAAATCAGCCGGGGCCATTTTGAGTGGTTCTGCCTTGAATATTAGAACGGACTAAGGATCAGCGTTCCCCAAGCTATAGATCTTTGGAATATCGGCCACTGCTGCCTCTTTGTCTGGTAGGCTGAATGAACTGGAAACCCCTGAAGGAATTATTGATTACCATCTGATCTTTCTGGGGACGGGCCACCGTGGAGGGGGGGAGGTGCCTGCCGTGAATCAACAGTGCAGGCCTTTCTATGTCTTGCCCCCCCCTCCATTGCTAGGCTTGGGTGAACCAGCAACTGTGCTGACAATGTGGAACCCGTTTTGGACTGGAGGACAATTGCAGGCTATGGGAATAGGAGCGTTTGTTCCCTCAAGACGACTGGAAGAAGGGAGGTTTTCCTCTCTCCCAGACTTTAGAATATCTTGGGAAGCTGGGGAGATGCGCAGGACTTGCTCTCCTAGCACGCACTTTTTTATATGGAAGACTTGCCTCCCACCTTAACCCTTAATCCTATTTTAAATTATTCCCCCCCCCCTCTTGGAAGTGTGATTGTGATTTGAGTGTGTGGTTTGTGGATGAGTGAGATAGATATGTATGTACTGCAAGATCATCGATAATGGTAGAGCCGGGGTCTGAATGTCCACCCCCACCCGCCGAGTGTACTAACAGAAGCGGGGGAGGACGGAACGAAATTATCCTGGCTGAAGAGAATGGTATGTATGGCCTGCAGGAAGGGGGGAGGGCCAGCGGGGAGGGGGAGGGGGTCTCTGATGGGGGTGAGAGCCGGAACATCTCGGTCATAATGGGAAGAGGCAGATATTGCGGGAGCAGAGGGGAGGGCCGCTCTCGGGGAATAAGACCTCGCTGTATACAAGCGATCCCTTGTTCCGGCCCCTCTGATCCGGTTCCATCGTGCTCAACCCGGACACCTGGCAACCAGGGTTTTCAGGGCCCTGGGCTCAGGATGCTGCTGCTCAACGCCAGGTCAATTATCAACAAAGCCCCCCTGATACGTGATCTAATCACAGAGGAGGGGGCAGACCTGGTGTGTGTTACCGAGACCTGGCTAGGGCAGGAGGGGGGAGTAGCCCTCTCTGAGATATGCCCAGCTGGTTTCTCGGTGCAGCATCATTCCCGACCCCAGGGAAGGGGGGGAGGAGTGGCAATTATAACGCGTGGAAATCTGCATCCTCGTAGGATCCCTGCCCCGGAGATTGTTGGGTGTGAGACGCTCCTTCTGAAGTTGGACTTAGGGGTTCAGGTGGGCCTTCTCTTAACGTACCTACCTCCCAGCTGCGTAAGTAAGGCCCTGCCTGAGCTGCTTGAGGCAGTAGCCGGCTTGGCGGTTGAGTTCCCCAGGCTTATGGTGCTGGGGGACTTTAACCTGCCATCTGCTGGCGAAACCTCTGGGGCAGCTCAGGAGTTCATGGATTCCATGACAACCATGGACCTAACCCAAGTAATTCAAGGTCCGACCCATGAGGGTGGTCACACACTTGACCTAGTGTTTCTCTCGGGGCAGTGGAGAGATGATCTGAAGATAAGGGATATAGTCACCACCCCACTGTCATGGTCAGATCATTTCCTTCTGAGGCTGGATTTCACAACCCCACTCCTCCCCCGCAGGGAGGCGGGACCGACTAGGTGGTTCCGCCCCAGGCGCCTAATGGAGCCGGAAGGATTCCAGAGGGAGCTTGGGGAAATACCTGAAACCCTGGTACACAACTCGGCTGACTCCCTGGTGGATGCTTGGAACACCGCAGCATCAGGGGCGTTAGACCGAATTGCGCCTAAGCGACCTCTCCGTGGCAGTGGATCCCGGAAAGCTCCCTGGTTTACCGAGGAGCTCCGGGAGATGAAACGCCAGAAGAGACGTCTGGAGCGCCGCTGGAGGAAAAAGAAGACCGAGTCTGACCGAACACTATTAAGAATTTACATCAGATCTTATTTAGTGGCGATAAGGGCGGCAAGACGATCTTATCTTTCCGCTCTTATTGCGTCCGCAGATTCTCGTCCAGCCGCCTTGTTTAGGGTGACTCGCTCCCTCCTTGCAAAAGGGGGGAGCGAGGAACACTTACAAGGCAGAGCTGAGGAATTCGCTGAGTTTCTGTCGGATAAAGTCGCTCAGATTCGGTCAAATTTGGACTCCGGCATGGCAGAGTCCATAGAGTTGACGGGGGCGAGTCTTAGTCCACCATTATGGGAAGAGTTTGGGCCTGTTTCTCCCGAGGATGTGGACAGGGCTATGGGAGCGATGGGTACCTCCACCTGTTTATTGGACCCGTGCCCCTCCTGGCTGGTTTCGGCCAGCAGGGAGGTGGCACGCGGCTGGATCCAGGCGGTGATCATCGCTTCTTTGCGAGAGGGATCCGTACCGCAATCATTAAAAGCTGCGCACATTAAAAGTGCGACCCCTCCTGAAGAAGCCTTCCCTGGATCCAGCCGATTTGAAAAACTACCGTCCAGTCTCCAACTTACCTTTTCTAGGTAAAGTTGTAGAGAAGGTGGTGGTGACCCAGCTTCTGCAGCTCCTGGATGAAACAGATCATCTAGATCCTTATCAGTCGGGTTTCAGGCGCGGCTACAGTACAGAAACTGCCTTGGTCGCTCTGATGGATGATCTCTGGCGGGCCCGGGATGGGGGGAACTCCTCCATCCTGGTGCTACTTGACCTCTCAGCGGCTTTCGATACCATCGACCATGGTATCCTTCTGCATCGGCTCGGCGAGTTGGGAGTGGGAGGCACCGTTTTGCGGTGGTTCTCCTCTTATCTCGCCGATCGGATGCAGTCGGTGTTGGCAGGAGGGCAGAGATCGTCCCCCAGGCCCCTACTATGTGGGGTGCCCCAGGGGTCGGTTCTCTCGCCCATCCTGTTTAACATCTACATGAAACCGTTGGGTGAGATCATCCGCAGGCATGGGGTGTGTTTCCATCAGTACGCTGACGACACCCAACTGTACATTACCACCCCGTCTGACTTCAGGGAGGCAGTTGATGTAATGTGCCGATGCCTGGACGACGTTAAGATCTGGATGGGGAGGAACAGACTCAGACTTAATCCCGACAAGACCGAGTGGCTGTGGATAATGCCTCCTAAGGACCATGATAACTGTCCCTCCTTGGTCTTCGAGGGTGCGAAACTGACTCCCTCAGACCAGGTCCGCAACTTGGGGGTCCTCCTAGATCCACAGCTAAAATTAGATCATCACCTTTCTGCTGTGGCTAGGGGGGCCTTTGCACAGGTTCGCCTGGTGCACCAGCTGCGGCCATATCTGGAGAAGGAGGCTCTACTCACGGTCACTCATGCCCTTGTCACCTCGCGTTTGGACTACTGCAATGCGCTCTACATGGGGCTACCCTTGAAGAGTATCCGGAGACTTCAGCTGGTACAAAATGCGGCTGCGCGTGCTGTGGTGGGTGTGCCAAGGTACACCCACGTGACACCAATACTCCGCCAGCTGCATTGGTTGCCCATCGGTCTCCGGGTCCAATTCAAGGTGTTGATCACCATCTTTAAAGCCCTTCATGGCTTAGGACCAGGATATCTCCGGGACCGCATTCTGCCGCATACTTCCCTCCGACCGGTTAGGGCCCACAGAGTTTATTTATTTATTTATTTATTTAATAGATTTGTATGCCGCCCAACTCCCGGGGGACTCTCCGGGTTGGCCTCCTCCGGGTCCCGTCGGCCAAGCAATGCCGGCTGGCGGGCCCCAGGGGGAGGGCCTTCTCTGTGGCTGGCCCCGTGCTCTGGAACCAACTCCCCCCAGAGACCCGAACCATCCCCACTCTGCTGGCCTTCCGAAAGGCCGTTAAGACATGGCTCTTCCTGCAGGTGGGGGGGACAGCTTAACCATTTGAGCTTACCCCCCAAGTATGTATGTGGTTGAATGGATGGATGTTGTTGTTGCTTTTATACTGCCTTTTTAAATTTTGTACCGTTTTTAAATTGTTGAAATTTTGTTCATTCTTGCATCTCTTATGTTGTACGCCGCCCTGAGTCCTTCGGGAGTTGGGCGGCATATAAGAATAACAAAATAAATAAAATAAATAAATAAATGTAAAATGAAAACAAATATATGCATATACACACAAGCATATATAAAAGTTGTATTCCATGTCTTTATTTTCATCTCATTACATCATTATAGCTTCATATTTAAAATGGAAGGACAACTATTTCAATTTGAATTAAGGCCAAGGTCCCATTCCTGCAGGCCCTGTTCTAAGGTGGGATACACTGTCAGTTCAACTCCTGGCATCCACCTGTCAACTATTTATATTTACCTCAGAGATGTCTTTTTCGTTCAGGAGATGTCAGTTCATTCTCTGGCACTGAATTCCAAGGGTACAGAAGAAAGGAAAAGCTTCTTTGGCTGAAACCCCCAGAGTAGCAAGTGATCACAGCAGACAATGATTCTGAGATGGACAAACGCAATGACCTGATATGAAATAGCTTCCATTGAATGTTCTCTCCAAATCCAGTGGCAGGTTGCTTTAAAAACGATGACATTCATTTATTTTGAACTCAAAATGCAAGTTAATAGAGCAGAAAATCTTGTTTTGTGTATATGGAATACTTCAGACAATGTTTTTTCAAGAGTTAGCTGCAGCAGCCTTCCTGTTGGAGTTGCAGTTCAGAAATTGAAATATTAATCTTATGGTTATGGCTTTTCCTAATACTGCCATATTTTGTGCAAAAATTCCAAGGATTGTCAATAGGACTTTATAGTGCATATCTACCGTATTTTTCGGAGTATAAGACGCACCTTTTTACCCCCAAAAACCGGGTGAAAACTTGGGTGCGTCTTATACACCGAATGCAGTTCCACCCACCCAGCCACCCCCACCCTTTGGCCTCTGTCTTCCAGCAATTTACCTGCTTGCAGCAAAGAGGGAAGAGCCTGTAAAGCCAAGCAAGTCAGTAGCAGCTTCCCGACCTAAAGCTGTTTTGCCACGTGGGAAAATGAAAGTGAAACTAGCTGCAAAGAGGCAAATAGCTGGGAGAGACAAGCAGATTTTTATTCTCTGTTGGCTGCAAGGGGGTAAGTGAATAACTATAAATGTCTGTAGAATGTTCAAATTCTTAGACTTATTTTTTAAAGACTGCTTTATTATTGTTCTAGCCAGGGGTCTCCAACCTTGGCAATTTTTAGACTTGTGGACTTCAACTCCCAGAATTCCACAGCCAACTTTGTTAGCTTTGCTGGCTGTGGAATTCTGGGAGTTGAAGTCCACAAGTCTTAAAGTTGCCAAGGTTGGAGACCTCTTGAGAACTTAACAAAATAAAGAAGCTTTTTAAAATAAATGCTTGCTCTGAAGAGGTCCAGTGCTATTGTATCTTCTTTTAAATAATAGAGAATAATGTATACTTCTAGAAATTTTAATTAATTTTAACAGCTCTGTACAAGTATAGTCTGAAATGTAACAGTGTCCTGTTTAGTATTAGAGTTTAGTTACCTTGGAGTAGATCTATTTAAATAATTGGGAAGAGTTAGTGTGACTACATTTAAGAAAACTTTCTGACATAATGTACA
Organism: Diadophis punctatus similis; assembly: GCA_023053685.1. NCBI lineage: Eukaryota > Metazoa > Chordata > Lepidosauria > Squamata > Dipsadidae > Diadophis > Diadophis punctatus. The sequence continues at coordinate 132,425,032 of JALIGW010000003.1, forward strand.
TTTCTCCAATTCTTTGCTATTTCTCTGGGTCAAGCACACATGCATAGAAATACACAGCAAACAGTGTATATCATCTGTGCTGTTTGCTGTTTGGCAAATTGCTGGGAGGCAGAGTCCTTTTTTCCTTGTTTTCCTCCCCCAAAACTAAGGTGCGTCTTATACTCCGGTGCGTCTTATACTCCGAAAAATACGGTATATACTTTGGGTCTACGACAACTCGCCACGGCCAACTCGCTTGCACTAATATCAAAGACATAGTGGAATAGAATCATCAAAGAAAGGATGCCAAAGGAGGAACAAAACGAAATGTGAATGACAAAAATTAAAAAATATTTTTAATTATTTTAAACAATTAAATTGCATTGTTGAATTGTCCCTCAGTGACTTGTCCCATTACCCGAAGTAGTCCAAATACAGACTCAAAACAATTGATAGACAGGTCTTCTGGAAGAGTGCTAACCTTGTGTTCCAAAAAAACACTAAACAACAGTTGTGGGGAGAGTTGCATCATGAAACAGCAAAGAGGGAAAGTTTGGGTCAATTCATCTTTCCACATTCTGGTTTGAAAGAACCAGATCCTCCTGCTACTCCGACATGAACGACCATAGTGGATAGTGGCCAGAGATGAGGAGGAGGGCATGTTCACTAGTAGGAGCTAGACTGATCCCAGTTCCCTAGAAGTCTCTGTGTGAATGAGATATGCCAGATTGTATCATCAACAAAAGTGAAGTCAGGTTAAGAATGGAAACCCCTAATTTGAAACCAAAAGAATGTTGACTTTAAGCCTGAATGATTTAAGGTTGCCTCCGGGATGGGATGGGGATCAAATGGAAGTTACTGTATGTCATGAGGATACTGCACAAAAAAGAGGTTGCTGAGGCATGTCTATGCCGTGGTTAGATACAAGCAAGGACAGGCAGTAAGAATTTTGCTGCCTGAAGCATGGTGTTGCCTCTGCTCCGTTCTTATTGCAGAAGGCGACTGGACTTATAATAGAGATTTCACCACTGTTGATGTGACAGCATTTGCCAGCTCATCTAAGACCAGGAGGGTAGGTTAAGCAGTGTTTCCAAGGAACACATAGTTCTGTCCATCGGTTGAGAGGAACAACCAGGAATCTGCTATAGCTGTGACTTTGATGCCAGGTGTCTGAGGTCATTATCATATTCTGCCTAAATAGTAGGGCTGGACTTGGTCAAAAGATGAGATGTGGTTCTAAGTAAATTGATAGCAGGTTACAGCAAGACAAGTCTGACCCTCCTATGGTACATCATTGTAAAGTGGTGACACATTACTCCCTTCTCTTTTTTTCTTGTTTGACTTGAATGCCTGATTCCCCCACCCCTTTCCTTGTTTTATTTATTGGTACTTCATTCGTTTTAATTGGATCTCCTGTTTGCCTTTTGTGCTTGTTCTCTCTGAAAGCATTACCTGTCTCTAGAAACAGCTGAAGGCTAATTTGAGGCATGAAATGTTTCTGCCTGTTGCAACTTGTGTCATTTAAGAGAAACTGCTCAACTTGGGGTTCTTCTTTTCCTTCTTCAAGGTCTACTACTGATATTTAGTACTTTACCGGAGGACATTCTTAGGAAGACAAAATCTGGAAAACAATTTATGCCACCAAATACAGTTCTTAAAAGAAATAGATACTGTAGTTCTGAAGATACTGTACATTTTCAATCCTGATGCTATCCAAATGAAATCAAGCAGAGATTTGGATTTGATCATCAGCTCTTAAGTTTCACCTTAAGAAAATGACTCAGCTAAGAAATGAGGATTTTCTGGAAGTACTTCAATGTTAACATATAATTGTTCATATTTTATTTTATTTACAGTATATCCCAGATCTATTATTTATGTTGGCTCAGCAAGTTTGTAATATGTTTAATATTCTATATATGCCAGATCCTAAAATATGTCCGTTTAGTGAAATATGACAGATTTGGAAAATATTTCAATTCTTCCGAGTTGAAAAAAGAACTCCTATCACTGATCCAACATAATTTAGAAACCTAATGCAATATGACCAGTAAATTATGGCCTCTTACTATCCGATATCAGAGTTTTTTCTTCCTGGTATATGAAGAATCAGAAACTAAAACATAGGATATACCGTATTTTCCAGAGTATAAGACGCACCTAGATTTTAGAGGTGGAAAACAAGGAAAAAAGTGTTCTGAACCAAATGGTGTAGTAATATATTATTTAATAAAATACCAGTGTAGCAGAATACTTTTTACAACCATGTATACTTTTTACAACCATGTACACTTTTTACAGCCATGTATACTTTTTACAAACTTCAAACTCGACAGCTTTAAGACTAGTGGACTTCAACTCCCAGAATTCCTCCTCCAGTCATGCTAGCTCAGGAATGGGAGTTGAAGTCCACAAGTCTTAAATTTGCCAAGTTTGAAGACCCTTGCACCTCAAACCCCTAATACAGGGGTCTTCAAACTTGACAGCTTTAAGACTAGTGGACTTCAACTCCCAGAATTCCTCCTCCAGTCATGCTAGATGTGGTAATTAGAAGGCAAAAACACTCCAGTTTTTGCAAAAAATGGCTCATTTTTCACTCGTTTTTTGCAGAAACAGGGTATGCAGAGGGTTTGGGAAGCCTGCAGAGCACTCCTAGGAGGTGGGGGAAGGCAAAAATGCCCCCATTTTTGCAAATAACAGCCAGTTTTTCGCAAAAATGGGATGCGGGGGCGGGGCTTCGGGAGGCCAAAAAATTCAGTGTATTCAGTATTCAATGTATAAGACACACCGACATTTCCACCCTTTTTGGGGGGCAAAAAAGTGCGTCTTATACTCGAAAAATACGGTAAGTCAGAGACCTTTGGGTGGAGAAATGGTAAGATATGAAAGCTCATTTATTTACAATTTTATGTAAGTGGTAACTGCCCAAAGTTTCTGGAAGTCAATGTCATATAAATTTAATTTATTTCATCATAGTTGTTTACCCAGTCAAACAGATATTTGGGCTGGATTTCATATTTTTATTCATCTATCAAGTCTTTCCCAAGGATCTGGGATAGGGAGAGATTTTTGTTTGATGGTGTTAAAAGTATCATCACAAGATGCAAGCTGTTCAGAGTAAAGCTGCCTTTTGCAATGGACTAGTGGTGATTTTGTCAATGATGATGCTATTTCCAATAATGTTCCAGTTGTTTTGGGATTGCACGCAAAGCTCCTATCGCTATTGATACTACCTTTGCTTTCTTTTGTCACAGTCATTCTACTTCTGTTTGCAGGTCTTTATATTTTGTGATTTTCTCCAGTTTTTTCTTTTCTATTCTATTTCCATGTCGACTAGCCAAACTTTGTTTTCTCGTTCTTATTGACAGTTGTTAAGTCTGGGGTGTTATGTGGCAGCTGGTTGTCTGTTTGAATTCTTTTTTTAATATAAAAAATTCTTTATTTAAATACACACACATAAACATAAAACATAAAACAAACATTTAAAAATCTGGACACATTGTAACCGTCCTGTTATATCTTTCCATTCCATAATAATTCTATAACACACAATCTCTTTCTTATTTACATTACAATACATTGTTTTGGATCATATACAAACATCCCTCGTTTGTGATTATTTCTGTCTTCTGTGGCAGCTAGTTGTCTGTTTGAATTCTAGAGTCCCGGAGCACTTTAGCTTCCTCATTTTCTTTTATTTTGTCTATTTTGTGGTGCTACCTATTCTTACTTGCAGGCACATGGTATTTTTTGCAGTTATTCCAATGCACCATTGTTACTACTTTGTCATGCCATTGTTTGTAATCAGTCTCTGCAAACTTCTTGCAGCAGCTAACTAGGATCCACTGTTTCTTCAGCTGCTTTCAGAGGTGGGCATCACATAATGTAACAACTGGTTCGCCCAGCACCGAAAATGTGGGCGCGCGTGCGTGCGCACAGCTTCAGAACTGCAGAAAAAACAATTACTGCCAACCTGCCTTCCATTGAGGACCTGTATACTGCACGAGTCAAAAAAAGGGCCTTGAAAATATTTACTGACCCCTTGCATCCTGGACATAAATTGTTTCAACTCCTACCCTCAAAATGATGCTATAGAGCAGTGGTTCCCAAAGTGGGCGGTACCGCCCCCCAGGGGGCGGTGGGAACCCTTAGGGGGGCGGTGAGAGGCAAGGTTGGTGACAGGGGGCGGTGAGAGGGGTCAGGGGGGCGATAGGTAGTTTGCCATGCTTTTGCACTTGAAGCTCCCTCGCGTTCCTCGCTCTTGTGTGCAGGGCAGCCCATTCTGAAAGAAAACGCGAGATGTTTTCTTTCAGAATGGGCTGCCCTGCACACAAGAGCATGGAATGCGACATAATTACAAGTGCTAGGTATGATGCCCATCTTGCGGCCCACCCAGCCCCCGCCCAGGCTCCGCTCTGCCCCACCCCTTGCGACTGGTCACCCCAAACTGCGTCCCACCATGCGACGGGTGTCTTACCTAGCACTTGAAGCTCTCTCGCATTCCTTGCTCTTGTGTGCAGGGCAGCCCATTCTGAAAGAAAACGCGAGATGTTTTCTTTCAGAATGGGCTGCCCTGCACACAAGAGCGTGGAATGCGACAGAGTTACAAGTGCTAGGTACTGAGCGCAGCACAGCAACGAGGGAAGCTGACCGCTCCCAAAGCTGCTCGGGCGAGCGCTCGCAGACCCACGGGAAGGCCCCACTGCAGAACCTGTGCATGCACGGACTTTCCCGCCCGGTGTCCCCGGCACCTAGCAACCTGGCGCATGCAATTCGGCAGGCTCCCCTCCAGCATGGCGCACCCGCGGATCTCAGCCCAGCTGCCCCCCGACATCGACCCCACCAAGGCGCCTGTAGCCTTCGGCCACCGAGGCCTCCCCAAGCTCAATGAAGAGCTGCAGCACCCCGAGCTGCTGACGCGGCAGCCAGCATTGATGGCGCTCTGCGACCTGGTGCACGATCCGGAGAACGCTTACCAAGCCATCGGCCTGGGTGAGCGGCGGCGGCGGCCTGGCCACGGCTGGTGGGAGGGAAGAAGGAAAGAAAAAGGAAAGAAAGAAAGAGGGAGGGAGGGAGGAAGGAAGACAGAAAGAAAGAAAGAAAGAAAGAAAGAAAGAAAGAAAGAAAGAAAGAAAGAAAGAAAGAAAGAAAGAAAGAAAGAAAGAAAGAAAGAGAAAGAACAATGGTAGGTAGGTAGGTAGGTAGGTAGGTAGGTAGGTAGGAAGGAACGAAGGAAGGAAGATAAACAGAAAAAGAAAGGAGGGAGGGAAGAAGGAAAGAAAGAAAAAGAAAGAAAGATGGTAGGAAGGAAGGAAGACAGAAAAAGAAAGGAGGGAGGGAGGGAAGGGAAGAAGGAAAGAAAGAAAGAAAGAAAGAAAGAAAGAAAGAAAGAAAGAAAGAAAGAAAGAAAGAAAGAAAGAAGAAAGAAAGAAAGAAAGAAAGAAAGAAAGAAAGAAAGAAAGAAAGAAAGAAAGAAAGAAAGAAAGAAAGAAAGAAAGAAAGAAAGAAAGCGAGGGAGGAAGGAAGGAAGGAAGGAAGGAAGGAAGGAAGGAAGGAAGGAAGGAAGGAAGGAAGGAAGGAAGGAAGACATAAAGAAAAAGAAAGATGGTAGGTAGGAAGGAAGATAGACAAAAAGAAAGGAGGAAGGGAAGAAGGAAAGAAAAAGAAAGAAAGAGAAAGAAAGAAAGATTGTAGGTAGGTAGGAAGGGAGGAAGGGAGGAAGTTGGTAGGAAGGAAGGAAGACAGAGAGAAAAAGAAAGGAGGGAGGGAGGAAGGAAAGAAAAAGGAAAGAAAGAAAAAAGAAAGGAAGGAAGAAAGAAAGAGGGAGGGAGGAAGACGACAGGAAGAAAGAAAGATGGTAGGAAGGAAGGAAGACAGACAGAAAAAGAAAGAAGGGAGGGAAGGGAAGGGAGGAAAGAAGGAAAGAAAGTAGAGAAGAAAGAAAGAACGAAAGAAAGACTTATGACCACAATTGAGCCTAACATTTTGGTTGCCAAGCAAGAGCATTGTTAAGTGAGTCTCACCACACTTTACAAGTTGGCCATGCCCACCCGGTCACTTGACCACTAAGCCACGCCCACCTGAGGGGGTGGGGTGGGGGCGGTGAGGATGAGTTTGTAGCACCAAGGGGGCAGTGGACTGAAAAAGTTTGGGAACCACTGCTATAGAGCACTGCACACCAAGACAACTAGACACAAGAACAGTTTTTCCCTGAACGCCATCACTCTGCTAAACAAATAATTCTCTCACCACTGTCAAACTATTCACCAAGGCTGCATTACTATTACTATTAGTCTTCTCATCGTTTCTATCACCCGTCTCCTCCCACTTATGACTGCATGACTGTAACTTGTGCTTGTATCCTTACGATTTATATTAATATTGATTGTTTACTGATTGCTAACTTGAACCCTATGACAACCATTAAGTGTTGTACCTCATGTTTCTTGACAAATGTATCTTTTCTTTTATGTACACTGAGAGCATATGCACCAAAGACAAATTCCTTGTGTGTCCAATCACACTTGGCCAATAAAGAATTCTATTCTATTCTATTCTAAAAACACGGCAATATAACATGGATTAGTGCCAGGGCGGGTGGGGAGCGGGCCCACCCGCTGGTCACAACTACCGGTTCACCTGAATCGGTCGTAACTGGCAGCAGCTCACCTCTGGCTGCTTTGCATTTGCTGTCTGTTGCTATCGCCTCAATTCTGGATTTGTATGCATTCGTTCTTCAGGCTTGGTCTTGTGCAGCCAGGATTAGACCCTCTGACTCTTTGTTCAAGTTTCTTGTACTCACCCATTGCCACGCTAAGTTGTTCTCTGTTATCTTGCCTGCTGTTTTTTTTAATGTACTGGTCATGTACTATTATTGCTATTCATTTGCTTATGTAATAATTGTCGACACAATTGATAAATAACCATTTGCAGTTTGATGCCTGAGTTTGAATATTGATCAGGAACTGAATTTCCATCTAGAAGGGCTTTTTTTGTTTAAACAATTTACCATTTGGGGCTAGTAAGCCTCAGTGTTGGAAAACTGGGCAGTATGAATTGGCAAATGGTTTAATGATATTGAGGTAAGAAAAAATTGGAAGCAACACAAGTAGTCTTTGGATAGGATAAAATTGCACTCAATTTGAGATACTTGGTGATCCAGAGCTGTCTACAATTATAACAATTGATTTGGGGTTTTGAATATTTTCCTCCACTTTTTTTTTAAAAAAAAAAATCACCGTATTTTTCGGAGTATAAGACGCACCGGAGTATAAGACGCACCTTAGTTTTGGGGGAGGAAAATAGGAGAAAAAAATCTACCTACCAGGTATTCATCTGGCTAGCGTCCTTAGTCTGTTCAGCTTCAGCACATTATTTTATCCCCTGGTTAGGGCTGAAAAGACCTTTTTCAGAGGAGTAGGAATGAAAACAAGCCTGCAAAGACTTAGGGCAGGAAAAACTATTTCAGAGGGAATAGGAATTAAAAAATGCTGCAAGCCGGTAAGATCGTTAGCACCTCGTTAGGGCTGAAAAGACCTTTTTCAGAGGAGTAGGAATGAAAACAAGCCTGCAAAGATGGAGTAGGAAGCCGGGAAGATCGCTTGCACCGCGTTATGGCTGGGGGAAAAAGCTTCGGAAAAGCTACATTCGGAGTATAAGACGCACCCAAATTTTCAGCCTCTTTTATGGAAGAAAAAGGTGCGTCTTATACTCCGAAAAATACGGTATATGTGATATGGTATCCTTTCATTGGATCTTGGGACCACTTTACAGTCAAGGATATGGCTTCTTTCTTAGTCTGTATGAGGATACCAAGACAATGATGTAATAATGATCATATTTATAGTTAGCCCTTTCTTTTGCTCTTTCTTCACTGGAATCATTCCAGATTAAACACATGATCCACAGTTTGTTCCACAAATATTTGGAATAAAGCAAAAATCTTGAAATTAATATAAGTCAAGTTTTCAAGAGAAAAGTCAATAGATTATTGCTATAAAAAGAACAGGGGAAAAATGTATTCATAGGAATGTACCAAAGCATTTGGTCCTTGGGATCAAATAGAACAAGCTCATCTCAGCCATAATTACTAAACCAGGCTTAGAGCCTATTTCCCAATTTGTTGTAGCAGAAAAGTGTTGGAAACTCACGGAACAACTTTGCACCATTCACTTTCAGTCTAACCTAACCCACTTTGCAAGTTTATTTTGCAAAAAAAAATGAACTAAGAAATGCTACCTAGATAATATTAACATAAAAAATAGTAAAATGAAATGATGCTATTTTAAAAATAAATATGCTGTGCATCTACTTATTAATCATTGTGTAAGATTCTCAACTATTTTGATATTCTTAATCAAGGACGAAAATAAACTAATGTACAGGTAGTCCTCAACTTGCAGCAGTTCACTTAGTGACCGTTCAAAGTTACAATGACACTGAAAAACGTGACTTATGACCATTTTTCACACTTATGACCGTTGCAGCATCCTCTTGGTCACAGGATTTACATTCAGATGCTTGACAACTGGTTCACATTTACGACAGTTGTGCAGTGTCCCGGGGTCATGTGATCACCTTTTGTGACCTGACAAGCAAAGTCAATGGGAAACCAGATTCACTTAACCAACAGTGTTACTAATTTAACAACTGCAGTGATTCACTTAACAAATGAACTGCAGAAAAAACAATTACTGCCAACCTGCCTTCCATTGAGGACCTGTATACTGCATGAGTCAAAAAGGGGGCCGTGAAAATATTTACAGACCCCTCACATCCTGGACATAAATTCTTTCAACTCCTACCCTCAAAACGACACTATAGAGCACTGCACACCAGAACAACTAGACACAAGAACAGTTTTTTCTTGAAAGCCATCACTCTGCTAAACAAATAATTCCCTCACCACTATCAAACTATTCCCTAAGGCTGCATTACTATTACTATTAGTCTTCTCATTGTTCCTATCACCCATCTCCTCTCACTTATGACTGTATGACTGTAACTTGTTGCTTGTATCCTTACGATTTATATTAATATTGATTGTTTTCTGATTGCTTATTTGTACCCTATGACAATCATTGTGTTGTACCTTGTGATTCTTGATGAATGTATCTTTTCTTTTATGTACACTGAGAGCATATGCACCAAAGACAAATTCCTTATGTGTCCAATCACACTTGGCCAATAAAGAATTCTATTCTATTTTATTCTAAATGTGGCAAGAAAAGTCGTAAAATGGGAAAACTCACTTAACAAAAGTTTCACTTAACAACATAAATTTTGGGCTCAATTGTGGTCATAACTTGAGGTCTACCTGTACTAGCCAGAACTGAGGAACATGGTGCTAGTGCAGAGGTCTTCAAACTTGGCAACTTTAAGACTTGCGGACTTCAGCTCTCAGAATTCTGGGAGTTGAAGTCCACAAGTCTTAAAGTTGCCAAGTTTGGGGCCCCTTGTGCTAGTGAGCATCCTTGCTGCAAACTACTCTGCTTGCCACACCTAACTTTAATTTTTAGGGCAGGTTTATATGTTTGTTTGTTTGTTTTAAAGAGGGAGGTCTCCAAGGACACAAACCAGGTTCTAGCTTCCTCTTCATTTACAAATGTGCCCTCTGCCCCCACATGGGCATTCCTGGAATATAAAAATAGTGGATGGCTGCCACCCAGGGTTTTGTTTGGAAGAGTACCAGCTTCCCCAAGAAGGGAGGACCAGAACCAACTTGTCAAGCTGACGAGAATCCAACAACTTCAGAGAAGTAGTTCTTATTGAAGAAAATTTAGGAAGGCACAAGGGCAGAATTCTAACAGTTGCTCTGTTTCAAGAGCAAATCCTATATATAGAAAGAATATTAAAACTGTTTTTGCCTCTTTTTCTTTCCCGCCTTATTAATCAACCACATCCCCTCTTTTGGGACAAAAGGGCCATTTTTCATTTTTCTCTTGCTTTTGTGCAATGATGAGATTCGTGGTTGTCTTGTTTTCAATGACCCTAGAAACTAGCTCCCAACACTACTGAGTCGGTTTGTCTTCTGGTATATAAGTGTCTTGTAACTGATTGTGCCCATCATGGCAATCATTTTGTGAGTGAAGTCCATTCCATAAGATGATGTCAGCATTTCAGAGGTGTTTATCAAACTACAGTTAAGCCTAATCTTTTGCCAAAGGGAATCAGAATACAGAATAACAGAGTAGGAAGAAATATTGAAGGTCTTCCAGTCCAACTGCCTACTTGAGCAGGAGACCCTATACCAGTGATGGCGAACCTTTTTTTGCCTCAGGTGCCAAAAGCAAGCGTGCGCGTGCTATCGCGTGCACACGTGTGCCCACACCCATAATTCAATGCCCCCACGTGCCCTGCCCCTGCGCATATACACGCAACCCCCCCTGCTGCCCCGCCCCCGCATATGCACGCAAGACCCCCCCCTGCTCCCCCGCTCCCCCATTTCCCAACTTCCAGTGGGCCTGGTAGGCCCATTTTTCGCCCTCCCCAGGCTCCAGAGGCTTCCCTGGAGCCTGGGGAGGGCGTAAACAGCCTCTCCTGCTCCCTTGGAGGCCCTCTGGAGGCTGAAAACACCCTCCCAGAGCCTCCGCATGAGCCGAAAATCAGCTGGCTGGAGCTGAGCTAAGGCAACGGCTTGCATGCCGGCAGATATGGTTCCGCGTGCCATCTGTGGCACGTGTGCCATAGGTTCGCCATCACGATCCTATACCATTCTGGACAAATGATTATCCAATTTCTTCTTTAAAAACCCCAGAGATGGAGCACCCACAACTTCTGGTTGGTTCTCTCTTTGATAAGCTGCCCTCAGGTATTTTGGTGAATAGGTTGATTAGCATAGTCTTCCTCTCATCTCCCATTCTTAAGGGAGGAGAGAAAAAACCCAGCACACTCTCATGCTGTTATGTCTGCTGTATGTTAGAAAAAGAAAAGGCAATTCAGCATTAACTGTTCAGAGATGTCTCAGACTGGACTCTGTAACTTGTGTTTTGCTTGGTGCTGTATTTCATCAGCCTTAGATTTTTGTTTAAATAAGCATTCCCTTATCTGGAGTGAGGGGTGGGGGGGAAGAGTGTTTACCTTTGATAACATCATTTGTTTTGTAGATGCCTTGTGTACATTGGGCCTGGCTCATCATTAAAACATTCACCAATTAGAATATAGTATTTTGATTTAACTTTCAATCCTTCAAAAAGTCAAGGGGTGCCTCATCTGTCTACCTCAGGAATGCTTAAATCTGGGCCACGGGGCGGCCTGGAAATATCAAAGGACCAGCCTGCGGTGCCTCAGCTAGCCAAAATGGGCCGTGTACAGCCCCCCCCGCCCATTTTCAGCCTCCTTGGCCTTCTGCAGCACTCTGCTGGCCAAAAATGGGCCATGTGGAGGCCTCCCGAGGCCTCCACGGAGCCCGTTTTTGGCCGGAAGAGTGCTACTGGAGGCCGGGGAGGCCAAAAACAGTCTGCCGGGGGGGAGGGGGCTTGGAAGGCCTCCGTGCAACCCGTTTTTGGCTGGCAGAGTGCTGCTGGAGGCCATGGAGGGCAAAAATGAGGCGCGTGGAAGTCACATGCGCCCCCCCTCCCGCACTCCATTTTGGCCAGTAAAGTGTTGCAGAAGGCCGCTCAGGCTGAAAATGGGGCCCCATTTTTTGCTGTCAGGGTGCTGCAGGAGGTGTCCGTCTCACCCCCCCGGCCCACGGAGGAGAACTAAAATGCTGATCCGGCCTTTGAAGAAATCCAGTTTGACACCCATGATCTAACTGGTTTGTGAAAGACTTGTCAGTCTTTCAAACTTACTTTGTACTACATTCTTCTCAGCAATAGTATCATGGTATAGAATGTCATATAACGTATTATGATCCAGCTATTGCTAAAGAATTTTAAAACATTTAATGTACTTTTTTTTTTAAAAAAACTATTTTATCTGAATAAACAGATTTATGCCAATTGCCCACCCTTCTCTGAAGACAAAGTGTCTTTCTGTAGCTGCCTCTGTGAATTGGCTGCTGCTTTAATTGGGCTACATGGCAACATATGACAGCCAAGTTCTAAACTATGACCTGTGGGTTCTCTCTGCTGTATGCCTATCGTAACAAGGCATTTTGTAACTAGTTATGACTCACATGAATGCTAAATATGCTTCATTTCCTGGCTGTGATCCCATGATCTTGTGCCATCAACAGAGAAGGGTCAATCCTTCTGTTCATTGGACAAACAACAATAACACTGAAATCATTCTATAGGAATGCAGATAGCTAGCTACAAGTCTCTGATTTTGTAATCTGTAGCTAAATTTGACAGATGCATAAACATTGTTCTCTCTAAAAGTTTCCAAATGAAGGCAAGGGTTAAGAAGTTTAATGCTTGATGGACTATTTAAGACCTAATAAATACATCAGCTGGACTTAATTATGCTTCCTGTAAGATTCTATTATCTTTCTTTTGGATCATTATATTGAAAAGATGTAAAATGTGCATATGGAGGACTTATGAACTCTCCATGCAAAAGAGGAAATTCCAATTAACTTATGTTTTCCTGGCACCTGGAAACAATAATATACAACATTCACAAACTCATTCATTCATATTAGCACAAGGAGGGAGTATAATATATCCAGGAGTTATGAATTTATTTGCTTTCCATTCACCAATCAATCCTTGGGTAGAAGTTCAGTTGAAATTCAGTGTGAATGTATCTAATCTATGAGGGAATTAACATCATACCTGTTATTCATTCACCCTCCCATTGAGAAGTATGGAAAATACCTGTAAACATCGGCAAAATTCCTGCAAACAAAGAGGTGATGTAACTTATATCATGGAATGTTCGCTTCTGATAGATTGTTTTCCTAATGTGGGAAGCCACCCCCCCTCGATGAATGAAATATTTTGAGGAATATATAAAAAGGCAGAATATTATATTTCCCTAAATGAAAAATGGAGAAACATGTTTTTTAGAGGCAGGAAGCAGATTCAGTCTTTCTTAATAGCCCCAGCAGATATTTTGTGCCGATTAAGAAAGATTGGGCTGGCCTATTCAGAAAACAGCCCCAGTTTCCCTGCCCCAAACAGAAACTGAGGAGGCCAACTTTTAGAAATGCAGATTTGGTAATCCATTCAAGACAGGATATTTCAAAACTTCCTGCAACAAAGTCTGAACAAAGGCAGAATGGCGCAATGGTTAGAGTGCAGTACTGCAGGCTACTTCAGCTGACTGCTAGCTGCAGTTCGGTAGTTCAAATCTCACCGGCTCAAGGTTGACTCAGCCTTCCATCCTTCCGAGGTGGGTAAAATGAGGACTCAGATTGTTGGGGGCAATATGCTGACTCTTTAAACAGCTTAGAGAGGGCTGTAAAAACACTATGGAGTGGTATATAAGTCTAAGTGCTATTGCTATTGCTATTAGAAGCACCCCTCACGCAAGATCCAACACGGGCCATTAGCCACAATAGGAATTGCCCAACACCCTTTCAGAACACAAGCCCCTTCATTGCATCATCCCAGAACAGTCCTGTTGTGGCCTGCCAGTGGCCTGTGCAGCTGGTAGCTGATTCAGACAGCGAGGAGGCTGGTGTGGTGATTCGCCATTGGCCTGTGCAGCTGGTACCAGAGCCTGACAGTGAGAAGGCTGGAGAAGACTTGGTGTCAGAGGCAGAGATGCAGCCAGGGCCTTCAGAACCTCCAGATGCTGTCATGAGGGCAGAAGATGAAGAAGAAGAAGAGGAGGAGCCTGTCCTCAATGCACGTGCGCGCAGAGCTGCCAAAAGGCAGGAGTGGTTCTTCTGAGGAGAAGGTCTACTTAGGAGTAAGGCTTGAGGTTAATTGGCCACTCCCATAGCCTATTTAAATGAGGAAAAGGACTTACCAATTTGCAGGAAACAACTTCATTAATTCCCGTTGTGTCTTTTGACTTCAAAACTCCTGTTCGGCTTGTGTTTGGAAGACGTCCAGTTTCCTGCAAATTGATCCTGGGCACAATTGTAAGATTGTGTGCTGTTATCAGACAACCTCTTCATTGGACTTTTGACTCTTGTTGCTTGGACTATTGCCGGCTGTTAAGAAGGTTAATTAACAGCTGTTGCTCCGAAAAGACTGCTTTATTATTTCATTGACTTTACAAATGACTGCTAAGACAGATAATTAGTAGTTTGTGAATATTAAAACAAGGTTTGTTCGGACGCTGTTTATGCTGTGTTCCTTGGTCCGGTAGCTGGGTCAGAACAAGTCCAAACTTCACCTGGGAGCTCAGATAAACAATAAGCCAGAGATTGACCAGATGAGCTTAGACAAACACCTAGGATTTCAATTTCCTCTTTTGCCTATAGAGCACGGTGTCAAACTCGCTGTGTTACGTTGCCATCACATGATGTTTTGTGACGTTTTACCCCTTCAGAGAGCTGGACACAGGAGGAGAAGGGTCCGCTGCGATATTTCAATTGCTACGCTTTTTTTACTTGCCTCCCCATTCCTCTCTTAAGTCTCCATCTATATTTATTTCTTGGAAGTCCAATCTAAGTGTTCCTCCCACCTCTACCGTCGTCCACTGTCTATTTTCTAAAATTTCTACTGAGGCCCCTGCCTCCACTTCAAGTTTATCTTCCAACTCTCTTTGTATATTTTCTGCCTGGTTAATTCATCAATCACTATTATTTTCATTGTAATCTCCTCTCTATCCTCTTCCTTCTTCATTTCTTCTTTTGGCTCCTCCTTTTCCAGGACGTCCTGGTCTGGCACCATCATCCCTTGTATAATATTTTCCATTTTGTCCATGTTGTCTTTTGTATTTTGAAAGAGTAGATCCATCTCCTGGAAATTCCACTCATTTCTCCTTTTTAAATGTCTTATTTTATTTTTTAAAGAAAGTTAATTTTCATCCAACAGTCCAAGAACTATTTATTTAGTCTTTAAGCTCCCCTTCAAAGAGTAAATTGGTCCCACTTCTTTGTATTTCATAGGTTAACATTCAGTTCTATTCGAATACACCCAGAGGTTATCAAAAAGCTTCCTTGTAGTTTCCCTTTTTGTCAGCCAGTTGCACTCCCCACTTAGATTTCAGTTCACTAGTCCATTGTCGCTTGAATTATTCGAATATATAAGCAGAGTAAGTTTTGTCTATAGATAATTCCAATATTTCAAAAAATGCCTTCCCAGTACAACTTCTTCCCAGTTTAGGAGTCCCTTTTCTGTTTATTTCAAAATCTATTGTTTATTCATTTCCAGTTGGGCATTTCTTCAACATGCTCCAAAAAGCTTGGGTGCTGCTTAAACACATAGTTCTGGGCAATTTATTCTGAATTGTTTCTTGGGGTAATTTAAAACAAAGAAAAATACTCTCCCCCAATTCCACCACGGCTCACCTTCTTCTCTCCTGCACCAGTCTTAGCTCTTTTTCATTGGTTGTCCCAGCTTTGTAGCGGCCATCTTTAGGCTGCTGCTTCTTCTTCTTGCAGTGGCTGAGAGGGAAGAAAGCCTCCGGGCCAGACAGGAGAACTGCGACTCTCCCTGACCTCACAGGGCGGCCCCTTTGCTTCACCCCCCCCTTCAGGGCAGCTTAGGCTCTCTCCAGAGCCCACAAACAGGAAGAGCTCAGCACAGGGAACGTTGAGGCAGGTTCCTCTGTGTCTGAAATTGCCGTGACGCCAACCGGAAGTCCATCATTAAACCATCTTTCCAATCAGCCTCCATGTTTCCAATGTCTTTCTCCCAGCTTGGAACTGAACCAGGTGGATTTTCCTTCCAACACTAACATGCCTTCAGGAAACCAGGTCAGGAGTATCTGATTTAAGAAGTCTTGCAAAAGCACTTTTATATGTTGAAATTGAATATAGTTCCTATTTCAGCTGTTTCCAACCAATTCAAAATATAGTGAAGTTTAAATCTGAACACATGTTCAAAGCATAGAGGCTTCAAAGGGGAAATTAAACTATGGAAAAGTCACCATGATATATTGTTTTGATTCAGAAAATTGGTAAAATAAAACATACAGAAAGCACTGGCAATCTCTTTACAGAAACCTTTTATTGTTAAAGTATTTCTTATTGTTTCTACAGCATCCAGGTCAGAGGTGGGTTCCTGCCGGAGCTGCCTAGTACGCAGCTCCGGTAGGGGGTGGCGGATTTTGCAAATGCTCCGGAGCCCTCTCTGCCGGTCCACCCGGCGCGTCGCCATTTTTTTCCGCTGATTTCTGCTGATTTTCGGGCAATTTTGCTTCTGTGCATGCGCGGAAGCAAAACCGCGCAAGGGGGTGCGCACGCATAGTGAGAGAGCACCCCCCAAAGCGTGGAGATGCGCACGCATGGCTCTGGCAGCGAGGTAAGTGAGCAACCCGCCCCTGATCCAGGTGCCCTAAGAAAAACATGTAAAATTCACACCAATATTCATTTTATTGCTATGGTTGCATTATAATATATAGCAAAAACTTGCACCATCAACATACAATGAAATTTTGGCAAAAGATAAATCTTTAGAAGGAAGGAATGAAAATAACTTCAAACATGGTTAATTAAAATATTATTATATAGTGTTTTGAATTAGCCCAAATTTCTCATCTTCGCTTTATATAACAAGTATTTTGAAAAACCAGCAACTGATTTTCTCTGCATTTGCTTGTAGCCAGAGGGCATGCTTGAAATCACAGGCTAAAATTAACAGAATCGGTTTCTATTGCTTTTCTTAAAACAAATAATTGCTTGTTAAATTTCAGCAGAGTATAATTCTACCCCCCACCCACCCCCAAATACTCACAGGCACACATGTAATATTTTCCTGATGCTTGAGGGCTGGAATGTATATCACTGCTATTAAAGTGGCTGTTGTGGAATATTTATCAATGCTATTGAACAGTTATTATTACTCCCTACTCCATATGGTGGAGGTTGTAATCTGTTGACTCAGTTATCTGCAGCAAACAACCATTTAACATTTCAATAAGCCACCACAAATGGATATGTAGGAAAGACAAAAACAATTGGATACAAAGAAAAACCAGAAAATCCATTTGCACCTTTGGGACAACCATGACCTGGATGACTGAGAATCTCCATAGACAATTGGACACACATGCATATAGCAATAGCACTTAAACTTATATACCACTTCACAGTGTTTTACAGCCAGCGGTGGGTTACTCCCGGTTTGGACCAGTTCTTAGAACCGGTAGCGGAGGCTCCGCCCACCCACCCGGGACGCTTCTGCGCGTACGCACAAACCGGTGGCAAACGAATTCAGAACCCACCACTGTTTACAGCCCTCTCTAGGATCTTTACAGAGTCAGCATATTGCCCCCAACAATCTGGGTCCTCATTTTACCAACCTTGGAAGAATGGAAGGCTGAGTCAACCTTGAACCGGTGAGAATTGAACTGCTAGCAATTGGCAGAATTAGCCTGCAACACTGCATTCTAACCTTGTTGATTCAAAATATTTTAAAGATTAAGGTACAATTGAAACCAGAGGGTTTTATTTTTAGACTAATGGGCAGGAAACTAGAAAAGGGTCATGGAAATTTATTTTTATATAGACACATGAAGCAAGACTATTATCTGCTAAAAAATGGAAAGCTTCAACATTATCCATAATGGAGGAATGGTTAGCAAAGATGATAGAACTTGAGGAGATGATAAATCAACTTCCTTGATTAGCAAAAGGGTAATATTTACTGTCCCCCACTTGGTTATGCCATCTCTATACAATCAAGAAACAGTTTAGGGTAGTTTAATCTGTAGGTAAAGGGAGGCCATAAGAAAGTGAGCAGCAGATGCACCACTAAGATCTGTGCATCATGTTGATCCTCAACCCATTTCATACCCTCCTGTTGTTTTGCTGAATAATACAACTCTGACTCTTATCTCTGATCCCTCGCATCCTGGACATAAATTGTTTCAACTCCTACCCTCAAAACGAAGCTATAGAGCACTGCACACCAAGACAACTAGACACAAGAACAGTTTTTTTCCCGAACGCCTTCACTCTGCTAAACAAATAATTCCCTCACCACTGTCAAACTATTCACTAAGGCTGCATTACTATTACTATTAGTCTTCTCATCATTCCTATCACCCATCTCCTCCCACTTATGACTGTATGACTGTAACTGGTTGCTTGTATCCTTACAATTTATATTACTATTGATTGTTTCCTGATTGCTTATTTGTACCCCATGACAATCATTAAGTGTTGTACCTCATGATTCTTGACAAATGTATCTTTTCTTTTATGTGCACTGAGAGCATATGCACCAAAGACAAATTCCTTGTGTGTCCAGTCACACTTGGCCAATAAAGAATTCTAGTGGCAGCCGAAAAGCTGTCATTTGTTTTATGGCGTGACTTAACCTGAGCCTTTGTGTTTTGCAAAGTCATGGCAAAAACCAATTGGGCGGAAGACAGATGTTCTTTATTCTGAGACAGATGCATCCTTCCTTTGTCTACTTTCTTTATAGCCCCCCTGGCAGAACTGTGATGGCATCTTTTCCCCTGAGTAGCAGCAGTCTGACATCTGCTGGAGCTGGGAGTTGGGCCTCACCAAAGCTTTAAAGGGCCTCAGATAAGGGAGCACCACAATCCTTCTGAACAGAATCCAAGAATCACCTGCAGGGTTTTTGTTTGCTGTGCTAGCTGATGTCTGTTTGCCTGTAATAAATCTGCTATTTGAGATAACTGGGGGGAAGGGAGGGGAAGGGGGGACCGAAGATCCCACGTTATTCACAAACGTTGCACTTTTGCTGGGAGACGCCCAGATTTAAATATTGCTACGGCTATATCAGAAGAGCTGGAGGGATTTTATTCACTTACATGCTTTACCTATGTTCTTTAAGTAGGATAAGTAGGATTACCTGAAATGTTAACCTTTTTAAAGTAATGCATGAAAGTTTAAACAGCTTGTCACTCACGTAAGCATCCCAAATGGTTTAAAATCCTATGGCTTCTTATTCTATTATCACTACCAAAAAGAGGTGAGGAAAGCCCTCCATCTCTTGGCTTTCCATAAAGGGATCGAACCTTGGCTCTGCAGTCTTGCGGGGGGGGGGGGCGCACAGGGGACATTGCAACCATAGGATTGGTTAGTCTCTTGAGAGTCCCTCCCCTGTCATAATCCAACACTAAATGGCCGTCTTAGGATCCCCCGCTTTTGATATTTAATTGCCATTATTCTATAATTTTAAATTTTTAACCCTAATTTAACCACTCTTTGAGGGAGATGAATGGTTTAGAAATATAAAATATATATGTAAATATAAATACATAAATACAAACAAAAACAAAACATCATCAATCTTCTGATGCACCCAAAAAGGGAAGAAATTGCACCAAAAATGGGAAATGTTCTGTTACATTCTCAGACTGAAGCACATAGGCTTCAGTCAGGTCCTCCATTCTGGAGGGAAAATACTGACTGCTGATTGGCTAGACCCGTGGTGGCGAACCTATGGCACGCGTGCCAGAGGTGGCACGCGGAGCCATAGAAGCCGGCACGCGAGGGTTCCCACCGGCAAACCGGAAGTGCGAAAAAACGCACTTCCGGTTTGCCGGTGTGCTGTTTTTTGCACTCTGGAGGGTTCAGGCAAGCTTCCTGAAGCTCCAGAATGCAAAAAACTACAAAACTGACAAACCGGAAGTGCACTTTTCCGCACTTCCGGTTTGTCCGTTTTGTAGTTTTTTGCATTCCGGAGCTTCAGGAAGCTTCCCTGAACCCTCCAGAGTGCAAAAAACAGCATACCGGCAAACCGGAAGTGTGTTTTTTCGCACTTCCGGTTTGCCAGTTTCGTCGTTCCAGGCTCCGGTAAGCCTTTGTGCGGGGGTGGGTGGGGTGTTGTGCACATGCGTGGGGGGGGAGGGAATGGGTGTGGGCACGCGAGCGCGCGCGAGCTCGCCCCCCCCACTTTTTTTGGCACGCGAGTCGAAAAAGGTTCGCCACCACTGGGCTAGACTGTCTGGCAGCTCCTTATAAAAGGGCTGGCTGTCAGACAGAGCCTTCGCTGGATTGTAAATAGTTGCCAAATAAAGAGCTGTTGTTTTGAAGCCACTTCTGTCTGCCTCTTCCCTTCACCCTATTTAACATGTTCATTAGTGACATGTTTTAAATTAAGACATTCAATTATAACATTCAATTAGAAGTTGTTGAACTGAACTTAAAACTAGGATGACTTAAGTTTAGACATGTAACTAGAATTCAATTATAAACAAAAGAAAGACATGTAACTAGAATTCAATTATAAACAAAAGAAAGCTGGTCACGGTGGCACTCGGAAATCTGATTTTAATGGGCTTTTTGTAGGAAAGGGCATTCATTACTATCCAAAGTCCAGGAAATCAAGCAGTTTGTCATCCCACTGATGTGAATAATGCAAACAAGGCCTTTTGTTATTATGAAGACGACGTACTTTGCGCCATTTGCATAATTAGAAATATGAAATAAATTACAACAAAATGTGATCCATTGCATGGGGAGCCATTACAATGAGGTTCTGAGAACTGAAGACTCACTGTAGTATCATCAGGTTATTACAGTTAGGGTTGGCTTACTTATTTCCGTACATAATGCTTCAGCAGAGAAATGAAACATAATCATCTTGTCTGCCCATTTAAGGAAACATTATAAGCAAATCAGATATGGAAGGGCACATTTGGATTTTAAAAAAT
The DNA here is from genome assembly GCA_023053685.1 of Diadophis punctatus similis. NCBI lineage: Eukaryota > Metazoa > Chordata > Lepidosauria > Squamata > Dipsadidae > Diadophis > Diadophis punctatus. The sequence goes on from JALIGW010000003.1 coordinate 132,445,645, forward strand.
TGGGGACTCCAGAAGCAAATGAATGTTGGATAGAAACACACAATTCCAGAAACCTACGTAAAATAAATGAACAGAATCACAGAGAAAATACAGATTTGCATTTTTAGGAGTACAATAATAACATCGGATCAGGGATGAAATTCAGCAGGTTCTGACAGGTTCTGGAGAACCTGTAGCGGAAATTTTGAGTAGTTCGGAGAACCAGCAAATACCACCTCTGGCTGGCCCCAGAGTGAGGTGGGAATGGAGATTTTACAATATCCTTCCCCCAGGAGTGGGGAAGGAATGGGGATTTTGCAGTATCCTTCCCCTGGAGTGGGGTGGGAATGGAGATTTTGCAGTATCCTTTCCCCCAGAGTGGGGAGGGAATGGAAATTTTGCAGTATCCTTTCCCTGCCACGCCCACCAAGTCACACCCACAGAACCGGTAGGGAAAAAATTTGAATTTCACCCCTGCATTGGATACACAAATGCAGTGAGAAAGCTCCAATTCTGGCATTTTGAAAGAAAAAGTAGTTTCCCAAGGCTGTGGTTCTAAGCAGCAGATGATGAGTGGGATGGATGGTTTTACAAAATGCTCAAACATACTTCACTTCTTGCTCTTTGTTGCATTCAAGGTGCCTGTTTACCTCTACAAACTTGTGCTGGGTTTATAATGGGAGGTGAGACCGTTCTGAGTGAAAAAAAAACCCAGACAGCAGAAAAGTAATTAACTTTCCCTGATCCTTTCTTCATTGCCTGCTGTTCTTCCACTCAAAATGTCAGCTTTTCATTTCATTTCGGTGTCTGATTTAATAGGAAAAATTTAAATATGAAATTGCAGCCGGAAAGCTTGGCATGGGAGGGTTCCACTGGTATTTTGGTCTTCCACTTCATTTACCCCTGTTATAAATAACCTGTGTAAACAGATTGTACAGAGAGAGTGGCTTCACCCCTTGCACAACAGTGTTCCCCACAGCTGCTGAAAATTGGACAAATCCAATTTCACAAGATCTCCAAGGTCTCCAATCCATTTGCACAATTCCTCCCAGATCTGATTATTCCAGAGACATATGTACCTGTATGAAAAAAGTTGGAAAGTTTGCCATCTGTTGCTCTTTTTCCTGCGCTCAATCCAAACCTATATACAGAGGTTGTAATGATCCATGTTCTATATTCATGATCTGTATATAAAAAGGAAAAAAAATGCTAGGCTACTGATCAGGAAGAGATGATCCCTGGACATTTGTACAATGGAATGTAAGAAAGTGCATTGTTGCAGGTGAACCTAGCCCTTAAGCTCTGTCTTAGAGACTGACAACATGTTCCTAATAACTCAAGCAATTAAGAATCTTTCTGATTATTCTTTTAACTAGAGTCACAGCAGAAACTGAACCTGGACCTTGTCATGCCAGACATGTGTTGCATCAATTTAGGGAAGTTGCATTAAGAGGTCGGGGATATCTTCACTATAGACCAGTGATGGCGAACCTATGGCACAGGTGCCACAGGTGGCACGCGGAGCCATATCTGCTGGCACGTGAGCCGTTGCCCTAGCTCAGCTCCAGCGCGCATGTGCGTGCACGGCAGCTGATTTTTGGCTCGCGCGGAGGCTCTGGGAGGACGATTTTGGTCTCCGGAGGGCCTCCGGGGTGGCGGGGGGAAGCGTTTTTGCCCTCCCCAAGCTCCAAGAAAGCCTCTAGAGCCTAGGGAGGGCAAAAAACGGGCCTACTGGGCCCACTGGAAGTCGGGAAACGGGGGAGTGGGGGGGTCACGCACGCATGCACAGGGGGTGGGGCAAGTGGGGGGCTTTGAATTATGGGTGTGGGCACGCACGAGCGTGCGATAGCGCGTGCGCGCACTATTTTGGCACCCAAGGGAAAAAAGGTTCGCCATTACTGCTATAGACAATTGGCATACTTACCAATAATTCCCAGAAAGTTTTTTTAATTAAGTAGAGGTTGCTTTCAATAAATCAATGGGGCTGTAAATTGTTCCTTGCTGGCAAAAAAACCAAGCCAACTGCAACAGACTGCAGTCAGAACCTTGCTCAGATACTAATAAGTCTGGGTTTTTTTTTGCTGGCAAGCGATAAGAAGTGTTTGTGCAGTATCTGAACATGTCCCATGATGTAGGAACATAAAAGAAGGGCTTGTGCAGTGGCAATGCTATGGGACAGGACTTGCAATATCTTGTTCTGCTTTGCTGCAAACACCTCTAGATACAATTCTGTGTATTAAATCCATGTATTAAATAGAATGGGAAGAGATGTGTTTGAAACACTAAACAATTGGTTTAGTGACCTATGTATGAAAATGCAGGATAGAAATTAAAATAATACACAAACAAACAAGTAGCATTTTTTTATATTAACATGCTGGTTGCAATATGGTCACTTGTTCTTCCAGTTTCATAGTTCTTGGAATTATATGGGGTCAATTTTGGTAGTTTAGAAATTGCATATTGGACATTTGTGAAAGTTCATGACTTCCCCTGAAGCAGGACATCCCTTTCCCCACCATCACACAGTCTTGTATGACCCCTAACCCCCACTGGGTAGACTTGGGAAGTACAGGGAGGAAGTGAAAATCAGTCTGGTTGACATATATTGTTTCTTTGGTAGAATGACTCCATCAGGTCTGATCCCTCATATGTGTTAGAGGAAATGGTGTGTGTGTGTGGTGTGTGTGTGTGTGTGTGTGTGATTTAATGAGTAAACAGATTCAGAAACTGGAGAGAATGAATTTGCAATTAAATATATGTACATCTGATCATAATTAAATAAAGATTGAACTGAAAATCGCTCAAGCTGAGTATATACCCTTATCTGACTAAAATATAGTGGGAGAGCAGAAATTTAGACATCACCCGTTACTAAGGAATTGTGTTCAATATTTGAAGTGCCCAAATATATCTGAAAGGTTTGTGTGTGTGTGTGTGTGTGTGTGTGCATGCGCGCGCGCGCGCACACACACACACACACACACAAAGAGAACAATAAATCCTATTTCCAGGTTGGGGGTAGGGCAATTCTATATTTGAAAATTCCTATGTAAGGGAGAATTAAAGAAAGATTGTTTTTTCTCCTGATATGCTAGCTTTCTACTTATGGAATTTCCCCTTCTATTCCAACAGGACCATTCCAACAGTTTATTTCCACCAGAAAACCTGGGATAATTTATCCGATGATCACATAACTTAGTCCCAAATTCTGACTGATCTTTTTTTTCTTCTACGGAACACAGAATCATAGGTAGATGTTCCAATTGCTTTCTTGGCACCCAGCTTGGCAAGATACCACACACACACACACACACACACACACACACACACACACACACACACACACACACAGAGAGAGAGAGAGAGAGAGAGAGAGAGAGAGAGAGAGAGAGAGAGAGAGAGAGAGAGAGAGAGAGAGAGAGAGAGAGAGAGAACACACACGTACAGACACACACAACTTTTGAACAAGAAGTGGGAAAGGAAACAAATAAGCTTCTGTATTCACACTACGTAAACAACCCATGGGAAATAAAGGCAGAACTGAAAGTAGATCTTTGTTCCATTGTGGACACATTCAGATAGGCATTCCAAAGCACAGCAGCTTTCAGTTATGTTACGTAGCCCAACTCCTAAGTTAAAGCCACAGCGTTCTTTGCTCTGTAGCTCAGTCTCAGTTGCCATATGACCTGGTAACTCAGGTGTTTCCTTTTGCTCTGATGCACCCTCTGCACTTTGACTTGTTGTAAGGAATATCCTTCTGGGTTCAGTTCCAAGTGGAGAAAAAGACACTGGATTCATGAAAGGTGCTTGGAAAGAAGGTTTAATGGTGGACAGGAGCACATGGCATGAGCCCCTGTACAGAAAAGGTAGCTTACATGCTTCCAGATGTTGGTGAAGAGAACAAGAGAGAGAAGAAATGCTGAGTTCCTTGTTTTATACTCTCTGTTGGGACCCACCTCTTAGTTTCCTGTTCCTTGTGTATATGATGCAACTGATTGAAGGCCATGCAGTGGCAACTCTATAGGCTTTTGTCTAACCCAGCATTGGCTGAAGGAAAGGGCCTTGGGCAAATCCTATTGTGGTTCTGTTATGCAGAAGACTTCCAGGCCAGGTGAGAGGAATATGTGAGCTGGGCCCAGTCCTTAATGGCCCATTGGCCAGGGGTGGGGGTTTTCCAAGGGGAGTCTTTTGTCTGCTCACAAGCATGTTTCCAAAGATATTCCACAGAATATATTCTGCCTTTTAATATTTCCTAGGATATCTCATTTCCTAGGGGAGGGGTGGGTGCTAACTTCCTACAGACTCTATGATCCGAATGGGACATGTAAGTCCAGAGTAGGGAGATGCTGCACCGTGTGCTATCAGCTAGGGTGTAGGTGCTGATGAGATGAATGCATATGTTTAACTAGAGACAGTGTGGCAGCCTAAAGTTTTAGGATGGTGGACGTTTAATTCTTTCTCCTCAATTCTGACCACAGACAGTCCAGACAAATTCGCTTGTCTGGTCATATCATTTTTCTTTTTCATAGAAAGCCCCTATTGGTGTGGATAGATTTCCCTTGAAGCCATTTTTTTACATGCTTATATGAAAAAGAGCTTCCAGGGACACGAGGCAGCTCAGGCAACCCCACAACTGTTATTTTTAGAACAACAACAACAAAACCCTCCACATTATATTTACGCAATTAAGGATTCCTTTAGTTTAGCCATGGGAAGGCTTTGCAACCATCTGGATGCACACTGCCACCCAGTGTTAACTTTTTAATGTGCAGCTTTTGAGCGTGTGGGAATTGCTAGGAAAAGAGCATTTTTTAATCTGTGCTGGAAATAACTTGAGAGTGTGTCAGTGGCTGCACATAATCTGTTCTCTCTAGGCTGGCAGCAATACAATAGGCAAGATTTGTTTTTATTTTGCAGTCATAAAAAAACAAATGGTGATATAGTCAAAGCTATATTTCAGGAGGCTTTTGCAATTAATTTTCATTTTTTTAAAAAAAAATAATGCCTAAAGAAAGGTACACAAGGAAGTGTACATTTTTAACATATCTTCCCACGCTAATATACATTGCATACTTATGGTCCTAGAATATACAATTTTAAAAAGGTATCTTTGTTTGTTGAACTGCATCTCAATGTTCTTAAATGCAACTATTAAAGTACTACTGAAATCCATTCAGGGGTGTTGATAGCAATAGCACTTAGACTTATATTCCGCTTCATAGTGCTGTAAACAAAGATACCTTTTTAAAATCATATATTCTAGAACCATATGTATGCAATGTATATTAGCATGGGAAGATATGCTAAAAATGTCAACCATGAGCTGGTCAGGGTCGAACTGCTGGCATTAGCCTGCAATACCACATTCTAACCACTGCAGTGCCACAGCTCTTCATGGTATTGATCAGGTGTATGTGTTGCGGTCCGCCAGCAGCCTGTGCAACTGGCAGCAGAGTCAGACAGCGAGGAGGCTGGGGAGGAACCTGGGCCAGGCCTGGAGTTTGTAGAAGGCTCGGTGCCAGAGGCAGGGATCAGCCAGGACCATTGGGGTGGTCTGTCCTGCCTCCAGAACCTCCAGAGGCTGACATGAGTGAGGTAGAGGAACAGGAGGAGTCTGTTCTGAATGCGCACATGCGCAAAGCTGCCAAAAGGCAAGAACAGTTCCAGAGGAGAACGACTACTCGGGAGTAAGACTTGGGGATAATTCCCCCCCCATAAGCTATATAAGTGGAGAACACGAAAGGGTTCATTGCAGGAAGCAACTCAGTTCATCTATAGCTCTCGTCATTGCAACTTGGATTCAGTTTTGTTCCTGTTTGAACTTGCCAAGTTTTTCCTGCAAATTGGTCCTTGGCAGTTTGCCAAAGAAGAGCAAGGTTCGTGTGTGTTATCTGCCTTTCCCTGAAAGACTTTAATTGGACTTGTTTTACCTTTGTTTGGACTTATTATGGCTGATAATGAAAAGAATTATCAGCCGTTATAAATAAAAGAGGTTTGTGAGACGCCGTTTGTGCCATTTTATTTAATCAGGAAGCCTAGGTCAGAACAGTATGTGTCAGAAAGTCAAGACAGCCCCTGTACCAACATGATCAAAGGCTCAGCCCTTTTTGTTAAAAAGTTTTTTATTTTTCTCCACAACCTCAAATACAACTCAATACACATATACCTTAAAATATTAAAATACATAATTATACATTTTAATCAATCGTTCAAAAGTCAATATCTTATTTTTCACTTACATCATCAGTCATCAGTCTATTCTACTTTTCCCGTCACACTCCCCTCTCTTTATCTCCATCTCCTCCCCCTACTTTCTTACTCCTTCACTCCCCCTCTACCTCTCTCTACTCCTTCTCTTCCTCTTCCTTCTACTTCCTCTTTCACCTTCTTTACCTTTCTCTGAGTACTCTTCATATTAACTCATCTCAGGAAGAATTTAATATTATCAAATTTAAACTAGCTATGTGTTTTCTAAAAAAGAAAAAAATATTGTTATATCATTTCTTTGTATATAATGTTTTATTCTAGGTAAACCCTGCTAACTTTATACTACCTCCCCCAAAAAAAGAAAAAGAAAAGAAAAATCTAGTTTTGTCATCTGGAATTTCACCAATTAGTTTCAAATTTCCTTTCCAAATCAACTGCTATTAACTTAACTTCCCAAGATGATTATTGTTTCTTCTGCTTATTAATTTTTTGCCATATTGCTTCTTCCCCTTCTTTAATCTCTGTATTCATTGTTTATGTTTTTTATCCCCTATTTTAACATAACTAAATGCCCAATTATACATTTCACTTCCTCATATATTTTTTTTTATTCAAAAAGTTTTATTAGTACAAAATTACATGAATGGTAGCCAAATATTAAATATAAAGTACAAGCATTTTTATTCCCCCCCCCTTAGCCCACCCCCTTCCCTCCCCGCCTCCCCCCCGGACTTCCCAGAGATAATACAGGGCATAATAATAAATTTAAATTGTTAATAAAAAGAAAAGAAAGAAAGAAAAAAAAAAGAAGTACACTGTTTTTTAAAAACTTCAACTCCAAATTATACACTAATAATATATCGTCTATGTATACAATAGTAAAGATACAAAAAAGAAAAGAAAAAAAAGAAAGAGAAATCTCTTTAACAATACAAACAAACAAGCCTCCTACCTCCTCCCTTCAATCCTCTACCTTAAATATTATATAGATAATAACTAAATATAAGATACAAAGATCTTAAACTAATATTATTAACATTAAGAATAACCTCAAAGATAAATAAAACTTAGCTAAATATTACGTAAATAATCATTAAATATTAAATTTCATCATAATATTAATAACATAATATTATTCTACATTAACTTATTAACTTCAAAAAACAAAAAATCTTTAAAGTCTTAAAAAAAAGAAAAAAGAAAAGCAAATCTTCAACAAACTATATATATCTAATATTATTAACATTAAAAATAACCTCAAAGTTATATAAAACTTAGCTAAATATTGCATAGATAATCATTAAATAGGGAAAAGGAAAAATACTATCATATTAGTCTCTATCCGTCCAATATATTTCAACATCACATCTTTTTGTATCTTGATAGTTGCATCTTTTAATAGCTCAGCAAATTCGAATTTGTCAACTCGTCTCCCATCTGATCCCAAACCTCCATCTCCTTTTCCCCAGCTATCTGGCTCTGGCACTCCTTTTGGTTTTTTAAATCTATTTCCTTTTGATCCAGCAAAGATGGCTTCCCCTCCTCCTCCTCTTTTATTTTCATACATCCTTCCTCTGGAATTTTGGATATATCAGCCTTTAAAACATTGATATAAAATTCAGTAGCTTTTTTTATCGTATTAAGCCGGTATCTTTTTCCAGAAAATTTCACTGCTACTCCAACTGGCGCTTCCCATTTATATTGTAAATTTAATCTTTTGAATTCATCAATCAAAAAAGTGTAGCTTTTTCTGGCTTTAAGCATTTTAGAGGGGATTTCTTTCCAAATCTTTAATTCCTGACCATTCACCATGAGATTATTGTTGAACGTTGCCTGTATAATTCTATTCCGTAGAGCTCTTGTGGTAAAATATATGACAATGTCCCTTGGTAAATGCTTTTGTTTAGCGTACCACGAATTGGTTCTGTATATTTTGTCGATTTGTGTAGCCAATTCCACTTTAGAAATTCCAGACACCTGATCCAATGCATCAACCATCCTTCCTTTTAAATCTTCATATAATCCCTCTTTCAAACCTCTGACCCTTATAGCAACTTCCATGGATCTAAACTGTGTCATCAACACCTCTGTTTCAAAATTTGCAATATCATTTTGGATTTTATCTATGTATTTCACCGAGGTTGCCAAAGCTTGTTTATTTGTTTCAATACGTTCTGCCAGAACTTCAATATTTGTTGCTAGACCTTTGCAAACCTCTAATACATCAAATCTGAGTTGTTGATTCATATTCTTCAAAGCAGCCTGCATTTTTTTGTCAATCTCACTAATTTTCTGATTAAATTCCAAAGTCAGTTCATGTTTCATAATCTTTAAATTATTTAATAAATTTTCAGGTGTCAAAGGCTGTGGAGGTGTTAACTCAGTATTAAGTTGCATTTTAGAAATATATCCAGAGGGATAGTCATTTCTTTTAATCAAAACAGTCTTTCCAGATTTTGAAGCCATTATGGTGTTTCAAAAGAGTACAAAGAAAAAAGAAAGCCAGGTGCCTGATTAAAGTTCCTTCCAATTTAAAAACCAGGTAGTCTTTTATTATTAGAAATATTTCAATTATAACTTTAATCCAGGGTTAGGAGACAGAGAAAGAAAAAACCATTTTTCCAAGTTAAAAGTTTCCATAAGAGAGAGAAAAAAAAAAGCCTCTGGGAAAACGAAAGTCACTTTCACTTCTCAATCGCCATATTGTTACTTTGTTTCCTTTGTTTCTTTGCCGAAGTGAAAGCTTACCCAGGAGTTGAAAAAAAAGAAAAAAGAGGTTTCGTTACTTGCCCATTCACGCCTGTTTCTCTCTGTCTGCTTCTATAGTTCAAAAGTAATTGTAAATCCAATTCTTGAAGCAGCGGCTGGTCACGACATCTAGCTCCGCAAAAGCGGAGGTTTCCTGATCTTCGGAGCTGGAGACAGGCTGCATGGGGAGCTCTCCCTTCGCGCCCCTAGGTGGCTCCTAGGGTGCTGGGGGGGCTCTACCCCACCTGTCAAGCTCTCATCTCTCCCCTTTCACTTCCTCATATTTGTCATCAAAATTCTTTCTAAATTATTTCAACTCAAATAGATATTCAGATCTTAAAGTAATATTTTTTAAAAAAAATTTTTTACATTTAAACAAATCTCATATAAAAAGTGTTATACAACATTTAGGTCCATTTCCATTTCCATTTACTTAAGATTTAAATAATTTCCCTTAAAACTCTAATAGTCATGTTTACCATTCATCATTCATACTTCTCATATTAATTATCATTGTTTTATCTCTGTTATTCCAAATCATTTAATTCTTCAAATATCAACATAATAGAATAATAAAACAATATTACCCTATATAAGAAAAACAAGAAATTCTTAATAAAGTAATTATATTAATTATATATATCTAGATTCTAAACAGTTAGCATTCTTATCACAATTAAATCTAATATAATAATTATAAAAAAGAATGAATTATTAAAAAAACAATAAAAGGAAAACATTTCTGTAATATTTCAACACTATCATCCAATTCCTTTTAATTTTCCATCTACTTCCTTTTTGTATATATATTTTCTCCATCCCTATTTCCTTGACTCCTTTCCTTTCTTTCTTTTACCTTTATCCCAATAAATTCTCTTTTCCCAGGTTCTTTTTCCTCTTCTTAATTCTAGTATCTGTATATATCTAGTATTTTCCAATCCTTTTTTGACTTTATATATCTCAAAATCATCATCAATCTGAACAAAATCATTTTTAATATCTTTATCTCTGTTATCACTGTTAAGCCCAGTGGAATCTTTATAAGTTTTAATATATTAATCAGCATAAACATTAATCAGCATTATATTTCAATATTTTTCCCCTTTTCATCATCATTTATAATATTTTCATCAATCTTCTTTTCTTCATCTGTTATCTTTTCCATTTGTATTTCATTTTTCCCTTTTTCAAATGTTTCAATTCCAAAATGTCTTCTAAGATCTATAAAAAGATCTTTCAAGAATCCAACCAGTTCTTCATAGTCTATTTCCTCCATGTCTCCAAAATCACAATTCTCACATCCAAAAGTTTGGGTAGCTTCAGTCTCAAAAGTGCCACCAATCCTTATTAAATACAAATCTCCATGTCACAAAGTCACAAATCACTAATTTTCACAATCCATCCAGCTGCTAACAAAGATGTGTTTTACAGCCTTTTATAATTAACAAGTTTTCATTTTTAGTAGTTCAATAGACCAATTCCTTCTATGTCTTTATCTGTTAACATCTGTTCATGTTCTTCCTTATCTAAATCAGTTCAAACAGTTCTTTCAAACAATAATCTACAGTCTGTTTTGAATTTCTTCAGCTTTCAAAGAAGTTTTTCTTGTTCAGGGTCAAACAGCTGTCCAAACATCCACAAAGAGATTCTACCGTAGCAGTAATTCCTCCATCCACCAGATGGCATTCTCCAATTGAATTTCTCAACTCTGCCTTTCCTGTTTTGATTTTTCTATTTTTAAATCCATTCCAATTTTCGAATATTTCTTCTAAATTTAGTTTCCAAATTTCTTACGCTTTAATCAAGTCTTTAAAACAAAATTCCAGATCTTCAATAATTGAGCTTTAGTTGTAAGTCCCTTTAATTTTGTAACACCATTGTATCCACATATTAAACAGCTGCTCCTTAATTTCCGGTCCTTTTGATCCCCTTTTAATATTGAAATGTTCCTTTTAATAGTTTCCTTTGGCTATAACATTCACCAACCTCTATCTTCTCTGTCTTCTTCGGCTTCTCCAGCACATCGCTTCAAATTTTCCTTTCCAGATGACTGCAAACTTGGAAATTTAATCCTTCTGATGTGACCGCCGCGACTAGGACGGCATTTAAGAGCCGTCTTCCGGTCGCCGCCGGTCAAGGGCAAAGCCGGCTCCCTGGGGGGTTTGCAGCCCCCTCCCAGTCCACCAGCAAGTGCCCTCTTCTTCACCACCCCTTCAGGGTGGTTTCTGACCTGGTCCTGTCCAGACCAGTTCCCCGGACAGCGCGGATTTGGGGTTTCCCCGCGGAGCGTAGGGAAACTCCGTAGCTCCGCGACTTTGGCCATGCCTTCTTTCCAGGCTCAGCCCTTTTTGTACATGCTAGTGCACATAAAGAGGCAGGATTCTGACTGTTTTGTGCACACATGCTAATAACACCCCTTGCACCTCTAAATATATTGAATCAGGAAATCATATTTACTTTAGAATGGGGAACTCCTTATCCTATATTTCATTTGCTCTAAAAATCAGATTTCCTTCTTGTTTTATACATAAATGACTGTGCAAATAAGGTTTTCAGGTGGGTCTATTTCTATGAACCTTTAGTAGTTTATATTCTGCCAAATTGATCTGGCTGAACTCTACCATTAGAACAAGCTGAGCATTTACTTCAGCCAGTTGAAACTGGGAGACAGTAGAAGAGAGAGTGGTGAAATCCAGCAGGTTCTGACAGGTTATGGAGAACCAGTAGCGGAAATTTAGCGGAAATTTTGAGTAGTTCAGAGAACCGGCAAATACCACTTCTGGCTGGTGCCAGAGTGGGGTGGGAATGGAGATTTTGCAATATCCTTCCCCTGGAGAGGGGAGGGAATGGGGATTTTGCAGTATCCTTCCCCTGGAGTGGGGTGGGAATGGAGATTTTGCAGTATCCTTCCCCTGCTATGTCCACCAAGCCACACCCACCAAACCACACCATGCCCACCAAGCAACGGTCACAGAACCGGTAGTAAAAAAAATGAATTTCACCAATGGTGGTGTGTCATTTGATCTGCTCAGCACCCTTAAACTAGGTTAAATATGGAAGAACTATGACAAGGTCAGTTTTAAAGAAAGATTCTACCACTAGTTCCATTAGCTTTTGTTTGGCAAAGAAGAGGAGACACCTTCTTCTTTCTCACATAGCAAAATATTTGGAGATGGCGATTTCTGCTGATTTCTGCCATGGAGAATTAAGCTATTACGAGCAGATTTGGGGGGAAACTTGGATTTTGTCCTATTTTTTTCATTGAAAAGTTTGGCAACAGAGTGACTGTTGTAATTTACAGCTGATATATTTCTTTGTAAGCTATCTGGTCAAGGTTGGACTTAAACAACCTTCAGAAGGAAGAAAAGGACCTTGAACTTGCTCATTAAGGCAGGTAAAACTTAGACACAGGTTACCTGATCATTAGAATATGTATTTCTATTTAAATCAGGGTATTATATTGTGTTTATATCTAGCCATTTGTATTCTTGTTGAGTTATGTAACATATTCCCAAAACGTATTTGCTGTCCTTGGGATGATGTATTTTTTCTCCTTTTTTTGTTTCTGATAGAATTTTCAGTCACCATTCCAACTAAGAAAAGTTTTAAACATTCTCAGTACCTTACATTTTAACAGTTTTATTTATTTAACTGAGGAATATGCTGCACCTCATTTTCAACTATGAGCATAGTTTAAAATCTCACTTATTACATTTGTGATAATCTTGAAGTACAGAACCACATATGGAAATGTTCTCACTCTCTCCCCACGCCGGCAGACAATGGATATCCTAGGTTTTGTCCTCACTTTCCCCAGAATCAGCTTTCTATGCCAACTAAAGCTTGGTTTTCTGTTTCCTATATTACTAAACAAAGATAACTTTCCTTTGAGGTACTGAACACTTATTGATATTCAGCGGTGCTTTGAAACTCATGGAATTTGGCACTCAGCGCATTTTGACATGAAATTTTTTGTCCCGGTACTCATTGTTTGTTGGACACTCAACGCACAAACTAGAATTGCTGCCTTGTGACTCACTACATTATTCCTTATGGGAAAAATTTGTTTGGTACTCAATGTTTTTGATACTCATTGTGCCTCCCGGAACCAATTAATGATGAGTACCGGGGTACCACTGTACAGTTAAGAGACTGCCAACAGAAAAGAAGATATTTTTCAAAAATCAATATGGTATTAGTGGCTAGAGCATTCAAATAGGACCTTTAAGTCAGTGGCGGGTTGCTCTCTTACTGGTGCCAGTGCGCTGCACGCGCATTTCCTTACGCGCACGCGCCCCCTCGTGCAATTTTGCTTCTGCGCATGCGTGGAAGCAAAATCGACCCAAAATCTCGCGAGGGGACGCACGCGTGCACAAGATTTCGGCAAGATTTTGCTTCTGCGCATGCGCAGAAGCAAAATCGACCCAAAATCAACGGAAAAAAATGGCGACGCACGCTGTGGACCAACAGAGAGGGCTCCGGAGCGGTCGCGCGCAAATTGGGCAATTGGCCACTCCCTACCGGAGCTGTGCACTGGGCAGCTCCGGCAGGAACCCACCTCTGCTTTAAGTTCAAGTCCACCATCAGCCAAGAGACTTTGGATAAATCAGCCTCTCTCAGTCCAGCCTACTTTACTGGGTTATTGTTGGAAGGAATTTGAAAAGGGACTGTTATATTAGCCACCTTTTGCTCTAAGAGGAAAGATAGGATGTAAATCTAAATCCAAATATTAACTACATAAATTTAAAAATTATGTATTTTAGCGCCATCAAATTGATAGTATTAATACTGAGATTTTAAATAAGGTTTTATGATCATAATTTTTTTCTTATGGAATCATAATCTGTTTATTTATTTACTCAGGCTTATAGCGCAACCCCCCCCCCAATCAAATAAAGGCCAAACACAACCTTAAGGAACTTCCCTAAAGTTTTTTCCCCCCATTAAACATAGAGGAGCCTGCTTCTGAGTAAACTGCCTAGGGCTGAATGGAAAGCCACAGGTAATAAGGCAATTGAAAGTTTTCAGTTCAGTTTGGAAGAGGTGACTTGGAATGTATGAGATGGTGCACCTGGTATTATGAACTTCTGAGGACGGATCTAACAAGGTGCCAACCTCAGGAATTAAGAGGCAATCAACCACCTGAGGCTGACTCAGCAGGTGCAGGAGAAATCGGGTCACAAAGAACCCGATATTGGCAAAGTGCCATGCCCCAGGACATGTCGGCAGCATCTGACAGCTGAGAAGAGACATCAGCAACCAGAACTGAGACACACTTGCATCTGGGCTAATTTAAGAAGAAGCCACCAGTGACAGACACCCCTTTATTAGAAAGGCCTCGCCAATCTCAAATCTGTGTCCCTGTATCCATGCTTCCTACTCTGCTCCTTGACTATTTTCCAGAGCACATCAAGGCAGGACAAGAAGCAATAGATGGAAACTAATTAAGGAGAGAAGCCACCTAGAACTAAGGAGAAATTTCCTGACAGTGAGAACAATTAGCCCGTGGAACAGAAGTTGCCTCCAGAAGTTGTAGATGCTCCATCATTGGAGGTTTTCAAGAGATTGGACAGCCATTTGTCCAGAATGGTATAGGACAGCGGTTCTCAACCTGGGGGGTTGCGACCCCTTTGGGGGTCGAATGACCCTTTCACAGGGGTCGGGAGACTTCACCCGGACGCCATCATTTGGGTTCTTTTACCCTCCGTGCATGCGCAGAATGCTTTGTGCATGCGCAGAGGGTAAAAGAACCCAAATGGCGGCGGCGGGGCGGGGGTTGCAGTGACGGGCGCGGCAGCAGGGTGGGGCGCGGTGGGGGCGCAGTGGCGGGGCGCGGGTTGTGGCATTAGGTAGGTTGAGGACCACTGGTATAGGGTATCCTGCTTGAGCAGGGGGTTGGACAAGGTACCTCCCAACTCTGTTATTCTGTTACTCTTCTGTTCTGACTTTCAACTCTTCAACTTGGACCAACCAACTAGTCTCTCTGGTATTTGACTCGTAGACTATCATGGACCTCATTCCCTTCCTGCTGCTGCTGTGACCCATTTTCCCCAACCTGAGCTCTATTTGTCTCTTACAGCTAGACTCTGAATGCAGAGTAACGTGGTAAAGTGAAGCTGATTCACTTTCAATGTCTTAAGCAGAGACATCACTCTTCGTAATGGCAAATAATGTTTCAAATGTAGCAAATCCAATCTAGTACATCCAAATTAAATTATTGCTTGAGATTCTAACTCTCTTCCATGCTGCACTTTCCTTGTCCCAAAGCATGATAGATTACCGTATTTTTCGGAGTATAGGATGCACCTTTTTACCCCAAAAAAGAGGGTCAAAAACTGGGTGCGTCCTATACTCCGGATGTTGCATTAGGCCACTGCCGGACCACGGGAAAGCCGCCGCCGCTGCCTCCACCGGACCACAACAAAGCCGCTGCCGCTGGCCACGGCCGCGGCTGTCACCACCGGACCACGGGAAAGCCGGCGGCGGCGGACCATAGAAAAGCCGCCGCGGCCGCCCTGGCAGCGGTGACGGCCAGCAGCAGCGACTTTGTTTGGGGCGATTTTGGCGGCTAGCAGCAGCAGAAGCGGCTTTGTTTGGGGCAGCCGCGGCGGCTTTTTTATGGATGCCGCCGGCGGCATCCATAAAAAAGCCGCCGCGGCTGCCCCAAACAAAGCCGCTTCCGCTGCTGCTAGCCGCCAAAATCGCCCCAAACAAAGTTGCTGCTGCTGGCCGTCACCGCCGCCACCGCCAGACCACGGGAAAGCCGGGGGTCGGGAGGCAAGCACAGGGGTCCGGATACGAGGCGCAGCAGGAAGACCCTTTTGGAAGAGTGACCAGCGGTGGGCGCCAAAACCAGCTCCTCGGCCAGCGCCAACTGCCCCGCTGTCCCTTGAGTGACAAACAGAAGCCGCCCGGCTGGCTCGGTATCCAGGAAAGCGCACAGCAGCAGCCGCGCTTCGGGAGATTCCAGGCAACGCGCCCAGCGCACCGGCTCCACACGCAAGCTGCACGCCACCCGCTCCCCAAGCAGCCGGGCGCGGGGATTCACTTCTGGGGAGCCCTCCTGGTCCGGGTCCTGCTCCTCCTCTTTGCCCCCATGTCCGCCGGCTCTCCCTTCCCCAAGTGTTTTGGTCAGCGCCGCTGTTGCTTGGGCGACCAGGACGCTCCTGAGCGGGAGTGGGAGGGACCGGCTGCAAAAGTCAGCTCTGACAGGTTGCCCCGCCTTTCCTTTGTGGACGGACAAGCAGAGGAGAGAAACCTGCGCGGGCGGATGGATTCCCAGCTCTTTCCCTGATACGGTCTATGGATAAGGAGAGGATGGGAAATCACCCATATGTGCTCTGGCTGCTCCTCACAAGGACACTACAGGACAGCTGCAGCAGTCTCCTGTAGGTCTGAAAGCAAGGAGATGAAGAGATCAACCTCACTGCTAGCCTCTAGGACAGTGTTTCCCAACCGTGGCAACTTGAAGATGTCTGGACTTCAACTCCCAGAATTCCTCCTCCAGTCATGCTAGCTCAGGAATGACTGGAGGAGGAATTCTGGGAGTTGAAGTCCACAAGTCTTAAAGCTGTCAAGTTTGAAGACCCTTGCCACCCCTAACCCAGGGCTCTTCAAACTTGACAGCTTTAAGACTTGTGGACTTTAACACCCATTCCTGAGCTAGCATGACTGGAGGTGGAATTCTGGGAGTTGAAGTCCACAAGTCTTAAAGCTGTCAAGTTTGAAGTTTGTAAAAAGTGTATATGGTTGTAAAAAGTGTATATGGTTGTAAAAAGTGTACATGGTTGTAAAAAGTGTACATAGTTGTAAAAAGTATTCTGCTACACTGGTATTTTATTAAATAATATATTGCTACACCATTTCGTTCAGAATACTTTTTTCCTTTTTTTCCTCCTCTAAAATCTAGGTGCGTCCTATATTCCGGTGCGTCCTATACTCCGAAAAATACGGTATATTCTTATTTAAGGGGATTGTTCATGTCCTCAGTTTATTTGTATCGTTGCCTTGTTGGATCAAGTTTAAAAATATATAAATAGTGAAATTGGTTGAGTACAGCATGGCATTTGTTTTAAGAATAAACCAATGCTTGTAAGAACTTAAACTTCAATATTTGCAATCACTGCAACACTTAAAAGTACCATTTATAATAAAATCAGTTTTTTTCTGCACATACCAGCAGCTTTTACTAGAACAAATTAAAAGGAGCAAGCCAAAACATGCTCTCTTAATAAATGATTCTGAGTTCATTAATCTTGTCATTTCTTATTGCAGTCAGGTATGTACATGCTAGAAAAGCACAGCAGTACTTATGGCCAAATTAACATGACAGCAGGCCAGATACATCATACATATAATTGTTTAATATTTTAAGATTATTGCTAGCCTCTGTCCAGGGCTGCACAGATGGCTCCTAAAATCCCACTAATTTCTTAGGAGCCACAGATGGCTCCTAAAATCCCACTGATTTCAACTAAATTTAAGCAGCCCAATCATACAACTAGAGTAGAGTAGGGTAGGGTAGAATAGAGTAAAATAATAGAATAGAGTAGAGTAGAGTAGAGTAGAGTAGAGTAGAGTAGAGTAGAGTAGAGTAGAGTAGAGTAGAGTAGAGTAGAGTAGAGTTGAGTAGAGTAGAGTAGAGTAGAATAGAATATAGAATAGAATAGAATAGAATAGAATAGAATAGAATAGAATAGAATAGAATAGAATAGAATAGAACCATTGAGATATTGGAACACTACGTACTATCATATCACCCCTAATCCTTCTTTTCATTAAATTAGACATATACGTTCTTTATATGTTTTAGCTTCCAGTCCCCTAAACATCTGTTGCTCTTCTCTGCTCTCTTTCTAGTCTCAACCTCTTTTTTACATCATGGCAACAAAAACTGGATGCAGTATTCCAATTGTGGCCTTAGCAAAGGCATTATAAACTGGTAGTAACACGTCACGTGATGTTGATTCTATCCCTCTGTTAATGCAGCCTATCACTGTGTTGGCTTTTTTGGCAGCTGCAGCACACTGCTGGCTCATATTTAAGTGATTGTCCACTAGGACCAAGATCCCTCTCACAGTTACTACTATTGAATGAAGTACCACCTATACCAGTGATGGTTAAACTTTTCGGCACCGAGTGCTGAAACTGGAGTGTGTGTGCGCGCCGGAGCACCGGAACCCGGAAGAGAGCAGCTGGCCAGTGTGCATGCGCCCAGCGCCCAGCTGCACTTCTGGGTTCCGTCGCATGGATGCGCGAAGACCAGCTGGCCACCACCCATGCGTGCGCCAGAACCTGGAAGAGAGCAGCTGGCCGCCGTGCATATGCACGCCAGACCAGCTGTCCGGCGCGCATGTGCATGCACATGCTGGAACCCGGAAGAGCAGCTGGTGACAGCACGCATGCCCACAGAGAGGGCTGTGCGTGCCACCTCTGGCACGTGTGCCATAGGTTCGCCATAACGGACCTATACCGTATTTGTGCATTTGGTTTTTCTTGCCTAAATGTAGAACCTTAGTTTTTTCACCATTGAATTTCATTTTGTTAGATAGCCCTCAATGTTCAAGTCTGTGAACTAAGATCCTTCTGTATCTTAAGACTTTGTAAGCATCATACCAGTTGCATCTGAATCAACTCCAGACTATGCAATCACATGACATTAGTTGGTTTTGAGAGTGGGGACTTTTTTTTTAATCCTATGCTAGTTTATTTACATGAGAACCCAGCTAGTGTTCTATTTCATTCTCTCATCAGCAAGAATTTAAGATGAAACCTGAGGATGGAACCTGTTGCCCTCCCACTGGGAATAAAGGGAACAAAACAATGAATACTAACTTCTTCCCCTTTTAAAAAACAATGCAAACTTACTTTTAAAGAATGGATGAAAACTCTTTGTGTGCATAGGAAAGGATCTGAAGCTTTGCCATCTGGGAAATTTCTCACTTTTTGTGGAACTTATTTCTTTATTGCAAAGCAGGCACAGAAGTTATGTATGTGTATTTGTGTACTGTATTTGTGTTTGTGTAGTGATGTGTGTTTATATAATGGAAGACCATCCCAAAGAAACTCTGGATCTAATTGACAGAAAGGCTAAAATATATTATATTTATTAAAAGTGAATAATTAGAAACAATTGAAATAGACTATTTCAGCAGTTAGCATAAAAACCATGCAGTTACTGTATACTGTATTGTTCCATACTTACATGACCTCAGATCAAATTCCCAGGCTGCTCTGCACCTCTTCACAGCAGTCATATCCCGTGTGTGTGTGTGTGTGTGTGTGTGTGTGTGTGTGTGTGTGTGTCTGTCTGTCTGTCCGTCCGTCCGTCCGTCCGTCTGTCTGTCTGTCTGTCTGTCAGCCTATATTCAGCTAGACTTTGTGAAGAAGTTGCTTGGATGGATGTGGGTTGACAAGGAAGTATAAAATATGTTGTGTTATCCAGGGCTGTCTTTCCTCAAAAGCAGCTATGCTTTCATCCACTGTGGGGGCGAGGCTTTGAAGTATGGAAATACATACTTCAATTACCTGCTGAAACTTGCAAATCCAAGGATGGCTGAGAAAAAAACCCATTTTCTTAAAAATCTCCAACTTCACGTAAGGACTTGTGGCTCATAAAATAACTGTTGACTCAAAGTTGGGGGGAGCAAATGATGGAACCATCTCTTTTCGCACAACATTATAATTGATCTGCCTGAAAATCCAGATGAATTTTTTTTTAGCACTGAACTGCAAAGTTTTGGCAAATCATGAGAAAGTCAAAACCATTACTATTCATTAAATAGACAGTCCTCCTCCGAGTAAATGAGTGTTGTAGCCAAGTGCTCAAGTGTGGTGACTGAATCAGCAGAAAGAGGATGGAGACTAATTCACCATGGCCATTTTTCCTCCGCTGTGAGATTGCTCAGAAGTCTCCACTCTTAACTGCAATTTCATGAGAATAATAAAATGTGCATTGAAATGTCATTCCCAAAGGTGCTTTTTTCAAGAGGCAACTGAACTTTCTGGTTTTTCTTTGAAGACATTTTGCTTCTCATCCAAGAAGCTTCTTCAGCTCTGACTGGATGGTCAGACAGTCTACTGTCTCCTTGCAGACAGCTGGTCAAGGAACTGTCTACAAAGAATATAAATACTTGAACCAGCTGTCTGCAAGGAGTATAAATCCTTCCATTCCCCACCTTCCAGACAGAGCTGAAGAAGCTTCTTTGATGAGAAATGAAACATGCCCAGCTGCTGTGGCCTAGAGGTGGAGCTCTTGCCTCACAATCAGGAGGTTGTGAGTTCAAGCCTAGGTAAAGGCAGATGTAGGGTCTCCTGCTTGGGCAGGGGGTTGGACTAGATGACCTGCAAGATCCCTTCCAACTCTGTTATCTGAATCTTCAAAGAAAAACCACAAAGTCCAGTTGCCTCTTGAAAAAACACGTTTGGGACAACCATGACCTGGATGACTGAGAATCTCCATAGACATTGAAATGTCATGATGCAAACAAGACTTTCCACAGGCACATAAAACATTGCACAATGCATTTACAAAAAGGGGAATTAGATAACGATGTTGCAATGCAAGTTTTGTCATTTGACCCCTTGTGCCAACCGTATAAGGGCATATACCCAGAGGGTCAGGATTTCTTTACCACAGAAAATCCAACTATGAAAAAGCATAGGCATAGAATATTGCTGAATATTGGAATATGGAATATTTATCAGAGCTTGCATTGCATTGAATAGAATGGGATGGTTTAGATTCTGAAGCATTTTGGAGAATAGATACACAAAATTCCTTTCCTTCTATTATGGAACATCTATCTCTCAGGCAATTCTCTCAAATCCTTTGGAACATGATCCATTTTTTAAAAAAAAATTATACCCTTCAAATTTAAAAGGAATGTCTGAAATTTCCAAGTAGAATTGTTGCCCAGATGAGAAACCTATTTGGGTTTTTTTTTTTTGCATCTGTATTTTCAGAGAACACCCTGTGCTGTTGCCCATTCAAAGATTTAACAGATCAACACAGTTGGAAGGGACCTTGCAGGTCATCTAGTCCAACCCCCTGCCCAAGCAGGAGACCCTACATCTGCCTCTACCTAGGATCGAACTCACAGCCTCCTGATTGTGAGGCAAGAGCTCCACCTCTAGGCCACAGCAGATAATTTCTAGGCCACAGCAGATAGTTATGCCACACACAACACAAGCTAATCTTTTTGTGGTTTTGCTCCACCTTTCGGTGTTTGCTGTGAGTCTATCTTTGCTTATGATTCTCCTTCAGCTGATGTTCCTGTGCCTCCTTTCCCATTGCAAAACTTCCTAGCAGATTTGGTTCCTAAGCAAATAGCAAAATGTGTGTTTCTTCTTTCTGACATGAAGGGAGCTGATCAGGGAGGACTTTATAGGAGCTACATTTTTAAACAAATAAATTTGTTTGAGCACAGGAACAGTTACCTTTGGGGTTATTTACTTTATTAAAAAAAAACCTTTGGTGATGCAGATTATTGAAGAAAGATTGCATTTAGCTGCATACGAAATGTAGTCATTTCAATGGGGAGTTTGTGTGGTGTTACGTTAATTTACATTCTTAAGAAGGAAGTGGGCAGACTGAATATAAGCAAGATTAGACTGAAAACAAAAACATTGATTTAACAGTCCTCTAATTTTTACTATGTAATTCCTTTACCTCTGTTGGAAGAAATGTCCATCTGGGTTCAGTTCCAAGTAGGGGGAAAGACACTGAAAACATGGAGACTGCTTGGAAAGATGGTTTAATGGTGGACAGGACCACATGGTTTTAGGCAGAGAGATAGTTTATGAACCTAATTCAAATGATGGTTATGATCTATATCAGGGGTCCTCAAACTTTTTAAACAGGGGGCCAATTCATGATCCCTCAGACTGTTTGGGGGCCGGATCGGCTGGGTGATCATGGCTAGGTCATGTTACTAGATGGGCGTGGCCAGTGGTGGGTTCCTACCGGTGTGGTCTTGCCTGTTCGTCACCGCAGAGCCGAAGAAGCTGTTGGCGTTCGTGGCGTGGGGCTTCCCCCGCCCGCTTTCCCCGCCCACCGGGATGCCGCTGTTTGCGTTCTTTTTCCCTCTGCGCATGCGCAAAGCGTTCTGCTTGCGCAGAGGGCAAAAGAACGCAAATGGCCACGTCCCAGCGGGCGGGGGAAGCGGGCGGGGGAAGCCCCGCGCCGCGAACGCCAACAGCTTCTTCGGCTCTGCGGCGACTAACAGGCAAAAGACCGCACCTGTAGGAACCCACCACTGGGCGTGGCTAATTTAATAGTCCATTAAACAATGCATACAAATTAAACTTTAATTTGTTTTGCTCCTGGGGGTGTTTTGTTTGCTTTTGTTTGCATGTTGCTCTTTTGGTTGACTTTTCTTTTTACTAGAACATTTTTTCAGTTGTTTAGGAGTCTAGTGGTCCACTTCAGGAAACTCAGTTTTGCAGCAATTCTTCTCAGCCCCAAGGAGCTTGAGAAATCCCTCTGTCTCTCTTCTCTCTCTCTTTCTCTCTTTCTCTCTGCCTCTCCATCTCTCTTTATCTACAGTATCTTCTGGAGGCGGGTGAAGTGAGAAACAGGCCGTTTTTGCCCATTTTGGCCTCCTGGGGTGTCTGTGCACCCCGTTTTTTTACCTCCCCCACCTCCAGGTGGTCTGTGCAGGCCAAAATTGTTGGTCTTACCTTTCAGTTCCAGCCCACGGGGCTTGCGAAGGTAAGTCCTGCACTCAGCTGAAGGTGGGTGGGGCGATGTGGGCGGGCAGCCTCGTGGTCCTGCGCGGGCCAGATTAATGGCTTCGGCGGGCCACATGCTGCCCGCGGGCCGTAGTTTGAGGAGCAATGATCTATATTATCATATTATACTATCTATATTCTATATGATTGTATGATTTTTCTTTCGTGTCTAAGTATATTCACCCATGTTGTATAGTATTATTATCCTTCTCATTTTTTCTACTACCCCCTCTTATTGGTATAATTATTATGATGATTATTACTTGCTACTTTGCATGTACTCTGAGAGCTTCTGCACTGGAGACAAATTCCTTGTATGCCTAATCACACTTGGTCAAATAAAGTATTATATTCTGTTCTAATTCTATTTTATTTCTATTCATCCATTTATGGATTGGCTCCTGGTTACCTTACAGAATATTCAATCCAGGTGGATTTGCCCAGTCTGCACATTCAAACAGTAAGGAATTGCTTAGAGCCATGCCCCCCCCCCACAGATCAGATAGGCATAAACCCAAAAGCAATCTTTCTCCATAGTGCCTGCCTCTCTTGCTTTTGAACACCTTATCCAGAGATAGACCAGATCCCTTACTAGATTTTTGCAGAACCATTAAAACAATGTTTTAGTAGATACTTCATGAATACTTATTAAATTGGAGTGAGAGTGAGAGTGAGAGTGAGAGTGAGAGAGAGAGAGAGAGAGAGAGAGAGATCTGCGGAGGGCTTTGGAAGTTGGTCAGTATGTAAATTGCTGTGAATAGATGTCTTTGGTATCATCTGATGTCAAAATTTCTTCAATTGCAATGAAAGTGTTAACAAAAAGCTGCATTTTTCTTTTCTTTTCTTTTCTATACACAAAAACATGACATAACCTACAAACATGCAATGTTAGGAATCTTAGTTCCTGTCTTAGTTTTAGCTCAAGATCAGTCCACACAATTTCGTATACATATACTGTAAGTATTTATCATTCTTTTCTATATCAATTCCTTCTATATGTTCTAATATATATATTAGAACATAAATTCATGTTAACTATACCACTATTGTATTTTGCTCTGCACATGACTTACACCTGTTGCTAGAGCATGTCCTTTACCGATGCTCCCTATAACAGCATTTCCCATTATTGCCCAGGATGTATAAAAAACCGATATTCTCTTACTTTCTGTTTTCATTGGATCAAGTTTGCAGGATTTGGGTTTGGCTAGTCTGGAGAAAAGAAGGACTAGGGGTGACATGATCCAGTATTTGAGGGGCTACCACAAAGAAGATGGGGTCAACTTATTTTCAAAAGCACCAGAAGGCAAGAGGCTGATTGGAAAGTAAGTTTATTGATGAACATAACCGCCACACACACAGCGTGCAGTTCCGTGACAGCTGACAAAACAGAGTTGAGAGTGGGTGGATTTTTATACCTTCTTTGGGCTTTGTATTTGAGATTACTGTTCCTGTGCAAGAACATGTCCTTTAATATTCTAACCGCTGTTGTCAGATTCCTATGGCTCGCTCTATAGGCAAAAGGAGAAATGCAAATCCTAGATGTTTGTCCCAGCTAATCTTGTCATCCTTTCCGCTTGCCTAATTGTATTGCTTATCCAGAGTATCCGTCTGACCAAGTCTTTCTGAATGGATTACCAAATCTGCATTTCTAAAAGCTGGCCTCCTCAGTTTCTACTTGGAGCAGAGAGACTGGGGCTGGTTTCTGTCTCCCTTAAGATTTTTTCCCATTTCTCCTTTAAAGGAAATATTCTATCCTGCCTTTTTAATATTCCCCAAAAGGAGGGTAGGTGGGTGCTGACTTTCTACAGCGTCATCCTAGAGATGTAAAATTTCTGGAAATTTTGAAGCTCGGAAAAAACCCCGTTTTTTTTCCGGGGGGAAATGGAAATTTTTGGAAAAATTGAAAAAAATGCTACATTAGCACTTTTTTGTCTTTTTAAGATTGAAAGTCATTCTGTTACTTTAGGAACATAAAATATGACTATGAACAATTTGACTTGGCATAAAATTATCACAACTAGCATATTAAATATATAGTGTAGCCAAACAATTATCACAAACAGAATTTACTTTTTTATAATATTTATTTGTAATTGTAACAAAGGGAGCAACAATCTCCTGAACTGCTTACTAGTTTATGTGGAACAGCAAAAAAGCCTCCACAAAACAATTTTCAAAACCAAAAGTAACAATTTTTCATATTTCCTCTCCACAGTATTAAATAAAAATAAAAATAAAAACCCCATTTTCATAAGTCCCTTCATTCAGCACAGGTCCTTTTTGTTGCTCTGTCTTTTCTTCCAATGCTTTTGAGGCCTAGTGAAGAAGACAGAACAAACCAAACACACCCACTAACATGCAAAAGCAAAACTGAAACCTTTTTCTTGTTACAATAGCACCTCCTAAAGGAAGAAATGCATACTGTTCTTGCATTGGAGGGTTCAGTTTGTTACCTAGGACTTGCTTGTCCTCACTCAGTGCACAGAAATTAGAACAATCTGATATCATACATTTTTTAAAGAAATGATTTGGAAAATATTTGAACACCCTATCTTAAAATATTTTATTCATCATGTTAAAATAAAATATTCCACGTTTTTTTTCCTTTTTCAATTTTTCCAATGTTTTTGGAAAAAAACAAAAAAGCCTTCAGGAAAAAAAAATGGAAAAAAAATTTTTTTCCGAATTTTTCCGGGCCTTCACATCTTTAGTTCACTGGAGGTTTTTAAGAAAAGGCTGGACAGCCACTTGTCTGAAATGGTATAGGGCACGGGTGGCCAAACGGTGGCGCATGCGCCAAACGTGGCGCATTGGATGATTGCAAGTTGCGCATTGCAATCATCCAATGGACAGAAAAGGTGACGCTGTTCACTTCCTGCCCTTGCGCCCATCCGGCTCCGGGGTTGCGTCGCGTGGCCGCTTGGGCGGGACGGGCGATGGTAACTTTCAGTCGGGACGCTCTGCAGGAGCGCTTCCCTTTCCCCCTCCTTCTCGGCGGGGGCAGGGTCGGTGCGGCTGCCCATGAGAGGACTCGGCCGGCGCCCACTGTCACCTGCCGCTGCTTGGAGAGCCTCGGGCGCTCGGCGCCGTCCTCTGGCTTTCCTTCCACGCGCGCTGCCGTCCCGGCCGAGAGCCGTTGAGCGCAGTGCGCTTGATGGGCTAAATTGCCGCTTTTCTCCTCCTCCTCCTCCTCCCCACCCCCACTGAGCTGATAGCTGCCTGTCTTCCAAAAGTCTTGGTAGGTGTGGTGGCCGCTGGAACTTCTTCAGCCAGCCCCTCTCCACAGCCACGCCGGCTCAACTCCCGCGAAGGCTGGGAGCTGAGACTTTGTGCGCATCTTGTGTGTGTGTGTGTGTGTGTCGACGCCGCCACTGCCAAGAAAGAAAGGAAGGAAGGAAGGAGAAAGAAGAAAGGAGACAGACAGACAGAAAGAAGTTAGGAAGGCAGAAAGAAAGAAGTTAGGAAGGAAGGAAGGAAGGAAGGAAGGAAGGAAGGAAGGAAGGAAGGAAGGAAGGAAGGAAGGAGAAAGAAGACAGACAGAAAGAAAGAAGTCAGGAAGGAAGACAGAAAGAAAGAAAAAGAAGTTAGGAAGGAAGGAAAGTAGTTGTATGGCCGCCGAGTCCTATGGCGGCATACAAAAACGACCAAAAAAAATAAATAATAAATGGCGGATCGGAACAATTTGGCAGATGGTATGCTCAAGGCTGGCCACCACTGGTATAGGGTCTCCTGCTTGAGCAGGGGGCTGGACTAGAAGACCTCTAAGGTTCTGTTCTATTCCTATGCTGTTCTGATTCCTATTCCTGTCCTGTCCTGATTGCTATCCCTATTCCCATCCCTATTCCTGTCCTGATTCCTATTCTATTCTGCCATATCCGGGGCAAGAACATTCATAATTATATGCGAAATAGAAAAATGCTCATTCTTCTCAAGGTATTTTGTTGCATCGGACATGCCGCACTTCATCCACCTCAATAAAGAGCCGGAAGTAGAGTCACCCATATAACCTTAGTCGTCGAAGGTTCTCCTATTCCTCGGGAACTATCGCCGTTCTCCAGGCTCGCGATGTTTACCTCATTTCCGGTTTGCTGAAGCAACCAGCCACTTTTTCCGCCTTAGCCTTGCTGTCGCTTCGAGGGTTTTTGTGTCCGTAGTGCGCATGCGCCACTCGCCAATCTCTTCACCGGCCCTCAGCGGCCGCGGCGGCGAAGAAGAAGGAGTTTGGGAGTTCAAAATGGCTGCCCCGACGTTGGTGGAGTTGGCAATGCGGGGACACGGGTAAGCCTGCTTTTTTTTTAATTTAAAGATGATAACTACGTCTGGCCTTGTTAGCGGTGCTTCACTTAACGAGGAAATGGGAGGGAACGGAGTGGGGGAAAACAGCGAGCGGAGGGCCTAGAACGCGCCATCGACGAGCTGTTATAACGGTCGCGGGGAGGCCTTCGTCGGGCCTGACACCGGAGTTCTGGCTTCTTCTCAAGTACGGAGGCCCGGCTTTCCCTTGCCCGAGCCACCGTGTTTAGTCGTACGGTTCTGACCTTCCTGTCGCTTTATCGCTTCGCCGCTCAGTTGGGAGAGGAAGACCTTAACAGATACTTGGAAGCTCGTCCGAGGCTTTGCCTTCGCCTAATGGCTGCTAACTTCTAATGCCCTCCGCACGATCCTCTGATGAAAGGGGGGGGGGGGTTGAGGGAAAAAAACCCGACTCTTTGAAAAGGAAGTCGTCTTTGCCCTCACTAAATCGTGTGTAGAAGGATTGGTGCATGTGTGGTTTCCTTTCTAAATATATTCCCAAATAACATATCTACACATGCACAGGAAATATAACCTTACCAGTGATCGGGCTTTTTTTTTTGAAATAGAGGAACGATATAACAAAAAAATCAAATTAAGTATTCATGTGCACACTCACTTCAAAATGAATTAAAAAGGATTTTTTTTAGGTAAATGGGACTTTGGTAAAATGAGAATGTGAGCCTCCATTTTGGGGGAGGGGGTTTGGCAACTGTTAAGGTTGATACATTGTATCTCTATTCTGGATGTTAATTTTTGCTTTTCACTTTATTCTGATGTGTTTCAGGTAACAAACAGGTTGCTTTTAAAGTGAGAGATGTTGCTCTTTATGAAGGTTTGACACAAATTGTACTCCCCCCATAAACTATGGTGGACTACAGTAGTATTACGTAGAGTTAGAGGAATTTGATCCTTCTCCTTGACTGATTTAACAACTTGCACTAAGAAGCAAGTGTGTTAGAGACCAGTCCGCATTATCCCACTGACAGTTGGCTATAATGTTGAAGACCAATGGAGGTGGGCTCCAACAGCATAATGAGTTGGTTAGTATTAGATTCTAAGGTGCTTTGTACAGAATGTTATAGAAGAGAATTTGCCAAATTCACAGAAATTGGCTGGGTTTCAATAGCTATAAACAATTTTAGATATAAAAATGACATACTAAATAAGTTTTTGACAGACAGTAAAGTACGGTGTCTAAATGTTAAACTTCAGCTTCTTTCAAGTTCTATTCCATTTGATTAGACAGTTGCTAAATACAGTGAAACAACTGCAATGACTTCATCCCCCAAATAATGAATAATGATCAGTTTCTGATCTGTCTGTACAGTTGTTCATTCTGCACATGCCTTGGTGTTTTTCCTTCTTTGCACATACTGCCATTCTTGTTCATTGTCCTTGAATCACTACCCATCTAATATTTCAAGATGGAGGAGGAACGTTAGAAGAGACCCTGAGCCAAGCAGCATCTCTTTAGTGCTCCTTCTCCACCTCCTCAGTGATACAAAGGTGATCTCTTGCTCCTCACCACTCTCCACTTCAGTTTTTTTCCCATTCCTTTGTCTACTGCCCTCTGTATCCCTGTCCAGCCCATCCTATAGCACCCCATTTGGATTTTTTTTAAATCAAGCTAGACTGATTTTTGTATTGGACATTAGTAATTTATGTATTAATAGTGCAAGCTGAATTGGACATGTTTGCACTTATGAAATTAATTGCTACTTTATCATTCAAAGCTAGATTCTATTGTTTTCATAAATCATGCCCATCATTTGGCCAGATAAAACTTATCTGAGGGCAGGATGGCATAAATATAACATTTGGTGGAGGTGGTGCCTATTCATTTCCCTCATTTTCTCGAGGGGTAAAGATATTGATAAGGTGAGATTTCTGATTTAAAAGGGTAATCCACATATATACCCTAGTCCCGCCTTAGGCTTGACTTTGGGCCAGTCACTTTCAGCCCTCACAGGATTGTTGTGGGGAAAATTAGGAGGAGGAAGGAGTGTTAGATATATTCACTGCCTTTAGTTGTTTATAAAAATAATAAAGGTGAGTTGTAAATTAAATACAAAAGCTAAAAATTCTGATGTGGAGAAAAAATGTTATAAGAATTTTGTAAAGCATGTTTCAGTATTGGAATCAACAGATTAATGAGCAGTTAAATAATATGCAGTTGCAAAGTATTTTAAATGTCAGGGTTTTTTTGGAACAATCTCCTGTAAAGCACCATATATCTTAAGCACCAGAGTTTTCTGTAATAGAACATATGGATCCCAGAAAATTTTCCATTCACATTTGTTAAAGACAGGTCAAAGGGAGAATGTTTTATACTGTCACAAGATGGCAAACCTGATTCCCTGGCATTTCATTTACTCTTTTCTTTGTCATTTCTACTTTTTGTGTGAAACTATTTCCACCCATTTTCTAGATAGTTTGCCACTTGAATTCTATCATGTGACAGTTATTTATCTAAACAGTAGAAGTAAACATATGTACACCCAGAAGATCATTTTGCTATCTCTCTGCCTAAAAATGATTTAAATTATTTAAATATCTTAGAATTGTCTGATTGGAAAATATAGCATAAAGAATATTTTGTTGATTTAAATTTATTTAGATTCTGCTTTTTGAAATATATTTACAGAATTGAAGAAGCTGATATATCTGAGCGAAGTGCAAATGAAGAAAATGGAGATATTTCAGAAGGAGAACAACCACAAATTAAACATAGTCGACATAAAAAAAAGAAACACAAACATCGAGGCAAACATAAGAAACACAAACATTCTTCAGAAGAAGATAAGGACAAAAAGCATAAACATAGACACAAACATAAGAAACATAAACGAAAGGAGGTTGCTGATATCTCTGATAAAGAAGATGGGCCAGCAAAAAGAACTAAAATTGACTTCTTAGCTCCTCTAGAAGATTTAGAGAAACAAAGAGCATTATTAAAAGCTGAACTTGAAAATGAGCTAATGGAAGGAAAGGTTCAATCTGGAATGGGATTAATATTACAAGGATATGAGTCAGGTTCAGAGGAAGAAGGAGAAATCAATGATAAGGCAAGAAATGGAACTAGATCTGCAAATAAATCATCAAATGTTAAGGGAAAGCTTGAGATTGTAGACAATAAAAGTTCAAAGAAACGCAGTAAGAGCAGATCAAAAGAACGGACTCGACATAGGGCTGATAAAAAGAAAAGCAAGTCAGGAGTTGATGGTATAAAAGAGAAAGCTACTAGAAGTAAATCAAAAGAAAGAAAAAAATCTAAAAGCCCATCTAAAAGAACAAAGTCTCAAGATCAAATAGGAAAGTCAAAATCTCCAACCCTTAAAAGGCACTCTCAAGAAAAAAATAGGAAGTCACGGTCTCCTCCTGAAGATAAAACTAAAGCAGAAGATAAGATCAAATCAAGAGATCGTAAAAAATCTCCGGTTATTAGTGAAAATAAAATTAGAGATCGTAGCAAAAGATCCAGATCTCCAATAGAACAAAGAAGCAAATCCAAAGATAGACAATCAAGATCGAAAGATCGAAAATCCAAGAGATCTGAGACTGAAAAAGAAAAGAAGCTCATTAAATCACCTTCAAAAGATATGTCATCAGGTAAAGAAAACAGGTCTCCTAGTAAAAGACCTGGTCGTAGTCCTAAAGGAAGAAGTTTATCCCCAAAACCACGAGAAAAACTAAGACGCAGCAGATCACCCCTGCTTAATGATCGCAGATCTAAACAGAGTAAATCACCATCTCGAAATCGGTCTCCTGGTAGGAGAGCAAAGAGCAGATCAGCAGAGAGAAAAAGAAGAGAATCAGAAAGGAGACGTTTTTCTTCTCCCAGGTAATGCTGATGGAAAAAAATAATGATTTTGGTTTAGACCAGTGGTTCCCAACCTTTTTTGGCCATGCCCCACTTAAGCATCTCTAAAATCCTGATAGCCCCCCCCCCCCCCCGTGATATATAATTCTTACTATTCAAAAAGTGAACTTCTACTCACACGGAGGAAGCCTAAAAGGCCATTAACTTGGTTTAAACAAGGTTCCAATTGCCCCCATTAAAAATCAAATTGCCCCCCCTGTGGGGCGTGGGCCCCGCGTTGGTTTAGACATTATTCACACTGGGAGTGGGTGGAGGATAATTTTTGCCAATATTCCTTGCATGCTCCAAAAATCTGCCTTTGGGATGGTATGTATTATGATATGATATTGGGGATGTAAGAAATCAGCAAAATTCATGTCCCTTCCTGGCTGTTAGTTATATTGCAAGCTGTCCATGAATACTGGACCCTGTTCTAGAAGATGAAGTCTGGGGGGACCTAAAGAATGTGCAATAAAAAATAAATGCTTATATAGGATGCAATAGAATGGGTGAGTTGGCAGTAAATAGAAAAACCTTAGAATGTGTAAGCACGTGATTTATTTATTTATTTATTTTTGTAGTGCCAGTCTGTGACTTGTATGAATTTTCATTGGTTTCCCCTACAGTGCTATTCAGTGATATTTTCAGTAGAAACTACCTGCCTAATTACTACTACTATACAAAAAATCAACAGACTAAAGATAGTTTTACATAAGAATATATTCTACCAGTAATCAAACTCAAGGAGAAGCATATCTATGGCAAGAGTCAGTTTATCTGGAAGGGATTTAGAGCAATGTATATCATATAACTGCCATCAAGTCTAGCCATGTTTTGGGGGTTTATTTAAGATATCCATGTTTTTTGGTTCAGTGAATGCAAATGGTTATAAAAGAGCCACTCTCTTTGATAATAAGGGCACGTTGCAGAGGCAGTGCAATTCAGAGATTAACTAGAGAAGTATCAGGTGGAAGCACCTGATCTGGTCCTAATTGGCAGATAAATTTCTGGGTTGTATGACAATCTGAGGTGTGGTTGTATTGTTCAGAACGGAAAAACACATTGAATATAGTAATTTATTTGTATTTTGAGAATTCTAATTTGACTAACATATCTTTTCTTAAAGAAGACGTTAGGCTTGTCCTCTTTATTCCTTTGTACTTGTAGTTTATCAGCCAAATGTAAACAGGGATTAAATAACTATAATGTAAATTAAAATATTTTTATTAAACAATCCTCAGGTTGCTTAGTATATTGGAATCTAATTAGTGTTTGTGTTATGTTGAAGTCCATTTCACAACTACAAGAAGTCCAGATCCAATTCACCAAGTTTAACTTACCGAAGATCTAAGCTACAGTAATGAAAAGAAAAACCTTTTAAGTGATGAGAAGCTTTTGAAACTTGGGGAAAACTAAATTTTCAGACTTTCCTTATACACATTTTATACAGTATGATTTAAGCTTAAGTATACTGAATGTGAGGCAAACTAATGTCTCTTGAATTAGTTGCAGTATTGCTAGAGGCAATAAAATAGGTGAGGATTAAGTGTAGACAGCAGCTAATACTTTGCTAAAACCTAAAACTGCTGTAATATGTTGTATAATATGAAGGAAGTATTATCTGAACAGGAGATTAAATTTGCTCATGATAATATGCTTTGGTTATTGCAACAATCTTTTTACTAATTCTGTAAGTAAAATCACATTTTTACATTGTCTAGTGTACTACATTTCAAATATATGTGGTACCTTTGTCCCATTTATGTCTTGAAAAGTAGTGGATTTGTGTAGTGGACACACTTTTTTGCTTATATAGATATGCTTATACCGTGTTTCCCCGAAAATAAGACCCTGTCTTATATTTTTTTGAACCCTGAAATAAGCGCTTGGCCTTATTGCCATGCACTCAAAAGCCCGATTGGGCTTATTATCAGGAGATGTCTTATTTGGGGTGGGGAGGGAGAAACGGTACTATATCTTCAGTTTTGTAGTCCAGAATCATGTATATTGCTGAAATGTAAGGCAGTATATTGGGGAAAAAAAATTGCTGAGGAAAGCAAAAAATGTGATAGTTTAGAAATGTTACTTTTTTGCCTCCCTCAGCTGACGCCCCCCCCTTTACATCCTGATTTATCCTCAACGGCTTCTTTCTTGAATCATTTTTCTAGATTAAGCATTTCAGTTTTTATCTTCCACACAACCAAATTATTGTAATCATTGTAAAGCTATCATTACAGAGTCTGGCTTTACTTTCATAGCTTTTTTTAAAAAAACCTTATCCTTAACATTTAAAAATATTTTTCTACAACAATTTGAATAACACTGGAACCTGTTGTGAAATTTCACTTTATTATTTCCAGAGTAGTTTTACAACTGTAATCTGCAATTAGGTATACTAATCCCTTCTGTTGCCCATTTAGGAATATAATGACAATTGGAAGATTAAAATATACTGTGAGTAGTGATGGAATAAAGCCACCGCTTGAGATTTAAAATACATGTTAAAGGGAAATTTCTCGTGAAACTTATGCCGCTTTAATGCATATACTCAATAATTACATTTTTGCTTAGTCTCTGGCTGGTAGAACTAGGTCTTTCTCTACCTGGACCGTCTCTGCAGGTAGATTCGAGTCCCCAATCTAGGTTTCTGGATTGTACATGTTCCATTTGAGGAGCTACTCTTAAAATAAAATTGCTGACATGGATTCAGCCTCTGCAGTCCATCTCGGGATCAGCCAACATTGCCAGGCTTTCTAGACCCATTTTAGATTGTTAGCCACAGGTGTCCTGTTTCTTTTTACAGAGTTTTGTTTTTTCTTTATCTGTTCAGCAGCCCCCATTTGGTTTGGGAAGCTAACTAACTTCTA
Organism: Diadophis punctatus similis; assembly: GCA_023053685.1. Taxonomy (NCBI): domain Eukaryota; kingdom Metazoa; phylum Chordata; class Lepidosauria; order Squamata; family Dipsadidae; genus Diadophis; species Diadophis punctatus. The sequence goes on from JALIGW010000003.1 coordinate 132,479,338, forward strand.
TTCTCAGGTTCTGCTTATCAGCTCACTAGAACAAAGTGATTGTTTAGTTGTCTGGGCTCTTCATGATAGATTCACAAAGAGACATAACTCCTCTAGGCTATCATGCACATTAATAATTTTAGTATTGTTGGCATCACTGCAAACTTCAAAGAAAGAATCTATACAGTAATGATATTTTTGCTTTATTACATGTTTTTAAAATATGCCCCTAATAACTACATAAACACAAGTGCAGGAGGTTCAAATTAATGTATAGGAAGATACAGTTTAAATATTTAATGTAAATTTATAATAATAATAACAGAGTTGGAAGGGACCTTGGAGGTCTTCTAGTCCAACCCCCTGCTTAGGCAGGAAACCCTACATTACTTCAGACAGTTGGTTATCCAACATCTTCTTAAAAACGTCCAGTGTTGGAGCATTCACAATTTCTGGAGGCAAGCTGTTCCATTTAGATGCTGATAAATCATGTTTCATTCTTTAGAAATAACACTGTCTTTAGTGTTATTTAAGTTTCTGTTTTCTAGATTCTTGGTTTTAGAATGTAAACTAGGAAATAAGTCTTAAGTTATACAGTATTTCATTCCATGTCAGCTAAAAACTTACCTCAAAGATTGTGAAAATTTTCCAGCCTAATATCCTCCAAAGCAGGGGTGTCAAACTCACGGCCTGCGGGCTGGATGTGTCACGTTCTGGCCCCACCCCACCCTGTTTAGCGAAGGGGAAAATACGTCACATGACACCGCTGTGACGGCGCGGGTTTGACACCCCTGTTCTAAAGTTTTGTCAAAGCTCAGATTGCTAATCATCAGAGAAGATGAGATCCTAAGTCTGAGTTAGGTAACAAAATCATCCTTTTGTTTAACATTTTTCTTCTGTTTAAATTTATCTGTTAAATATTATTTTCTAGTTTAATTTCAGATTGAACTTTTAAAGTGGCTTTCATCTAAGATTAGAATTCCTTTTTCTTTTTTAACCTGCTTCAAGAACACGAACTAGAGATGACATCCTCTCAAGAAGGGAGCGATCAAAAGATGCCAGTCCACCTAGATGGTCTCCTTCAAGAAGAAGATCCAGGTCTCCAATTCGACGAAGATCTCGCTCTCCACTTCGACGTAGCCGGTCTCCAAGAAGGAGAAGTAGATCTCCTCGGAGGAGGTATATAAGGTTTATAGTTTGTAAGCAAAATAAACACTGTACAGGTGGTATTTTCCATTAGCATGAGGGGGTTGATTTTCTCCATTTGGCTTCCACCTGCCATCAAAATACATTGGTATCCTGAAATCTCTTGTCCCTCTGAAGCAGATTGTGAGAATGTGTAATGCTCTGCAATAGGGAAGATAGTGTTATCTTTTGTTACATGATGCAGTGCAATCGTATCTGCATGCTAAAAAATTATGATTCTTTTCAAGGTGAGTTTACTTTTTCCAATTTCATAGCTGAAACTTCATGTCAGATTATTCTATATTCCTTTTTGCCAGTAAATGGTTGAATAAAAGTATGTTATCCTAATATGGCTGGTAAAATAGATATGGTTGTTAATCTAGATGTTTTAAACTGCAGGTTCTGCAATTTCTGATTGTCTGCCACACTGGCTGTACTTGAAAAATTTTGAAAGACATCACGATACCATGGCGTTACTGCTATATCAGAAAAACTTTACTCTGGTATCTTTTCAGTGATATATATGTGTGCCCCCTTTTAAACAATTTTAGTCTTTGAATTGTAAAATAATAGTATTAAACAAAATGAATATGGTTGTTATAAAAGTACATACTTTGTTACATCCATTTTCAGAGACAGGGGTAGACGTAGTAGATCTCGTTTGAGAAGGCGATCCAGATCACGAGGTGGCCGTAGACGACGGAGCCGGAGCAAAATAGAAGATAAATTTAAGGGAAGCCTTTCAGAAGGAATGAAGATTGAGCAAGAATCTTCATCTGATGAAAAGTAAGTGTTGTGTTTCAATATCTCATATAGTGAGATACCCTGGAATCATAAGAAGCCTTAAATTGTGAGTTTAAGCTAGTAAGTAAAGTATGTTGCAGTGGATTTGCTTTTGTTGCCTTAGTCATTATGCTGTTCCAGTGCTTTTTTCATTAAGATGGGATAGAAACATGATTTTTTAAAAGTTGTTTTAAAAAACTAGAAACTGGATTGGTATTGAAGCAGTTTAATAATATAACTGAATATTTACATATTAACTATGAAAAGTCCTGGGGACAGGTGAAGTACTGGATGATTGTTGGATGCTAATATCTGTATCAATACTTTGGGAAATCTTTAGAGTAGATCATAAGGAGAGCTCTTTGTTAGCACCTTAAAAGCAGTGCAGTGGTCAGCATGGATTTGCCAAGAACAATTCTTGCTAGACTTGACTTATATTGACCCTCCAACTAGATTTTTTTAAAAAATGATACAAACCGGATTTATTTTGATTGTATCAAAGGTTTATCAAAATATTAATAACCACTTAGTTTGCTTAGTGACTGCCCCACAAAAAACCCCACATAAAATAGGGTTACTTGCTTAACAGCCACCACAATTTACTACCATAGTTCCAGGGTAAGTTACCGTCGTAAGTTGAGGACTACCTGTACAATAACTGAAATAAACATAATTTAGGTCATATAATTTTTTATTTATTGTAATTTTTTAAATCCCACTTTCATTATTTTTATAAATAACTCAGGGCAAACATATTCCTTCTTCCATTTCCCCAACAACAACAATCCTATGAGATGAATTGACTGAGAGAGTGACTACCCAAAGTCACCCAGGCAGCTTCATTTCATTACGAAAGTGGGAAAGTGTTTCCAGTTCCCTGGAATTCCTTAAAATGAAACAATTCATTCAACAATTTCATGGGAGAAAATCAACTTTTCCCTCTAACCAGCTTCCTTCAGGAAGACTTTCTAATTAAGAAGCTTTTAAGATAAGGTAAAGAAAAATAGCTGCTGCCTAAGGACAGAGATGAAATTTTCTGTGAACTTCAGGCCAAGAATGTTGAACGTTATTTTGGAAATACATGTTCTTGTATCAATACATACAGTACTAAGTTGTCAAATGGTTAATTTATATAATAATAGCCTTGAAGACTTCGATGTTGAAGAAGAAGATGAGGAAGCTCTAATTGAGCAAAGAAGATTACAGAGGCAAGCAATTGTGCAGGTTTGTTATGTTGCTAATTCTATTCAGACCAGACTAAAATTTTAAGTACTTATTGGAAGAAATGTCATTTACTTGTAACATCTGGGAGCTGTCCAGAGTTTGCTATAAAATGGCTATATAAATGTTTTAAATAAAAAGTTTTGTAAATTCCATATGTCAAGGTTGTAATTGTAATTGTCAGGTGTTGAAATAGTCCTACTATTCAAAGTTGTAATGGCTCTGAATGACATTTGTTAAAATATTTCTAATGTAGGGCCTTTTTTTTAAAAGGTGACCTTTATGGGTTGCACGAAGAAATCTTTGCAATTAATGAAAACAGAGGAATTCTTAAACTTATATACCGTATTTTTCGAAGTATAAGACGCATCTTATATATTGTTTACCAATATAAATATATTATAAACTCCAATATAAAATATGGCTTTTTTCCTTTCTAGAAATATAAGTACTTAACAGAGGATAGTAACATGTCAGTGCCATCTGAACCAAGCAGCCCTCAAAGCAGTACTCGCAGTCGTTCCAACTCACCAGAAGGCATTCTTGAACGGGTAGCAGCTGATGTTAAAGAGTATGAACGAGAAAATGTGGACACTTTTGAAGCCTCAGTGAAGGCAAAACACAACCTCATGGCAGTTGAACAAAATAATGGTAATAATTACAGAGTTTTTAATGCATTCTGAAAGAATAATTGCCAAACAATCAACAGTAAGATATTTACCGTACATTAGGACAGCTAAGTAAAGCAATTTATGTCCTTACTTTATAGCTGAATATAAACAATATTTTTGTTACTTGTAGCTAAATTATGACAGAAGCCACTGATTGAGACAAACTGAAGATAAAAATATATTCATCTTGATAGACTAAGTTTATAGACTTTAAAGATTCCTGTTCAGTCTTTAGCACAATAGGTGAAGTGTACTATGGTTCTGGGCAGACTTCTGTTCCTGCAGTGTGATTTTCTCCTTTCATTCCTCTCCCCTTCCTGCAATTTTCTTCTGTCCTCAAAAATGTTCTGTCTGGGAACCCCTCTGAAGTGGGAGATAGGGTTGCAAAAGATAAGAGAAACTACTTCTTGTTTCTCTTAGCAAACATCTTTATAGAACTGAGTAAATGAATTTCACCTAGTTTAATGTCACTTAATACAGTATATCAGACAGGGACACAGTGTACATATTTCTAAACAGCACCATGTATTAGCATTTCAAAGTTTATTTAATACTGCAATAATAAATATAGTAACATGTATTTCACATTAAGATTTCTTACAGTTAAAAGAAAAGTAGAAAATTGAATTAAATGTCCATCTTTCTTAGCTAGTATGAGTATTTCAGATCACTGTCATTCTTATATTCTCAAAAAGCAGAGAAACTGTCCCATATGCAATGATAAATTGATGTACATTACCTAGTTTCACTGACCAGAGCTATAAAACATCCTTCCAGTTTAAAAATTAAGATGTACTAAAAAAAAACCATGTTCCGTTGGGTCATCATTTCAGATATATTTCCTTTCCTAAACAGAGAAACCAAATGACCAAAAGCACTGGGAGCAGAGGCAACTTCCAACTTTCTGCTGGCTTGCCCATTGAGTTTTCTTGTGGGACTGAGCAAGCAGAGTGTGTTGAAAACCTCCCCCCCCTTCCCCTTCCTAGCAAGCAAGGGAGCAGGCTGCTGCTAAGTGGGGGAGGGATGGAGGGATTGTGAGACTGGCTGGGAAACTATCCTGGAACATTGAAAATGATTATGTGAATACAGCAGCAGCCAGAAGCACTGAAGTCACAGCTTTTCCAAGTTTCATTCCCTTGGGAGTCATTTATATTGCATTTTAGACACATTCTGTAAGTTAGCCCATTTGAGGTACCTTGGTTCAAAAATTGTTAGCCTACGATGCACCATTTCGCCCAGTTCAAGATCATGGTGAGAGCTTTAGTAGTATATAGGTTGCAGGTTTTAATTTTGGAATCTCTAAAAGTTGAAATGAGTGTATTGTGTAGTTTAAACTGTACGAAAAACTGGGAGATTCAGCTCTTAATTTCTATCTTGAGTTGAGGTGGCACAGCTTTCTCCATTCAGAATTGTAAAATTAACCATCTTAACTTTGATACTAAATGAAAACCTTATCTTTCAGTCATTTCAAGCCCATGGATTTTAATTGACCATCTTGTATGTGTTTATGGACTGTTGGTTTATTTATGGATTGTAATTGTGTATATGTCATCCAAGATGATCTCAGATTAGTTGTACATTTTACATTGTGTGTGTGTGTAAACTTGTTTATCATTTTCTTTCATTCTAAGTCTAATTATTTAAATATTTGTTTAAGGTTCATCTCAGAAGAAAATCACAGCTCCTGATATGTTTACAGAATCAGATGATATGTTTGCTGCCTATTTTGACGTAGGTGCACTAATAATATTTTATCACAGTTGTTGAAATGCAGCACTGTTCTTAATGAAACAAATATATAAAAACCTCTTAAAACTCACTAAATTATTTTGAGAAACAGTTTAGAATATGATTCTAAATATGATTCTTCAACCGTTTCTATTACAGTCTTGAAGGGTTGATTGTGCAATTTCTCAGTGGCATATAAATGGGTAAATATTAAAATATTTTTAACTTTAGTTAAATATGTGCTGGTATCTTACTCTTTTACGTTAGTAGAACATAATGTAGTATAGGTTGCTTAATATTACTTATCACAAGGGTACAATTAATGTATGCTTATGGTTATATGTGTATTTTATATAATATAATATATATATATATATATATATATATATATATATATATATATATATATATATATATATATATATATATATATATATATATATATATATATATATATATATATATATATATATATATATATATAAAAATCAGATATTTAAAATGTGATGAAAAAGCTTAAAGAAGTCTTTATTTCAGAGTGCACGTCTTAGAGCTGCTGGCTTTGGAAAAGACTTCAAAGAAAATCCAAATCTCAGGGATAACTGGACAGATGCTGAAGGATATTACCGTGAGTACAGTTGCTAAATTTCTTTTGCGTTATCTGCTGAATAAAACTGGTAAATTAATGTGTTTTATTATGAAAGTGTCTTCATTATGCATAACTAATTTGTATATAGCGATGCTCTCACCAGTTCTTGTGCTTTGTTTTGAATATGCAGGGCATCTTACATGCTTTTCTTTTCCATTCCCTTCTCCCTGTTCCAGGTGTTAACATAGGTGAAGTGCTAGATAAACGTTACAATGTGTATGGTTACACTGGCCAAGGAGTTTTCAGTAATGTGGTTAGAGCCAGAGATATGGCGAGAGCAAACCAAGAAGTGGCTGTGAAGATCATTAGAAACAATGAACTTATGTAAGTGAGAAAGTTCAAATGCTTTTGATTGTATTGAGCCATTCAATAATAGTAGCAAATAACAAATATAAAAGAAATCCTGATGAGCAGAATTTATTTATTTTAAGTGTCACATTTATCAATCATATGTATAATTAACTGAAATTAATAAACTTCAGCGGTTTTAGTCACTAGAGAACATATGCGATATTGCTTAGATCTTTAATATATTTAAATAAAATGTTTTCCATAATTTAACAAATAGCATGTGGGAAAATGAGAATTGTTTGGCCTCATCTAAATATTTCTGACATTTCACTTATTCACTAAATAGTGACTTAGCCACATTTTATAGGAAAAATTGAAATGTCTATTTCCTTAACTTTAGTTCTTTATATATTTATATGGCATTTCAAAATGCAACAGAAGTAAGATGTTACTACAGGTGTGCACAGGACGAAAATTATATTTTGTTCCAAGCCTGCAATAAACCATCATTCCGAGAAGCTTGATTGAGCCATATTGGGTTAGGGTTAGGGTTAGGGAACTACCAGGAACAGCCTGTTCTCAATGACATCCAGAATAAAGCAGTCTATTCTGTTTTATGGACCAAAAAATGTGCAATGCATTTTTCCTCTCGGATGTTTTTGTGCTTGGAACAATGTATGCCTAAACATTTTACATATCCCCAGATTTTGCTACATTTTATAGGAAAGGAATATATAAGAATTAAAATGTTATTTCTCATAGTTCTTGTCCATGTATCATATATATACTGTGTGTGTGTATATGTGTGTGTGTGTGTGTGTGTGTGTGTGTTTCAGGGTAAAACAAAAAAAAACTTTTAAGTGTGCCCAGAATTTGCATTTTTATTAATTGATCTAATTTTGAATTGATATGGACTTTAAATTCGAACGTTTTTGAAACGTTGATGGAAAACTATAACATTGAAAATTACATGATTGAATATAGATGGAAGAGGAGTTTGGTTTTTGTGTTCTGCTACTGTAATAAATTATACTTTTTCAGGCAAAAAACTGGTTTAAAAGAACTGGAATTCTTGAAGAAGCTCAATGATGCAGACCCTGATGACAAATTTCATTGTCTACGTTTGTTCCGACATTTTTACCATAAGCAGCACCTTTGTCTAGTATTTGAACCTCTGAGGTATGTATCAAAAAGTAAATTTAAGCCCATTTAAAAATATGTTTTATCATAACATACTGATTTATGAAGTTTTACATTGTTATAATGCTTCAAAAATAGTTATTCCACCAGTTTAATGATAATTTTCATATTTAATGAACATATTTGAGGATTAATATAAATCTGTTCATGTATTCACAGTTTAAAGGTACACATGCACTGGTCTCCACTTCCCTGTTCCAATCAGAAAATTTAAGACAATTCTTTCATATGTTAGTAGTTTTTATCCAATAGTTAATTAACATATAATTCTTGATTGAATAATAAAACATTAAATTGGGGAATTCTGTCAGAGAAGAAACAGTATAAAATCAATAAGTGGAAGACATAAATGTTTTAATGTGCATTTGAAAAACTTAACATAAAATCATTTAATTTCTTTGCAAATATCGAAGCAGTTTGTCAGCTTGAAAGGATGATTTGTTTTCTTAGCATCAAATTTCTGACAGTTTTATTTGAAGTGGACATTGAAAAATATCACTCTGCAGTTGCTAAGAAACATCTATACTGTAATTAATGCAAATAAGTTTTCACAATCACCCATCTGTTGCTTAGCTGCTTGGTTTTCATACAAATCCAGTTAATGAACTTAGCACACCTGCTCTTTCCAATACTCCTTTGCAAGTAATTTGAACAATAAAAAATGCCATGTAAGCATTTTAAATATATATACTGAGTCATTTTTAAAATACTCTGCAGATTTTTGTAAAACTGAATTTTGTGTATTAAGTTTTGTTCTAGTTTCAAAGAAGATAAAGTGCCCATCTACCACATTTATACAGCCGGCCATCTCACGTAGTATCCATTCATTTATTACACTCCACCATGCCTATCACAAGTTCCTCTTGTGGATTAAGTGACCTTGCAGAACAGCATGAAATGAGTACAGAGTAGAGAGAGATTTAGCAGAACTAGAGATGGAAAATTTCCTGAAAGTTTGAAGCAATTGGGAGAAAAGTCTTTCTCTTAGGAAAATAAAGTGGAAAAAAAATCAAAATATGACCATCCTTTTTAATATAGGTAGTCCTAGACTTACAACCACAATTGAGCCCCAAATTTATGTTGCTAAGTGAGAAATTTGTTAAGTGAGTTTTGCCCCATTTTATGACCTTTCCATTGTTGTTAAGTGAATCACTGCAGTTGTTAAATTAGTAACTCAGTTGTTAAGTGAATCTGGCTTCTCCATTTAACTTTGCTTGTCAGAAGGTCGCAAAAGGGGCTCACGTAACCCTGGGACATTTCAACTGTCATAAATGTGAGTCAGTTTTCAAGCATCCGAATATAAATCATGTGACCATGGGGATGCTGCAATGGTTGTAAGTGTGAAAAATGGGCCTAAGTCACCTTTTTCAGTGCCGTTGTAACTTCAAACAGTCACTTAATGAACTGTTGTAAGTCGATGACTCTGTATTTGCTTCAGATATAAATCAATTAAACACTGTTACCATTGTCTATCCCGTTCCCAGAAGAGTGGAGCCATTTTGAATAGCATTTTATGCATTCTGAGTTCTTCTAAGTGCTGTGATTTAAGAGAAACCTCCCATACAGCCAAGTGCAAGCTAGTTATTGGGCTATCTAAGCGCAACATTATGGGCTTAGATAGAGTGGGTGATTTGGAATTTGGGGGTGTGTGTTATTTGGATAAAGCAGCAGCAGTTATTGAAGCATAGTGCTGAAGGTTCAAAGTGGATAATATGCTTACTTTGGTGAAGAAAGAAGGACTGTTACAATGAATACTAGTAATACTGCTGATGTTATAATATAAGCTGTAAATGTGAAGATTGCTGCCAGTACTGGCAGGCATCATGTAGCAATTCACAATTGGGACCACCAACTGTACTTATTGTCATAGTTCACTTTTGCTTTGCAGACCTGCGAAGATCATAAACAACAGACATTGGTTGAGGGGTTTTTTCATCGCTGTCATAACTGCAAATAGTCACTAAAGGGGGCAGTTGCTAAACAAGGCCCACCTATGCATTGGCTTGTTGTGTTTCTAATGTATATGTAAACTCTGCGTAAAGGTAGTCCTTGACTTAACAACCATTTGTTTAGTGACGTTCAAAGTTATGACAGCACTGAAATAAGTGACTTATGATTGGTTTTCACCCTTAACCATCGTTGCGGCATCCCCGTGGTCACATCATTAAAATTCTGGCACTTAGCAACTGGCATGTATTCATGACAGTTGCATTGTCCCGTTCATGTGATCACCATTTGTAACCTTCCCCAGCTGGTGTCTGACAAGCAAAATCAATGAGGGAAGCCAAATGTGTTTAATCACTGAATGAGTCACTTAACAGCTGCAGTGATTGGCTTAACAACTGTGGCAAAACGATTGTAAAATGGAGCAAAGTTCATTTAACAACTGCCTTGCTTAGCAACAGAAATTTTAGGTTTAATTTTGGTTGTAAATTGAGCACTACTTGTATTCTCTTGTGCTCTATTAATGTTGTGCTTCGGCATGCATCTAAAACTGGAAATTTAATTATTAGTTTTGTATAGGTTTATTGAATATGGTTTCTGCATGTGTCTCTCCTAGGTCTTAATGTTTTTAACCTTCAGGATACATTCAGAATTGCAAACCATGTGTTTCTCAGTTATGATTAAAAACAAGCCATTGGGCAGTTTTTGTATGTGTCAAAAATGATCTGGAAGAATTGTCACCATTTCTACACATGTGGCCCTGGGGAGGAGAAATAAAGGAACAAATAGTTTGTTCTCATTTCTTCTTTCTATGGCTGAAGTTTTCAAAAGACTTTTGTGATGTCTGGATGCAGAATACAGTATTTGAACTCTTGAATTTTGTTTCATCAAGTAATAGCCAATGGACAATGTTCCAATGCAGACAGTCCTTAAGTTATGATATAATTGAGCCTGGCAATTTCAATCAAAAGTCATGACTGTTGTAAAGTGGGTCATCAGGTGACTGGACTGGATTTTATGACCTTTTTGTGGACGTTGTTAGACAAATGCTACAGAAGTTAAGTGAATCCATTAATTATGGACAACCCCCCCCCCCCCGGGAAACTGGAAGTAAATTCTGTGTTCTGGAAAAACCATAAAATTGTGGTCATGGGACCATGGGGTGCTGCAAACCACAAATGCATGCCAGTTGTCAGGTGCCCAAGTTGTAGGGGCAGAAATCATAACTTTGGAACCAGGTCATAAGTAGCCTTTGGAGGTCTGTCATAACTTCAAACAATTGCTAAGTTAACCAAGTCATAACTCGATTCTCTGTAGAAGATTATTCTTGTTGTGAACTTCAAACAAAAGAAACTTAACCATTCATTCGAATCTCTACTATATAGAGTTTGCAGGAATTGAAATTTTATAATACTATATAGAAGTCTTTCGATTAAATAGATTTTAAAAATAATTTTATGAAGTAAGGAATTAATATTAGCACTCTTCTTATCTATTTTATCTTATTAGCAAATGTTTCATAACCGCATTCTTTTGTTACCATTTTATCAGGAAAAAAAGGAAGGTATTTCCAATGTGGCTTTCTATCTCATAAGAAGGAAAGTGATTCAAGGAAACACCTTGAGCAATCAGAAGTGTGTTTCTGCTCATGCAAAATATTTATGAATCCACTATATTATAATTTTAACAAGTACTAATTCCTCTTTCCACCTCATTGTATTGGTTCTCAATTTAGTATGAATTTACGAGAAGTTCTAAAGAAATATGGAAAAGATGTTGGTCTCCATATAAAGGCTGTGCGATCCTATAGTCAGCAGTTATTCCTGGCCTTGAAACTTCTGAAAAGATGCAACATTTTACATGCTGATATCAAACCAGATAACATTTTGGTAGGTAATCTCAGTTATAGTTCTATAGCAATTTCTTTGAAAGAGACAAAAGTATTATATTATTTATGTTAATTTTCAGCTTCTATGAGAATGAAAAATCTTTATCCTGCAAAATATCTGAAGAGAGAATATTTTAATGCAATAAAATATACATTACAATTGACAGTTGGTGTAAACTTATTTACTATTCTACAAAAGTTATTTAAAACGTTTAGTATGATGGTTCTTCCTTCGTCATCTGTAACATTACAGCTGAACTGCCATATCAGTTGCTCTCATTGCCATACTGTCATTGCATTTCTTGTGTGTGGTCCCAACATAATCTAGGGATTACCCTGGCAGGTAAAAAAGAGGGATTTCTATTGAAAGTGCAAAACATTGTTCAGATGATATATAGAAGAGTATTTTGCCCATTGTATATCAAAGTGGAAAAATGTGAATGGCTTATGGTTTGGCTTATTGTGATTTCATTTTTTAATTGAATTATCAAGTGCATAAATTCCAGTTGTTTTCGACAATGTTGCTACAAGCTCCTCTTTATTAGGAAATGTAGCACCTTCACAAGTAAGATCAATATATTGCAACATAGTCAACTTCTCAATATTTTGACATTTTTGCTTAAAATATGAAAGTAACCACCTGGATTATAGACCAAGGGGTTATTGTGTCCACTATTCTGTTTCTTAATAGCCTATAGCAGATTATTTAAGTGCAATGATTAGCATATGTGTGTTGTGTGTATAATAAATTTCAAAAAAAGAGGGATTTCTATTGAAAGTGTGTGTATGCGTGCAAGCACATGGACGCTCACATATAGTAGTGCCACTTATTACCTTTATCCATAATTATTATTTTTGCTTCTTTTAGGTGAATGAATCAAAAACCATTTTAAAACTTTGTGACTTTGGATCAGCTTCACATGTTGCTGACAATGATATCACACCGTATCTTGTTAGTCGATTTTACCGTGCTCCTGAAATTAGTAAGTTAATCTACTCTGAATTTAGGTTAAAATTATTAATAAACATTAATTTAACTTTATTAGAGTTTTATGATTGATATCATTCTTTGGTGTGATATCCGATATGTATAATCCTTAATTAACATGAAAATGTCTATAGAAATTGGAATATGTAGCTTAAATTACAGCTGAACGGAAGGTAGGGACCACTTTTAAAAAATCTCATGGTTTGGGGGTTTAACCTCTAATTTCTTTAAGTCTTCATTTTTTTTCCTTGTTGAGAACTATGCCACCACTTTTGCCTTTTTCTAGGATCCTTAGTTTGTTCTTCCCAATCTTTTTTTCCTCTTGGTTGATTCTCTCCTCACAACTTGGTTCATCTATCCTTTTTGGTCCTTCCTTCTGTTCACTGGAGAAGCCCCTGCATCATCTGAGTATCTGCCTGACAAATGAAGAATTTAACATGGAATTTTGCACGTGTGTTAACTTATTCTTACTCATCCTGCTTTTTCCGATTGAGTGGAAGTCAGAGATGCACATTTGAAACAGTATAATATGACGCAGACTTTGCTACATCATGCAGTACTATTTTACCCAATCTCTCTTCATGTACCACTTAAGATTTTACAGAAGACAGCTAGTATTTCCATTAGTTCTTTGTAAATGACAAAATAAGGAAGAAACAAGAGGAAAATTACAGTTAGTGGCATAGACATTTATCTGAGTTGATGACATACATAAATACTCTAGATGTTATAATTCATTCTCTTTTCTGCCAGGCTGATTTTAGAAAAAGTAATTATATTTATTGCAGTTTAATATGACCAAATAGCCTGTAATCTAAAATTGTTCTCCTTCAGTTATAGGCAAAATCTATGACTACGGTATAGATATGTGGTCTGTAGGCTGTACATTGTATGAACTTTACACTGGGAAAATATTATTTGCTGGGAAAACCAATAATCATATGTTGAAACTTGCTATGGACCTCAAAGGAAAGATGCCAAACAAGGTAAAGAAATGAAATCCTTATAAAAATCAACAAAGCGAGGTGTTCCCCCCCCCCCCTTGAAATATCCAATACTTTGTGGAAGGGTGGGGTAGACTTGTTTCAGTTTTCTGGAGTTAAACTTATAGTGTATGATTGAAAGTTTTTTTTCCATTTTAAGAAAATGTACCGAAGTTCATTTTTGTGTTCACAAGTCATTGAAATAAATACGTTTACTGTTTTTAGAATAAACACTTAAAAGCCGCACTTTTAACATTTTTTAATGCTGTTCTTTCCAGATGATCCGAAAAGGAGTGTTCAAAGATCAGCACTTCGATCAAAACCTCAACTTTATGTACATAGAGGTAGATAAAGTAACAGAAAGAGTAAGTAATAGAATAAGCAAGATTGCTTTCTGTGGCATCCTTAATTAAAATTTTGCATGAAGGTGTTATGTATAAGAATCTTCCACAAATAAGAGTCTTTGGTTTAAAGGAAATTGTGAGGTATAGTAAAGAATTCAAAATATACTGGGTGTGCGTATGTTATGAGGAGGGTAAACCTGAGCTGACCAAAACATTTGTTTGGTTTGGTTGCATTTATTTATAAAAGATCTTTCTGTCCTCTTCATGCTATTATTGTTAAAGATGTAGGTTTTTTAACCCAGACATGGGAAACAGGTAGTTATGACTCGAGGCTACAAAGAAACATACTTTGTTAAATTACGGTTCCATTCCTGAAGCTCCAGCGCTGCACTTAGACTCTGAAAACATTAAGATCCAAGAAAAAAGATGCATTAAAGTCTTGTAATGTAAATGGTCACTAAATGAACTGTTGTAAATTGAGAACTAGCTGTAGTTATAATACTGTGGAAGTTTTGTTTTCTCCTTCCTGTTCTTCCAATTGACAACACTAGGGCCATGGTACAGTTATTATTTGGGGAATGTGTTTTGCTTTCAAAAGCCAAATTTCAATTGTAAAATATGTAATCTCTTAACTGGACTGGCCATTTCATATTCTTGGTAATTTTACTCTTATCTTGAAAATAAACGCTGGATGTCCTTGTCTTGATAGGAAAAAGTGACTGTGATGAGCACCATTAATCCAACAAAGGACCTGCTTGCAGATTTAATTGGGTGCCAACGCCTCCCCGAAGATCAGCGTAAAAAGGTTCACCAGTTGAAGGACTTGTTGGACCAGATCCTCATGTTAGACCCAGCTAAACGGATTAGTATCAACCAGGCCCTACAGCATGCCTTCATCCAGGAGAAAATTTAAATCCAGCGAAGATATTCAAAGGGTTTGAATAGTTAATATACAAAGACTGATGAAGTTTCACTGCAATTTATAAATGTACATATAACATATAAATAATTCCCCTGCAAAATTGAGGAAGAATGATATATTTCAATTAACACAAAGGTGGATTATTTCTTTTAGAAATGTTAGAGTAAATCTGTTTGTCTCTCATGTGAAGATTTTTTCACTGTAGAATTATTTTAATTGCCAAGACTGCACAGGAGTACAGTGCTAAAATATATGGTTGCAGTTCCTCTCAAATAATACATACACACATGTGCACATGGACTATATATATATATAAAAAAATCTGTGATGAAATATCAGTAAGACTGGGTGGTTGATTTTGGTTTTTAGCAAATTTGGCTTCATTTTTGTCTCTGAAAAATGGCCAGCATAAATGCTGTTTATATTACATTTTCCTAGGTGTGTGCGTGCAGGCCACAGCAGCATGCCCTTGGTGTAGTCAGTGCCGAAGGGGGTCTGTTCCTTCTTGAGCCTGCCCACAGGGATGGTCTCCTCTTTTAAAGCAGGTTGCGTACAACTTTCAGTACACTGAAGGTAAGCTAAACCATCAACATCACTGGTGTTTAAGATGTTAATTGTACTGGATCAACTGACAAACAAGAATCGGTCACTCTGTAGCAGAATTCCCTGCATGTTTTATAAAGGAGATATACCTATATATAAATATATATAAATATATATATATATATAATTTTATGGCATTACAACTGTGGCATAATTCCAGCTTGTGTTTGATCATCACATTCAAAGAAAAAAAAAGTGGAGGAGTGTGCACTTGATGGAGAGAGCGCCTTCAGTGTACTGTTTATATTACTTTTTTTAAAATATCAACTTGCTACATAGACTTTATACCTTTTGTTAAATACAGTTCACGATGGCATAAAACCAGTACTTAAGTCATTTTCATTTACTAACAACAAATGCTAAGCTCTGGTTCCAAAAGTCCTTAATCTCCTCTTGGCCAGATAGAAAGCACCACAATTTTTTTAAGCTATTTGTATGTCATTTGAAAATGTACTGCTTTATGCTAAAGGTGTTTTCATTTGTTCATTGTTTTCATTATTTGTGATCATGTTGTCTTTCAATACAGGCATAAAACCTTCCACTCTTGAACAAAGCAGCTGCTTTTTAAAAGCGGTAATTGCTTCTTTACCTTTTATTTCTTTTGTAAATGAAAACTTTAAGAAATGTGACTTTAAAGTGTTGTCTCTTACATAAAATAGTTGACATTCACTTATTGTAAAGTGAAGATTGTTCTGCTGCATGTAAAGTGGACCATGCAGATTTCTGTATGTTTTCGGTATGCATCATTAGATAATAAAGTCTTTTGTGAACAAGGCATTGGTAGCCCTTTTTAAAAGATTTTTGTCTCCGGCGTTGCCGACTCAGGTAAACCGTAAGAACTTTCCTTTTTAATAGTCCTTTAATTAAAACAATTGCTAAAAAGATGTGATCCCCTGAAATAACTTTTAGACTATTAATTATTGACAATTCAATGTAAATATTGTCCCAAGCCCCCTGCAGATATTCTCTGCTTTCATTGTTAAGAAATTTATTCCTGTAGGTTATTGAATTAGATGCAGGTTTTAACTAATGTTTGTGCTGTTTTTCTTACTTTTCCTTTTTGATGGTGCTGAGAGAGACAAAGGAAAGCAAGTCACAGGCCACTCAACGCCTACTCCAGGGGGTCTGGTTTGCTGAGACACCATCTTCACCTTCCTAACAAGGTTATTTCTGACAGCATGTGTAGATAAACATTTAGCAACAACTTTAAAAATAGTTTGTTCATCATGAAGATACCCAGCTGAATCCATTGTTTGCCAGCCCAATTTTTTTTTATTAAAAGCAGTTCATACAACAGATGATTTGTGTATGTTGCCTAGCTAAAACTTAGATGATTTATAATATTCTGAAGTTTAGAAGGATTTTTAAAATCCACAAAGGCATGTACTTAAAACGAAGTCATGTTTAGTGCAGCCAAACCTGTTGTTTGCTAATGGGATGCTTCCTAGGAGCTGTTCCCTACTATAATGAAATAACAAACTACAACGGTAGTTGATAATATTGTCTATTTTGAACCTCTACGCCAGGGGTCCCCAAACTTGGCAACTTTAAGGCTTGTGGATTTCAACTCCCAGAATTCTCCAGCCAGCATAGCTGGCTGGAGAATTCTGGGAGTTGAAGTCCACAAGCCTTAAAGTTGCCAAGTTTGAAGAACTCTGCTCTACGCTGTCTCTCTAATGTTACTTAAAAAGTAGTAAATGTGATTGTCAACTTATTTAAAATGTTTCTTGTTTGTGCAGGAAACAGAAAGCAACTTCACTGAAAGGAAGATATATATTACTTGATAGTCTTTTGCACACACAGTAAAGGGGCATGCTGTTTCGACAGTGCTATCAGCCTCCCTTGCACATCTAATGGCAATATGACACATGTCATAAAAATGTGGTGGTCTTCACCATTTTTTCGTGTCCCTGCTTCCAAATAATAAAAGACAGTCGTCATGACAATTCCAGTAGCAGCTACAACCTCCCCCCCTCCCCCACTTGTGGCTACAAAAATTTTAAACTTTCCTAAGAAAAAACAAAAGTTGCTTGTTTACTTATTCTTTGTGTTATAGGTGCCGTTCAAATGAAGACGATGGCAACCAGAAGACATGAACAAAGGTTTCTGTTCTCTAAAAGATATGCAAAACATTATGTCTTTTTTTTAAAAGAAAAGAATTCTTTTGTTCACAGCTCACAGCTCTAGACTTCATTTACACTTTCTCATGCCAGCAGTTCTTAGCATAGTACTCTTGTGGTGATGTTTTTTGGTTTTGGTTTTCTTTATAAAAATATGTTTGTTTCATTTCTGGATGATAAGATTTTTATTGTAGTAAAACTGAGATAGGCAACTGATTATATTTTAAATCCATTATAGAGCCTCCATGCACACCTTCAAAGTGTAATCAAATGCTGTTATAGAATTGCTGACATAACTGCTCAAGACTTTATAATGGTATAGTCATAGAGGTAATATATTAAATTATATTTGGGCTGCCAACTATTAATACTCTGTGACACTCTGTTAAAGTGACATAAATTATTCAGTCCTTTTGCATTGTTTTAAGCAACATAGTATGTGAATCTGGATGTCTGTATAAAAAAACCATCTGGATTCTGGTTTTGTTAAACTCTATGCAATCTAATCCAATCCATACTGTAGTAGTAGTTTAGTTTTTGCCTTATCCAGCAATCCTATTAGATGTTATGAACAAGGTGGTTTCACATGGAGGCCAATCTAAGTTTAACAAAAGATCCTCAAAGGGAGGTTATGGAGAAGCATAAGTGATGTTTAAAATTCCTAACTTCTGTAACAGTATTTCAGAGTTAGAAATATATATTTAAGTACTGTATGCTTTATTCTGTTCATTGGTGTTTTGTGCTACTGCATAGATTGTTATAACACAAAAAATGTTTAGGAACAATTTTGGTAAATGATATTGAATACTCTGCTAATAATATGTTTCCCTTCCTATATAGGGTAAGTGGAAAATTTGTGACAGAAATTTACATGGCTTGATGTGAGCTCAAGAAGCTGAACCAGTCTGAAAATTCAGGATGATAATGTCTTTGCCACTGAAATTGACAAGCTGTAACAGAGTTTTGAATCAGCACGAAACAGAAATTTTCTTCAATAAAGCTTCATTTTCTATTTTTAACATTGCCTCTGATAACGCTTATTTTTCAGTTTCTTTGTTTATTCTATATTGTAATAGGTAGTAGTTCAGTAACACTATGTGTCAGCAGCCTGGTAATACAGAACCAATTTATTAATAGATGGTAAACAGAAACAGGTCACATTATTCATTTACTGTTTCTCTGGTGGTTGCTCCTCCACTCCACAGTGAGAGAATTGAGATACTTTTAACAAACTAATCATGTTCTCCATCTCACTATTCTTTGATCTTCCAGTATTTATTTATTATGTTTGTATCGTATCTTTTAGTCAGGAGTTCAAGGTGGGGGGCATAGGGACTATAGAATACTATATTGCATGGGCTTTCTGACCTATTGGTTGGGAAATTTGGGAGCTGCAATCCAAACACTGGGAAGACTCAAGGCTGTTAACTCATTTATGTCAGTTCTAATAAGTACCTGAAGAAAAATGTGTCCCAAGGCAGGGTTGAAATCCTCCCGGTTCGCCCGGGCCAGTCCTTCGGCGTATAGCCGATGGAACTGGCGGCGGTCGCGGCGCGGAGCTTCTCCCGCCCGCTTTCCCGGCCCGGCTGAACGCCGCCATTCGGGTTATTTTTCCCTCTGTGCATGTGCGCGCATGCACTGAGGGAAAAATAACCCGAATGATTGTGTTCAGCCGGGCCGGGAAAGCGGTGATTGTGTTCAGCCGGGCCGGGAAAGCAGGTGGGAGAAGCTCCGCGCCGCGACCGCCGCCAGTTCCATCGGCTATACGCCGAAGGACTGGCCCGGGCGAACCGGGAGGATTTCACCCCTGCCCCAAGGCCAATCTTACTGTATAAAATTGCATTTTTATATAGACAGCAAACCTCATAGAAACAAAGATGTGAGACTGGTATTGAGTCAGCTCAAAATTTCAAAGAAGCTTGGAAAGGGATGCAAGCATTTTAAGTAGGTGAACTTGTCTTTCCAAACTTCTCTTCTGAATAATTTTTTAAAGCATGACAGCACTATCTGGTACTGGGTTCCAGTTCATGAAATGTGAACATCACCACAATGTATTAAATGTGCTATAAGCCTTCTTATTTAACATTTTTCTGATACTCAGTTTGAATATAAAAAATATAGAAAAACATTTTACTGCTTATAAATATTTGGGAAGTGTTTTTGGTAGAACTTTGATGAGATGGCTCTTTAGAAATTTCTAAACAATTCTCCACATACCCTACCAACATGGCCAGCAATTAAGAATGCTGATAGTTGCATCTTGGCAACATCTGAAGCATCAGATATTTTCTACTCCAGGAATAGCAGTGGAAAATTGGATAATCCAATTTCTATTTAATTAAAAGGTTTAAAGCCACAGCACCTATCGTCACTTCCTGCTTTTCAGTCTATTTAAAATTAACTAAAAAGACCCGGCTCAATCTTTTTTTTTTCCTTGTGTAAAAATGATTATTACAGCCTTCCGTGAAAACAGAAGTAGTGCAGTAAATTCTGCGAAAATAACAAGCGCTGCAGAATTCACACACGAACTCGTATAGCAACTGTTCAAAGTTACAACAGCACCGAAAGAACGACACTTATGACAGGTTCTCAATCCAGTCATTGTAGCACCTCCACAATCGCGATCATGATTTGGCAACCGGATTGCAGTAAAATGGTTGTAGGGTCCCGGGATCACATGGTCGCCATTTGCAATCTTCCCTGCCAGCTTCCCAAAAGCAAAAAGTCTAAAGTGGAGGGCAGCACAGAAGGTTGCAAATTGCTTTTGCCAACTTTTCTCCCAAGGGGACCTGCTATGGATTACAAGATCCCAGGGGTTTTGTACTCCATAGCAGGGGTCTCCAACCTTGGCAACCTTAAGCCTGGCGGACTTCAACTCCCAGAATTCCCCAGCCAGCTGGGGAATTCTGGGAGTTGAAGTCCTCCAGGCTTAAAGTTGCCAAGGTTGGAGAATCCTGCTCCATAGCATTCTGCAACACTGACACACCTGCTGTCGCCTGTCCGCAGCCTTTAATCTGTCTGCCTCAGCGCTGGCTCAAGCCCATAGCACCCGTTCCATCTTCTCCTTACCCACCTGCCCATGGCATTCCCTGTAGCATCTAAACCCCTCCAGCGCTTCTTGCCTGGGATTCCCACCTTCCTGCTTAATATCAATGCAGTTCTGAGGTTACAACCGCAGCCAGGACTACTGGGATTGCCACCCAAACAATGCAGTCACCCAAGGTTGCCCTTTACAGCTACATTGCAAGCAATGGCGATTCTGGTCCTAGTTGAAATAGCCATATTTTATGGCTGCATGGAGTCCTTGACTTATGACCACAATTGAGCCCAAAATTTCTGTTGCTAAGTGAGACATTTGTTAAGTGACTTTTGCCCCATTTTACGGCCTTTCTTGCCACAGCTGTTAAGTGAATCATTGCAGTAGATTAGTAAGTAACCTGGTTGTTAAGTGAATCTGGCTTCCCCATTGACTTTGCTTGTTAGGTCACAAAAGGGGATCCCATGACCTTGGGATACAGCAACCGTCATAAATATGAACCAGTTGCTAAGCATCTGAATTTTGATCATGAGATCATTGGGATGCTACAAAGGTGGTAACTGAAAAACGGTCATAAGTCACTTCTTTCAGTGCAGTTCTAACTTCACTAAACGAACTCTTGTTGAGCATTTGCAGGTGCTTTTTAAGCATTCCTGGGTTCTCTGCGCTCAAAGGCAGATTCAGGGTCACTTAAGGGTCATACCAGATATAAGCACTACTGAGACTCAATAATTTGAGTTATAATTTGTCCCAGAGTTAATACACTGGTGGTAAAATGAATCTTAAAAAGGAATAACACTATTTTGTCAGTAAAACAATAGCACTTTTCCTCAAATATAGCAATTTTTTACTCTTCAACTTAATGTTTATTCCCTTTTTGAAACAGAATGAGGCTGTTATACACCTTTCAGATGGTCTGTGATTCTAGATTCATAGAGTAGTCCAACACAGTAATGACCATGAAAGCTTTGCCGGACCCATCTCCAACAGTGTCTATCATTGTATCCGTGCAAACAATTTAATGCCAATTTAAGCTCATCAAAGAACATAATCTTATGGAAGAAACAAGCAACTAAATCTTATTGCTACACAAATGTTTCTGTTCCATATCCTAGACACCTCATTCCTACTCAACTACCATCATCCTGCGTTTGCTGCAAGTTCCCTTAAAAAGTCCCGTCCGTCCCGTCCCGTCCCCCCGAGAATCCTGATGCACTAAAGTTATTGCATGATGCTTACGAGGGCTTTGAGGATGGGCGTATAGAGGTTGCAGAATTTTTGTGACCGTGACAGTGTTGACAAGTGCATTTTATAACGTCTCTTTCTGGCTTAAACAGGCAACACAAGCAATCAAGTGGCCTTGGCGGTTTTGATTGGTGTAACTCTCTTGCAGAAATCGAACGATTGCTAGCGGCCGCAACTGCGGAAACGGACTCTCTCCTCTTTTCTCTTGAGATAGTTAAGTGCTGTAACCTTTCCATTTCTACAAGACGCGAGACAATTTTATCAAGCGAGTCATTAAGTGGCGGGTTTATAGATGATTTCCAACTGTCAGATTTGGATAAGGACAATTTTTTTAAATCCAAATTATTATAGGGTGAAGGAAGAAAATCAGGGTATGGAAACTTGTCATTTTCAAGCAAAGAGAGAGCATCTTCCTGGTCCAAGAAAGGATCTGTCTTCATGTTAATATTTAGATTTTTGAAATATTTCAGCAAAGCTATATTTCTTTTCTCACTCTCAGTCACTTCCTTTTCTTCTACTAAATGCTTGTTTTCTGCATTAACGTTTCTTTTTTTCCATTTCCATTTACTTGCTGAATGTATGTCATCACTGCTACTATCCGTAGCAAGGTAAGAATCTGAAGTGGTAACTTCATTGGTCTTTTTGAGAGAGTCTCCGTCATCTTTTCTGCAGTTTTTTTCTAATACGGTCTTCTTAGTTTCTGGATAAGGAACAGGGTGATATCTCTTCGTAAAAGAATGCACTGCCGGATTAGTAGTGACTAAATTCATTAGACCGTCACTGGCGCCAGATGGCAATTCTGCATTAGGTTTACTGAAGTCTCTGAAGAGAAAATAAAAAGAAGCTGAAATTGCGCTTACACACCATCCTCTTTATGAAAAGGCATCACAAAATCTGTATGAAAAAATACCATTATTAGTTTTATTTTACAGTCACAGACCAAAATACAAGTGCAACAACAACAAAAAACAATCACAAACAATTAACACCGGAATTCTTGGCTAAAGGGAATTACAACGTTCTCCTCTAATAGTTACAGCTCTTAAGAAAAATTTTGAAACCTGAGAAATAATATTTTTCAGAGTATAACCTTAGTTTTGGGGGACGAAAATAGGGGAAAAAATCTACCTACCAGGTATTCATCTGGCTAGCGTCCTTAGTCTGGTCAGCTTCAGCACATTATTTTATCCCCTGGTTAGGGCTGAAAAAAACCTTTTTCAGAGGGAATAGCAATGAAAACAAGCCTGCAAAGACTTAGGGTTGGAAAAAACACTTCTTCTGAGGGAGTAGGAATAAAAAAATCCTGCAAGCAGGGAAGATCGTTAGCACCTCCTTAGGGCTGAAAAAACCTTTTTTTGGAGAGAATAGCAATGAAAACAAGCCTGCAAAGACTTAGGGCTGGAAAAAAAACACTTCTTCAGAGGGAGTAGGAATGAAAAAAAAATCCTGCAAGCAGGGAAGATCGTTAGCACCTCCTTAGGGCTGAAAAAACCTTTTTTGGAGGGAATAGCAATGAAAACAAGCCTGCAAAGACTTAGGGCTGGAAAAAAACACTTCTTCAGAGGGAGTAGGAATGAAAAAAAATCCTGCAAGCAGGGAAGATCGTTAGCACCTCCTTAGGGCTGAAAAAACCTTTTTTGGAGGGAATAGCAATGAAAACAAGCCTGCAAAGACTTAGGGCTGGAAAAAACACTTCTTCTGAGGGAGTAGGAATGAAAAAAATCCTGCAAGCCAGGAAAATAGTTAGCACCTCATTAAGGCTGGAGAAAAAAGCTTCGAAAAAGCTACATTTGGAGTATAAGACGCACCCACATTTTCAGCCTCTTTTAGGGGGGGGAAAGGTGTCTTATACTCCGAAAAATACGGTAGTTGCCCCTGAAGTGCCACACAGAATACTCTGAAATAAGAGTTTACACTTATCTATTAATTTTTCCCCAGAAGGGGCAAGAATCAAGCACACAAGTGATTGAAAATATATGGCACCTCATCTACTTTATCACAGTTCACAAATCAGAAGCACTCTCAGAAGATAGGGCAGGATGTTGCTCCAGTCACAACAGACCCCACCACCCATAAAAAATCATGACTTGGCAAATCTGAGTGACTCTTATCAGCAAAATGTTATGCTCATCTGTAAGAACATCCAGGTCGGAGAGCAACGGTAAGGTATGCAGGTGCAGGGCACATAGGGCAGGTCCAACCCCCCCCATCCCTGCCCTAGCTTGATTTTTATCCGTGTGCCTCACCCCACCTCATGCAACCAGCTGCAACAGAGTGCGCGGGGTCTTAACTAAGGCTTATTTGGGGGAGGGTTCCACAAAAATGGCCTAAAAATGGCCCGAAAAACAGCCTGAAAACAGCCAAAAAACAGGCATGCGTGCGCCAGCCAGCTGGTCTTCGGGGCGCACACGTGTTCCGGTTTGGGCACTTGGTGTCGAACAGGTTCACCATCACTGTACTAATCCATTCAGAAAAATAATTTCCCAAGAGTGTTTTAAAATGAATTCAATGCTTGGCAGTTTATTAATAAAGACATGAAGTGTTTGTGCCCTTATTGTATTTAATTTCTTTTTCCAAAAAGAGCAATATATATATATATTTTACCTGCTGACAGAAGTATTGCCTTGATTAGGTACATTGGTCCAGGAATGGAATTGCCCTTGTTTGTTGCTATTGGAATTCAGCTGAAAAATGTAAAATGGTTTAAACAAAAATACGATTGGTATGCAACTTGGAAAAACCGTTGACATTTAAGCATAAGTAAATTGTCTTATGAAAAGACTTTTGCAAACTTATAATACCTGTGTTGTCCTAGAATTTTTCGATGTGTTAAAAGCTGTCAACTGTTCAATTGCAACTTTATAGTGGTCCTATAAAAGAACAGAGTCACTGTAATATTTATCAAACAAAACATGCATTATAAAATTCAGTGACTATTTTGAGCTATGTGTTTTATCTCAAGCCTATACCCAATTCCACATGTTGGGCTGAGAAATTCCACAGATGTGCAACTCATACTTAAATATTGTACAATTACTTGAAAGAAAAATCAAGGCTTCCCAATGTTTTTCTGTCCCATTTTCCCTTAGGGTAATTTGAGATAATCCGAGGTAGTTTTCCTTTTAGAAAATACAGTATATCTTTTTTCAAATGATTTTATGTGATACCAGAGGTATTTTTAATTTATTTATTTATTTATTTATTTCAAGTACGTGTTGGTAATATAGATATAGATATAACATTGTTTATATACATAAGATGGGTACTGATAAGAGGGAACATTTGGACAGGGGCGGTAGGCACGCTGGTGAACTTATGCACGCCCCTTACTGACCTCTTAGGAATCGGGTGAGGTCAACAGTGGACAGTCTAAGGGTAAAGTTTTGGGGGTTTGGTGACAAAACCACAGAGTCAGGTAGTGAGTTCCAGGCATTAACCACTCTGTTGCTAAAGTCGTATTTTCTACAGTCAAGTTTGGAGAGGTTCACTTTGAGTTTTTATCTGTTGTGTGCTCGTGTATTGTTGTGGATGAAGCTGAAGTAGTCATTGACAGGAAGGACGTTGTAGCAGATAATTTTATGAGCTATGCTTAGGTCAATATAATAGTTCAATAAAATAATCTTTCTGGAAAGACTTAAGGCAGATGATAGACAAATGGGAACACACATAAGAATCAAAGAGGAAGTATGAATGTCTAGAGATCTCATCCCACTTCCTCTCTAACAGTTTTTCAGAAGGGGATAAAGGCCTTCTGTTTAAGAGGACTTTTGGCAAATAATCCTATTTTTAAAAATCATTATTTTAAGATTTTAGTTATTCAATTGCTTTTTCCGGCTGTTTTATTTTATAATTATTTTATGATTTCATTTATGTTGTGGGTTGCTGGAAATATCTAAAGAATGAGGTCAACTTTGACGAGCCTGGTTTATATGCTGAATGGGTAAGGATCACAGCTGACATCACAGCAATGTTTATGGGCGGGAGACATGATATAAATAGAGGTGGGACAAGGATATTCCATTTGTTCTCCCAGTTTTGGGTGAAAGATTTTCAGACATTCCTTTTTTAAAAAAAAAAACCATATTAAACCTATTTTTAAGGCTTATACTAGTTGTATTCTGTGTTTCTTGAGTCAGAATAGCATGAAACTGCCATTAATTTTCAACAGTGGTAGTCAGAGAAAGCTCCGGTGGCCAGGGATGGTTTTCACTTACCTTCCCTACCGGTTCGCACATGTGAGCGTGTGCGCCCTCCGCACATGCGCATGGCCTCACGCGCCTGTACTTTACTCACACGCGAGCCTTCCATGCATGCGCCCAGGCTCAAAAACATGCACAAATAGGATAGCATAGAGCCGGGGTGGGTGGGTGGGCAGGCCCACCCGCAATTTCCGCTACCGGTTCAGGCGAACCGGACAGAACCGGCTGAATACTATCTCTGCCGGTGGCTACAAAATGGGCTTCGGCCTAGTATTAAGGTTTCAAGTTCCCCACCTCTCCTAGGGAGATAAGTTGGAGATACATATTTAAGGTAAAGATGAATAAATAAAATGTTCTTTATTTGTTTGTTTGTTTGAACAATCTGCACAGCTGCCCATCTCAACAAGTGACCCAGGAGATGAACAATATTACAATAAGTTAAAAACAAATCCAACTACGAATACAAAAACTAAAATATACAGAAGCCAAGGAAGGTATCACCATCAACAAGAGACGGGTCCTTCACACACTCAGGACCCCAAGCCTAGGCCCAGAACCAGATCTTTTCAGCCTTATGAAAGCCCAGCAAGATCAGAGCCCTCCAAAAATTACACTTAGGTCTAAGAAAAATACTCAGTGAAAAGTCCTAAGTATTCATTGGGTGGAATTCAGAGACCAGTTTAATGATGGTTAAAGCTGTGCTATATTTCAATAAAAGAAAGCATAAATGAAGAAACAAGAAAATATTTGTCTGGGTTCAGCATAACAATTGTTGCTGAAATTGTTGAACTTACATGCAAACTACGATTGCCTATTTACTGTTGAAACAGTTTAACATAACCTTACTACCAATACTAAAGTAATACTCTCTCTAAAGCAGAAGGTTCCAACCACAGAATGTTTTGATTGGTGCCCAATATGACTCCTTGCCAGCTGGCTAGAAATTATGATGAAAATAAGTTTGAGTCTTTCATCTTCCCTTTGCTCTAAATTCCAAACAGGATTGGGGGGAGGGGCACACAAAGGCTTAAAATATATTGAACTTTTAGTGTCTACTGCAGAGGTCTTCAAACTTGGCAACTTTAAGACTTGTGGACTTCAACTCCCAGAATTCTCCAGCCAGCAAAGCTGGCTGGAGAATTCTGGGAGTTGAAGTCCACAAGTCTTAAAGTTGCCAAGTTTGGGGACCCCTGGTCTACTGCCTGTCTCCATCCTCACCCCATCTCTTTGGAATTTTCCAGACTTTAAAACAATTGGGCTCAAAAAGAAAAAAGGGGCAATAAAATATTAGATTCACTGAAAGGGAGAATTGACATATGCCTCTTGGGATCCAGTAAGAGGAAGCAGGCCTCAGAATAAACATGCATGGGACTACAATATTGTGGATAACTAAAAGTCTAATACGTTTTGTGGATGGACTGGAAAACCAAGATTTAAATGGTTTAGGGAACACGGAAGTCAACTCATACCTGAATAATGTATGGAATACTTCCTTTGAAATAAAAATGATGTCAATTTAGCATAGGTTGCTATAACATTATTAAAGGAGTTTAATAATTTTTGCCCTTACCTTGTAAAATGTGCTTGTAAAAGTACCTGCAAAAGAGCAAAATTTATTTTGTTTTTTTAATTTCTTAACATAAAGAATATCTGCGGTTGAACGCACCTCCTGTGGCAAGCTTACCTTCTGGTGAATGGAATTTCTTTTCAGAAGAAAAGTCAGTTTCCAGACCATAGGCATGTGATTCCTGTAATTAAACTCATGTTTAGTTTTGCTAACTGCATA
Organism: Diadophis punctatus similis; assembly: GCA_023053685.1. Taxonomy (NCBI): domain Eukaryota; kingdom Metazoa; phylum Chordata; class Lepidosauria; order Squamata; family Dipsadidae; genus Diadophis; species Diadophis punctatus. Next base: position 132,507,104 of record JALIGW010000003.1, read on the forward strand.
TAAATGAACTATACCTTTTTACTTGTATTATTTTGGTAATGATTTTATTATCGTATGCCATCCAGTTATCCTGGAGTTTGTTACTCTTATAAATTAAACATTGCTACAATAGCTATGATGCAGTCTGAAAAGCATTAAACAGTCAATTTGAGACCGCATTTTAGGAAAGTAAAATAACTACATTATTTTAGAACATGCAGCTAACCCTACCTAATTATATCATCTTAAGTTTCCCTCAAATTGAGTTTGACTCGTATGCAGACAAGTCCTTTGGAAGGGGGCAACAATATGGAAATGGTTCGCCATGGCTCTATTCTGGATTTTCTTTTCTTTTTTTATTTTCCAGTCTAATTACATATAGGTGATTCTCTAAATAGGAGAAATCAAGTATGTGATAATATAGATGCATGTAATCAAAAGTCACATGAATAAATGAATTTGACTTATTCTTAGGAATTTGATTTACTCTTATGAACGTGACAAAATATTTTTTCAATCTTAATCTTCATTTTATTTCTCTTATTTATAACTTCTTTTGCTATAAAATATTCAACATGTGACACATGTACCTCTGAAAAAAAGTTTTCTTTAAGAACAATGCCCAAACCTTCAGAATTAAACCAATGTGCTTGGTTGTATTCAGCATAGTATTACAGTGCCTGCACTATAGAAAAATATTCTGTTGTGACTACTTTGTTCAATTGTGATTGATATTAATACACTGGTCCCTACCTTTTGCGGCTTGGCGGCCCACCGGAGGGTGTGAGTGGGGAACTGGCCTGGGTGAGTAGTAGGCCAGCGTGTACATGCATGTATGCATAGTTCGACTTGTGCAAGTTAAGCTGCGCGCACATGTGCACCAGCCCACCCCTTGTGCGGCCTGGTTGTGAATAAGCCACGGCCCAGTAGTTGGGGACCCCTGTATTAGTATGAATCAAAATAGCAGGCTTCATTGTTTATTCAATATTTGACTGGTCTAACTTTGCATAATGTTCTGACTTGAGATGTGGGTATATTTTGCTTCTTCAAAATGACAATGAAGTACATTTATAAGGCAATACAGCACTTTGAATTTGGCTTTAGGAAAGATGCTCCAGCAGATTTAGCAGTACAGATGTAGCATTTGCCTGCAAGTATTTAAAGCAGCCACATCTTTTCCTGGGATCATATGGCAGTTCTGGTGGGTAGATGCATGGTCATCCTAGGAAAAGGTACAATCGCTTTGAGGGCTTGCAGATAGCAGGTGATATGTTCCTGCTCCCATGTGTTCTGAAACATCTTTCTATAGCTCTAATTATATGACAAACCATCCATTTATCATTAAACAGCAGATATGGTATAGAATGGGTTCTGCATACAAGAATAGATTCATTTAATACGAGATTGATGTACCTGGTGAGAGAAGGTGCTGATTGGTAGAATTGTCCCATAAATACCAGGAATGGCTTCTTTTTTTTCCTTCAAATTGGCAAGTTTGTCAACCTGGCTTTTTTCACCCAGCCTGTATGTAGATGAGAATTAGGAAAGACACAAAAATATGCACATCAGAACGAACAAGTAATGAATATAATAATAGATTGTTAATATAGGACAGGGCCAAATTATATTTTACAAAGTTTAGCACGCAAAGTTAAATTTAAAAAGCCCTCTGGAGTAGTGAGAGAATGTAGAGAAATTGTGGTCAGGAATGACAGGCTGCAAAGCAACAGTAAGAGCGGTTGTTAAAGTAAGATCAGAGGGAAGAAAAGGCAAAATTGAAGGTTTTGGGTTTCCCCCAGTAAAACAAAATATTCCTTACTTTAGCCCTCTGAGACATAAATCACATTTCTTCAGGAAGCACCCTGGCAGGTTCTGGGTTTCTCACAGCATTGGAGAAAGTCAGGTTTTAAGAAGTAAAAGGGCATTTCTAAAGGATTATCAAAGTCTGGAAGTTATTTTGGAGAGAAAAAGAAGCATAGCTCTAAGTGTTTGTTCTTAAAGGCAATAGTGTATTTAGGTGGTGTGATGGATGAGCACTAGTGCTGTAAGAAACTTAAATAAAGCAAACAAATCATAATCTTAAAAATGTGGGAGTATACATGCTGTCCAAAATGGAACATTTGATAATTGTTTTCCATATAATACAGTCACATTGGACATTACGGTAAGAATTCAATGAACACTTCATTGAAAGTGTATTAAAGGATTGGAAAATTGTAACCCTGCAACAAAATGACTTCTGCAAAGATAGGCTGTTGCTTTCTCCTGAAACTGCTGAAAATAGATAGTATATTTGCTTAGGGATGAATTGGGAATAAAAGACAAGATATTGTGTGTCTGGTAGACAAAAGAAGTACCAGTAAATGATTTGTGATAAAAGTACAAACCCTACTTGATTTTCTTGGCTGCCTGAAAGGGTGAAAAAAAGATTACTGTATTTAGGAATGAATGAATTCAGAAAATTAGATTGCAGAGGTCATGCTGACCGGAAGAGGCAGAGCTAGAAAAGAAAGGACAATATGGGATGATAAGTACCAGGATAATAAACCAGCAGCCCCAGATGTTTGGGATTATAATCCTTTAATATTTGCATGCTTCTTGGAAATGAGAGTAGCTATACTTCCAAGTTTGCAGAAAGCACTAGGTTACCTATCAGGTGCAAAGGTAAACCTTTAATTTTATAATATCTTTGTGACTATTTTTAAAACACAAATTATGAAATAGCAGTATATTAGGATTAAATATACTTTCTCACTAAAATACTTTTTACATTCTCATTTATGTTTGACTATATACCTGCATCTTAAATATTTTACATGCATGCCACATGTAAAAACCTGAAAGTGGGCAGTATAGTATGGAAGAGCTGAGATTAAACCTGTTCCTCCTTACACCTGTGGTTGACTGTGCAATGTTTGAAGAAAGTGGTCCTTAGACACACGACAATGAAATGTCAGTTGTCATGTCAAGGCAGTGGCTGAACTTTCCCTTCAAGCCAGAGCATTGTCAATTCCCACACATGTTGCCCTCTTCCAAGTCAGGCTTGCCAGCAGGGCTTCCTAAAAAAACCCCAAGATTTCATGCTCAAATAAACCTGGATTCTACACACATAACACACCAAAGATAATAAAGAAATCACCTTACAGTTAAACTAACTTATTTTTACCTAGTTAATCATGCTTAAATAAACCTAGACTCTCAACAAAAAAAAACTCAAGAAAAAACCCACATTTTTGTATCTGTTTTTTAATTAAATTTTTACCTATTTAATCAGGTTTCATGCTCAAATAAACCCAGATTTGACAGGGAAAAAACCCTAAATAACAAAAACACAACAACTCAAGTTTAAACTAACTAATAATATACCACTATATTACTAATATAATACTACCTAATAATATCATGTGATTTATAGAAAAACATTAAATGTAAAAAGGTTAAAAAATAAATAAATCTAGAGACCTAGGGAGAGGCAAGCGCCAAGCCAAGGGCGGCCCGACCTGGCCATGAGGCAGGCAGGAGCACCTCTCTTTGGGGAGCGCGGTTCGCTCGAAGGGCGCTTTTTTTGGAGCGGGGTGTCGGGGATTCCCACCCGGCCTTTCGCCTGCGTTCCCTACCCTGGGAAGTTTGTGAAACTTCGCTGCGTTTCTTTCTTAGGAGGAGAAGCAGAGCGCCCACTCGATAAGTACATGCTGGGGCAGGACGCGACGGAGCGAAATTTGGGCTTAGCACCTTGCGCCTCCGCCTCGGCCTTCAGGGTGCGTGGCGGGCCGCTACTCGCCATGGAAATAGCCTAGTCCCCGCCGCAACCTTGCCGGGACCCTCGGGGGTTTTCAAGAGCTAGGCGGCCTCTTTCTTTCCTCTGGCGTCGCTTTTCCCCGCGCCCCCTCGGATCCTTTCTGGCCGCTCCCCCTCGCTCGCTCCCTTCCTAATCCTGATGGGGCGCATCCAGTGGGCCTCTCGGGAGGAAATAGCAACGGGAAAAGGTAGTCTCTCGGGCCGAGGCAGCCCTGCTCTGGTGGTGGGTCCCTTCGCCTGGTTAGCTGGGTCATAATGAAGGGAAGTGTAGTGGTGGTCCCTGACGCGGTGTGGGGATTGTGCGGTGGAGAGAGATATAATCCATTGCGAGGTCTTTATAGGCGCCTTCAGCTCGGGGAAGCCTGCTTGCATTTGGCGGGGAAGACTGTACTCTAGTTAAAATCTATGCCATAATCTCTTTTTGGGGCGGGGGCAGAGGACAATTTCCTCGCTTTCTCCTAGAACAAATTAGCTCATGCTATTCTTCCTGAAGCCATGCAACGTTTTTTTTTTCTCCTCTCCTCCCAACCCCTTGTTTTTTAAACCAAAACGAAGAGTTTGCGGAATATTTTATAAATCTGCGATTTAACACAGGTGACTTTTTGAAATTCTAACTTTTGTGACAGTAGGTCAGAGTTGGAAACACGTTTTAAGTAGGCTTGATTCTGTTTGTAGATGTTTTGTGCTACTGCATAGATGGGTGTAATGCAGAATCATTGTGATCATACAAAAAGATGTTTAGGAACAATTTGCTAAATGATATCAAATACTTCTAAGAATATCTTTCCCTTCTTATATAGGGCAAGTGGGAAATCTTGGACAGAAATGTATAAGGCTTGATGTGAAGGCTGAACCAGACAATGAAAATCCAAAAGGATTTCTTTGCCACTGCAATTGATAAGCTGTAACACAGAGCTGTGAATCAGTGTGAAAGAGAAATTTCCTTTAATAGTTTAATTTTTTATGTTTAATATTGTCTCTGATAAAGCTTACTTTTCAGTTTATGTGTTTATTCTATATTCTAATCGGTAGTAGTTCAGTAACACAATATGTGTCAGTAGCTTGTTTGGTAATGTTAATTTTTCTATCGGGGATATCAGTGAGGAATGGGATAATGTAATTTCTATTTAATTGGAAGCCACATCTATTATCACTTCCTCTTTTTCTGTCTACTTAAAATTAACTAAAAGGAACCCTGCTCAATCATTTTTCCCCGTGTAGAAATTATTATGATTGCCCTCCTGTGAAAATAATGTAGATGTGCTGCTGAATTCATGCAAGAACTTGTATAAGGTACCGGTACTAACTGTTTAAAGTTATAGTAGCACTTAAGTGATATTTATGACCAATCCTTAAAATTCCAAATGTTGCAGCACCCCCAAAGTCATGTGATCATAATTCTGCTGCTTGGCAACCGCTTCACACTTAAGATGGTTGCAGTGACTGTTTCACCTGCCTATCCTATATAGCAGGGGTCCTCAAACTTGGCAACTTTAAGACTTGTGGACTTCAACTCCCAGAATTCTCCAGCCAGCTGGCTGGAGAATTCTGGGAGTTGAAGTCCACAAGTCTTAAAGTTGCCAAGTTTGAGGACCCCTGCTATATAGGGACACGTTTTCTTGGTCACTCCTGCCCATTTAATTGTATAGTTTTTAGCAATTTTTAATGGGTTTTTTCTCTTAAATTTAACATACATGGTTATGGATGAGACAAATGTAAAGGCAAAGACAGATAAAGGACTTTTTGTGGACTTGAATATGGGAAAAATAAAAAAAAAATGTCACCAGCCTGGATTCTCTCCCTTTACCAAAGTCAGCTAAACAACCAATGATAGAAGAACACTTTGCAGAAAAAGGATTTGTAAGTAAAATAAATGTTCCTTTTATTTTAAACAAATTTGATGTGTTAGAATGGGACCTTCAAAGAGAATTGGAAAAACAACTGTTGTCAGATCTTTTCTTATCAGATGGGGAAGAACTAAATGGGAGTCGTCATGCCTTTACTTGGGTGTCATCATTACAACTAATTAGTCCACCTACCAGCCTCTGGGGAATTAAAAAGAAGCTTAAAGACAAAAACCAAAATCAGGAGAGGCTCCTCTGGGAAAACTCAACAGAGTTCTTATTTGTTTACTTTTTATTTGTTTTTGTATTAAATTTATATGCTACCTGTCCCACTGTTGAGCAATTTTTTGGAGCTTGCATTGGCAAAACAATGCCAATTTACAGTATTAATAGGTCATCAATCACCAGGATATTATGACTCAAACTACAAAATGTGGATGCAGTCTGAGCAAAGCAAAATAAAGTCAAATTAGCAGTTTTTGTGACTTGAAAACTATGCCGTTATTACTGTATGTTTATTGATTATACTCAATTTTAACTGCATGGTAATATTTAGATAGTAATATTTAGTGCTGTAAAACACCAATCATTGCATTACGAGGAAAATAATACATGCTAATTTGGAGAGAAGGCTGTGACTCTATTTCACTAACAAAAACTCAAGTAACTCTTTAAATAAGAGTGTTTCTTTCAGCCAAAAAGAAATAAAATCCTTCCCCTCAGTGGTGAAATCCAATTTTTTTTACTACCGGTTCTGTGGGCGTGGCAGGGGAAGGATACTGCAAAATCCCCATTCCCACCCCACTCTGGGGCCAGCCAGAGGTGGTATTTGCCGGTTTTCCGAACTAAAAATTTCCGCTACCGGTTCTCCAGAACCTGTCAGAACCTGCTGGATTTCACCCCTGCTTCCTCTTATGGAAACGATGTCATCTAACAACAAGAAAACAAACTTTCTGCATCTAAGAACTCTACAGATCCTGGATGTTGATCATGGCCATATTTATTTTTATTTCAACAACTTTTACATGCTCCTCAATTTTGCTAAAATAAACACCAAATGGACGCAGCCCGGGGGGGGGGGGAAGCATTTGCCAGCAATTGGAGTGAGGAAGCAGCCCCCTCTCCTTCATTCCTCCTGACCAAATGTTCAAGTCGCAAACCTGCCTCAGCACACAAAACTGGAAACTTGCTGCAGTACTTTGACCAATCCTGCTATCCCTCAGGCCTCAGATTTGGGGAGATGAATCACCTTTTCACCTATATCTCGCATCTTTTGTGAGCATCCTTGGTACCTATTGCCGTGGTTGAGAAATTGTGCATTTGAACTCAAAGTTTAAACGTCTTTTTGCAAAGGGAAGAGTACTAAAATATTTTAAAAGAACTGGCACAAATTGATTTTTTGGAAAACAAGCTAGAAAAACATTTCAGTGTGGTGAAACTTGCATAAAAGCTTCTTCCAAAAATTATTCATCTAATTAACTAAACCTTTTTAAATTCGAGCCATGACTTTGGGGAAGAGCAGAGAATGATTTATAGGCAAGCACGTGCCCAAGGATGTTGTGATTTACCTGTCTGTTGTAAGTCTTTAAAGACTTCGTTTCTAGGCTTTCACTTCACCTCCCTGCCTATTACCCCGTGTTTTTATTTTTGTTACTTTAGGGCAGTGGTTCTCAACCTGGGGGTCGGGACCAGGGGCGGGTTCCTAATTTTTTTACTACCACTCTGTGGGTGTGGCTTATTTTGTTGGTGTGGCTTGCCAGCTATGTGACCGGGTAGGCGTGGCTTCTCGGACTGCTGAAGGGAGGGGAACTGAGATAGGTCCTGCCGCCCGTTCTTTCAGCGTCTCACACGCTGCCTCAGCCATCCTCCCCTGCTTGGACTCACTATGGAATAGGAAGGCAGCGTATGAGCAGTGCCGAAAAGTTGGCTTCTGGGCATGCTCAGAAGAAATGTTTTTTTAAAAAAATAATTCTTTTTTTTAAAAATGGCAGCGCCCAGGCACCGGCAACCGACTGCACCGGTACTGTGACGTCACCAGCGGGCCGCTACCGGTGCTATAGAGTGGACCGCACTGGTAGGAACCCACCACTGGTCGGGACCCCTTTGGGGGTCGAATGGCCCTTTCACAGGGGTCGCCTAAGACCATCAGAAACAACACAGAGAATGGTAAATCACAGGAAACTTTAATGAACTGGGGGTCACCACAATATGACGAACTGTATTAAATGGTCATGGCATTAGGAAGGTTGAGAACCACTGCTTTGGGGGCGGGAATTAGTGATATGATCAGGGCTTGCATCACTGTGGACAGGTTCAAAGGATCATATCCACTTCTCTATTGCCCTTATTTAATCTCCTTCTAGTGTGGCTATGTATGTATGCATGTGTCAACTGAAAACAGATAGCTACACAGAATTCCAAACGAGGCCCTATTTTTATGGAGACATTGTAGAATTTCTCTATGATCATGGAAAGGAAAAGTCTTTATTTGGATGATACAACTCATTACAGCAGCGGTTCTCAACCTGTGGGTCGCGACCCCTTTGGGGATCGAACGACCCTTTCACAGGGGTCGCCTAAGACCATCGGAAAACACATATTTCCAATGGTCTTAGGAACCGAGACACCACTCCTCTATCCGTCTCCAGGCAGGTCCACCCACATGCAAATAGACTACTGCAAAAACAAATATCTGTACCATGGGAAATTCTGAGCATGCGCAGAAGCCGAATTTCTGGCACTGCATGCATCGCCATCTTGTTTTCGGCTTTTTTTTGCAATTTTTTTAAAAATTGGCACTGCGCATGTGTGCGTGCGCAAAGCACCCACGCGCCCATGAGGCGCGGCCACGCACTGCAGGAGGAAGTGAACCGGCATCGAGTAAGTTAGAACCCACCCCTGAGTTTCCTAATAATTTTATTACTTTATGGTTGGGGGTCACCACAACATGAGGAACTCTATTAAAGGGTCGCGGCATTGGGAAGGTTGAGAACCCCTGCAATTAGAGGAAGTTAATTTAACTTCAAACAAGATGGGGGTCTGGAAGTAAAGCTTTTCCTCTCCAAATTAATAGGCTTATTCATTTGATCTGACTCATTGAAACATCTTGTTAATTCTTGGAAAACCAGTTAATCATGTCAAGTCAGCAGTGCCATTCAATATATTTTGATAGTATAGCTTCTGTCTCTCATTATTGCCTGTGACATCACATTGCTGTTATGACACTTGGGTTACATGGTGGTAGGGGCAGAGAAAATGGGTTTTCACCACCAATATAAAGAGTTCAATAGGTAGAGAAAGTCAGAAGGCCATTGTGTTCTGTATTGAGAACAACTCCTTAAAAAACTAAAAAAAAAATCAGTACTTTTCAGAATGTTTTTTGGGAAAAGATCATGTCTTTACTCCCCACGACCAGCCACAAATCAGCAAACAGTAAAGAAAGGAAGCTTGCTTTCAAGGATCAGGCCTGTGACAAAATCTAGTCTGAATTTACCATCACTGGTTAAGTCTCAGAAGCTGAAACGCTGTGAAAAGATGGATGAGATAAATGAAGTATTCCTAAAGCTCTCTATGCTTTATAACAATTTGCCTGATCCACTGAGAGATACGTTGCTTCAGTGTGCATGTGAAGATCAAGAAAAGTGTAAGTTATCACATATATATATATATCCATTTTAGAGAATATTTCTACATGGAAATATGGTTGGTGATATTTTTACAGATTGCAATTTCTCAATTTTAATGAAACTGACCATCTGTGAACATACTTGCTTCTTGGGATGGGGAACGGGTGAGGTAGAAAATCTAGCAGGTACAAAGTTTATTTTTTAAATTTTATTTAGTGGAATCTAAAACCCTCTCCAAACCTGGAGGACTCTGTGTGGTGCAACAGCAGTGAATAAAAACAGAAAACATCACAATAAAAACACAAAATCAAAGTTAAACTGAAGGTAAGCATGCCACAACCAGTGAAATGGATCCAAATTCTCCTTAAAACTGCTTTGTTTCCAAAATATCTGCAAAGTGGTAGCTTTATATATTGGAGGGCTAGGATGGAAATGTAATTCAATGGAATGGAAACTACCATAGGGGCACTGTCTCTCCCACATATTCCCATGTGCCATGAATGAAGCAGTGGGGAGTTTCAAAAGGACTTCTCTGAATGACAGGACCAGATGAGTGGTTTTAGCTCTGGCGTAAGTGTTGCCTGATATATCCTCCCAATACTGCATCACTTAGGACAGTTTGGGCAAACCTTTATGGCACCGAGTGCGGAAACAGGAGTGTGTGCATGTGCGCATGTACCAGAAACCGGAAGAGCAGCCGCCCAGTGCCCATGCGCACACTGGCCGACTGCTCTTCGGGTTTCTGGCACATGCATGCACACCCGCCATCTGGTCTTCCAGTTTCTCACGCGCATGCACATGCGTAGACCAGCTGACCCGTGTGCATGCCCGCGCCGGGAAGGTGATCTTCCTGTTTCCGGTGCACAAATGTGCACTGGACAGCTGGTCTTTGCATGTGCATGCATGCCAGAAACCGGAAGAGCAGCCGCCCGGCATGCACATGCGCACCGGGTGACTGTTCTTCCGGTTTCCGGCGCTCCCGCGCGTGTGAAGACCAGCTGGCCGGCGCACTGGAACCCAAAAGAGCAATGGGTGACGGCTCGGGTGCCCAGAGAGATGGCTCTGCGTGCCCCTTCCTGCATGCGTGCCATAGCAATAGCAATAGCACTTAGACTTATATACCGCTTCATAGTGCTTTACAGCCCTCTCTAAGCGGTTTACAGAGTTCAGCATATTGCCCCCAACAATTGGGTCCTCATTTTACCCACCTCAGAAGGATGGAAGGCTGAGTCAACCTTGAGCCTGGTGAGATTTGAACAGCTGAACTGCTGAACTAGTAGTCAGCTGGAGTAGCCTGCAGTAGCTGCATTTAACCACTGCGCCACCTCAGCCATAGGTTCGCCATCACGCACTTAGGACTTTAGAGATACAGCAGGATTTTCAATTGGGTTCAGAAGCCTACTTTGCCAATGCAAGAGTTTTAATTGTCACGATGTGAAATATTGTCAGGTTGTGCATCTCTATGTTTTTTCTACTGTGTTCTTGTATCTATGGTCAAACAGACGTATGATATATTCTACTACGCATGTCTTAGCCGATACAATGTAGTCCTAATAAGAATTCTTTATTATTTTTCTACTGAAATAAATATTTTGTTTATTAGTATTTGAATCTCGCGTTTTATTTTCTAAGTAAGTATGTTTTCAAAGAAGCCCGATCCATCGACCTCCGGAGGACTGATTTCTCCGCTAACATTAATAGAGGCACAATTCTACACTGTCATCTCCAGAAATATGTGTACTCCTTGTGTGTTGAAGTGTTGGGATAAGAATTACTCTTATCAGAGGCGAAATGAATCTTTTCCTGGAGCTCTGACATTGTCAAAATAAACCGCATTATAATTCTAATGAATAAGATATTTATTTTGATACAAAAATAGTTAATTACATTCTGGCTATATAAAAGAGATGTTGCTTCGTCAGAAGCAGAGAACAAAAGGGGAGAATCAAAAGAAAGGAATGTACGCATGCGTACTAGGAACATATTAATCACGTGCTCAGGAATGAACCATTATATTTGATAGAACCATCTCCCTGCATATACATGTAACAGGCAACATAAAATCACTGCGTGACATGAAGTTTTAGAAGCAATTCAAAATTCTGCTCTAAAAAACTTTGGACCTCAATTGACTGGTTGTGAAATGCCTATCTTGAGGTAACTTTTGCCTTTTGTTAATGTTGGTTATGATGTGACTTGTAACTTAGCTTCTAGATCGTCTCCAAAGGCAGCACCATGTAAAGTACATTGTAGTAGCCTAATTGGGCATTCATAGAGGTGTGAGATAATGGAACATGAATATTGGTACTATAGCATTAATTGAGGGGAAAGGCAGATGCAGTTGTTAGTATGGAGTTCATATCTACTGTAATTGGCTTAAAGCAAAACAATACTATTTCAAAATTGCATTGTTGTAGTTTTTATTTGGCTGACCTGGATTCTGAGATAGTGACTCCATTGAGTTTATTTGACTCCTAACTTCTTAATAACTGCAGTCTGAAAAGTTGTACCTACTTTTAAAAAGCTAATGTGCAGAAGAAAAATAATGTCTGAAGTGGGATAAAGAAAGGATTATATTTCAATAAAATTAATCTTCTCTAACAAGGAGAGCTTTTAATAGTGCCCAACTGGAAAATCCAATTCAGTGCTTTGGAAGAAAAGATCATTTAAAAAAAATTAATAGCAGAATAGGAAAGAAAATATTTGAAATTAGATTGAAAAAGGAAATGGGAAAACCAACAGCAAAAAACTGAGTTATTTATTTATTTATTTATTGAAGAATCAAAATTCCTCATTACAACAATCCTTTCCTGGTTTTGAATGTTATTTATACATTATAAATTTAAGTTTGTTAAGTGCAGTTAAAATATGTGTCTGTTTTCTGTTCATCCTTAGTTGTATAATACTACTATTTAGTTAGTATAATAAAAAGCTATCATACAATGTAAATGTAAGGGCACATTCCTTCCTCCCTTCCTTTCTGCCACCTACTCTGAGCAGTCAATTCCATATCAGCCAATTAAACATTCAATACAATAAAAATCCTGTTTCTTTTAAAGAATCAAGACACCGATTTTCAGTTCGAGCCAAAGGAACAATTTTAAAAAAATCAACTTATTTTCAAAAGTCTAGAAATGTAGGTGCTGTACTTCTAGAGGATGATAATTCCATAAATAAGGGGGCTATTGTTGGGAGGACCTGCCCTCTTGTTCACACCTGATGTACCTCCGAAGTAGAGGGATTATCAACAGGCCATTCTGTAATGAATAAATTGAGTGTGTAAATTCTGAGCCTGATGTAACTGGAGTTGTGCTCTGTTAGACTTAAAAGAGATGACTAGTGCTTTGAATTGAACCTGAAAGCTGATTGGTAAGCAATACAGCAATTTTAGAATAGAAGTTACCCTGTGCTGCCAGCACTTTAGTCAGCTAAACTTCCTGGGTTGTGCCAGCGGTAGCTTTTGGCTTGCCTCCAAGGGCAGCCCCATGTAGAACATGTTACCGTATCCAGCCAAATGGTGACCCAGCTGTTCCAGACATGACCAACAAAGGCATAATTTCAAGGCCAGTAATAAGCAAGGGAAACCCTACCAAACCACCAATACATTTTACATTGCAGACAATTCTCCCCTTTTCTTCAGGTTATAAGGTTTCCTACTTTGACAATTTCTCGAATTTGATACCTAAAGAGGCATGTTGTTCACCACCACCAAGTCATATGCCTCTAAGAAAAAGACGGGTTTCTAACCAGATTGCCAATCAGCCTAGACCTTTTGGAGTCTATAGGCAAGATATGCCACTAGCAACTGTCATTGCAAGGTGAGATACAAATATACAATTATTTTAAATCATTGCATCTCCTACACTCCGTTCAGCCTCTATTGTTCTTTTTCTCTAAGTTTCTTTTGTCACCTGTTGCTCCCAAATCTCTATTATTTTGCTACGTAGACAATTTCTTTTTTAATACCAAGCAATATTAGAGAAACAGAATTTATTAACTTCTACAAAATATAGTATGACAAAAGTAGAGAATATTGATGTATAGCTCAGTGTTGAACTGTTGTGTTTGTGGTATTTCTGAGTTTGACTGTTTTCATGTAGCCTTTCATTACCAGTTAAATAACACCACCAGTTCATAGAAAAGTAAAGTTTGCTGATTGTTTACATGTAGTGGCTTGCCCTGCCAGCCATGGTTGGAGTGTAGAATCTTCCTTAAAATTTCCTTGATTAGAGCATTGTTTCTACTTTTGTTTATCTGGGCTATTTTTTTGTTTAATTGGGTACTGGTTGTTAAGGACAATTGACTTTTTTTAAACTTTTGGTTTTATCTTTTAAATGGTGCATACGTGATGTTTAGCTTTATGTGTCTGTTGATGGTTGATTTATCAGAATGCCAAACTCCCAAGAATTCCTAACATCTTTGGATTTGACTGGATCTAAATGTCAGGTTTCCCAGTTGAAATTGTGGTTGAATTCATTCATTCATCCAATTTCTATAAATGCCCATTAACATTTGTGACTTTGGGCAACTCATACCGTAGTTTAAAACAATTCAACAACACAACTAATAAACAAAATACGGGAAAACAGCAAAAACAGAATAACTCCTTAAAACTAAATGAAAAACCTAATTTTAAGCAAAATGCAAACCCCAAAAATACAAAAGCAGGCAATGCAAGTTGTGGATCAATTTACCCAACTTGAGTTGTAAAGCTGTTACTCTTAGCTGTAATGTCTCAGATGTTGGATTCAGAGGTAGTAGTTCTAAGGCATAGAATTAAACTTTATTTAAAAAAAAAACCATGAAAAAGTGTGGAAAGAACCTAGCAATCTATGGTTTTGGCTATGGCTACGACTGTTGCTATAATTGGCTTGACAAATAAAAAGGCACTATTAATTCTAGCATGGGCTGTGTGCTGATTCATAGGGTCAAAGCTTCTGCTTATATTTAACAGATGAACAGAGTTGGAAGGGACCTTGTAGGTCATCTAGTCCAACCCCACACCCCCCCTCAAGCAGAAGACCCTACACCATTTCTGACAAATGGCAGTCCAATCTCTTCTTGAAAGTCTCAGGTGATGAAGCTCCCACAATTTCCGAAGGCAAGCTGTTCCATTGGTTGATTGTTCTCACTGTCAGAAAGTTCCTCCTGATTTCTAGATTGAATCTTTCCTTGATCAGTTTCCATCCTTGTCTGGCCTTCAGGTGCTTTGGAAAATAGCTTGACCCCCTCCTGTGGCAGCCCCTCAAATATTGGAACACTGCTATCATGTCTCCCCGGTCCTTCTCTTTGCTAGACTATCCATGCCCAGTTCCTGTAACCGTTCTTCATGTTTTAGTCTCCAGTCCCCTAATCATCCTGGTTGCTCTGCACTTTTTCTAGAGTCTCAACATCTTTTTTAGTGTGGTGACCAAAACTGGATGCAGTACTCTAGGTGTGGTCTTACTAAGGCTTTATAGAGTGGTATTAGTACCTCACTTGATCTTGATTGTATCCCTCTGTTAATGCAATTTAGGATTGCATTGGCTTTTTTGGCTGCCGCTACACACTGCTGGCTCATATATAGCTGGTTGTCCACTAAGACTCCAAGATCCCTCTCACCATCACTGCTATTAAGCCTGGTTTCACCCAGTTTATGTGTGTACTTTTGGTTTTTCTTACCTAAGTGTCTGATGTTATTGATGACAAAATGAAAAATGAAATAGGCAGAGAGCCTGTAATGTAAAGGCTAGAAACACTGATTGATTGGATTCCTTTGAGTCTTGATAAATATTCACAGGCTGACGGTGTAATAAAAGTTTTGAACATGATCCAATATCCTATCAACCTTTTTACTGAATAATTGATTTTCTATGGGAGATCCATGGAAGAGCTAAGCCATGGTAATGAAGGCCATCAGAACCCGACATTGTTTCTGCAGCAAGATCCTCGGAGTAAAGTCTGCTTATTTAACGCTTTGCAATTCAGCTAGCTTCAGCATGGAAAATGACAGGTAGTCCTCGACTTAAGGCCATGATTGGGACTGGAACGCTCCTCACTAAGCAATGTGGTCATTAAACAAGTTATGTCCAATTTTATATCCTTTTTGCTATATTCATTAAGCGAATCTGGCTTCCTCCTTGACTTGCCTTGTCGGAAGCCTGCTGAGAAGGTTGCAAATGGTGATCACATGACCCCGGGATGCTGCGACAATTGTGTATGAATCAGTCGTAAGTCATTTTTTAAAGCACCATCGCAATTTCAAGTTACTAAATGAATGGTCGTTAAGTCAAGGGACTACTTGCCACCCAGAGTCCCCCGGGAGTTGGGCGGCATACAAATCTATTAAATTAAATTAAATTAAATTAAATTAAATTAAATTACTTGTAACGATGAGTTGCTTGTCATCGTCTTGGATGGAGACAGGGGTGAAATGCTCCCGGTTCGGGCGGGCCAGTCTTTCGTCATTGAGCTGATAGAGACGATAGCGATCGCAGCGCGAGCCTTCCCCCACCTGCTTCCCCCGCCCGCCTGGACGCCACCATTTGGGTTCTTTTACCCTCTGCGCATGCGCAAAGCGTTCTGCGCATGCACAAAGGGTAAAAGAACCCAAATGGCGGCGTCCAGGCAGGCGGGAGAAGCGGGTGGGGGAAGGCTCGCGCTGCGATCGCTATCAGCTCTATCGTCTCTACGACAACCAACTGGCCCGCCCGAACCGGGAGCATTTCACCACTGGCATGGAGAATATTGTTGTTCCCACCCGCCTCCAATTCTGATTTTTGGCATTATAAGATTAGCAATTGCTTCTGAGCAAAAGAGCACCACATCTAACAAGGAAACACAACCATCTTCGTACATCTGGTACAAATTTTCAGGTTGGTAGGCAATTGTGGAAGGAGAATACAGGGATCCTTATCCATATTTAGCTATGCTGGTATTCCTAGAAACTTGAGTTTTGCAGTAATTTAAAAATTGTGTGCAAGCCATATGTTTTGACTCACTCCGGAGATCAAGAGATTAGATTACTATATTAGCTCAATGTAGAATTTAATGTCCTCAGAATAGTTTGCTTTCCAATGTCTGCTATTCAGGGTACATAAAAACATGGGAATCTATGAATTACCAGTGTACTGTAGATAAGAGAACTACAACCACATTAACAGTTTTAAAACCATATGGATCAAATGAGTAACATAGATGTTTCAAATTCTTCCTAAGTTCACAGTTAATATAGTAGTATAGTGACTGATGATATCTTGAGAAGATATGCCTATATTAACACCAAGGCCTAATCCAAGAAAGATGAACAAATGGTTAACAAATAATAACAATAAAAATAAAAATAACTTCATTTCTTTGCAGGATGAATAGGTTGGGGTTATTTTTTGTTAGGGATTGCTAAAGAGGAATATAATAAAACAACCATATATATTATATTACATATTATAACAGCAGCAAGAATTGCGTTTGTGCAATGTTGGAGACAATATACCAGTGATGGCGAACCTATGGCACGGGTGCCACAGGTGGCACGCGGAGCCATATCTGCCGGCACGCGAGCTGTTGCCCTAACTCAGCTCCAGTGCGCATGTGCATGCCCGCCAGCTGAATTTTGGCTCGCGCAGAGGCTCTGGGAGGGCGATTTCGGCCTCCGGAGGGCTTCCAGGATGGTGGAGGGAGTGTTTTTGCCCTCCCCAAGCTCCAAGAAAGCCTCTGGAGCCTGGGGAGGCCAAAAAATGAGCCCACCGGAAGTCGGGAAATGGGGGAGTGGGGGGGGCACGCACGCATGTGCAGGAAGGTGGGGCAAGTGAGGAGCTTTGAATTATGGGTGTGGACACGCACGCGCATGCAATAGCGCGTACTCACACTATTTTGGCACCCGAGGAAAAAAAGGTTCGCCATCACTGGAATATACCCTCTGAAAGTTTAGTAATTAATTAAAAAAATATTTGATTGTGCCGAAATGGACAAATTAACAATTGAATTGAAAGGACAAATGGATTCGGACTATTATGCAATATGGAAGAAATGGTACGATTGGATTGAGAATAGAAAAATGAAAAAAGGAGGAATAAAATACAAGTAGAAGTAAAATTTATAACAAGTATATGGAATATACTTGCATTTGAATGTAATGAGATGTAAATAATATGTAAATATGTAAATGAGCGCAGTTATGTATAAATTATAAATATTTGTTTAATGAAAAAATACAATAAAAATTTATTTTAAAAACAGAATAGGTTGGGGAATTGGTGATGACAACAGTAGTAGGAATGTGGAATGGATGAATATTTTGGATAATAACATTACTAAGATGTATACAAACAGGTCAAAAACAAGAACAGTCACACACCATTGTTTATTTTAATGGGCCATTTTAATAAAAGACTTTTATTAAATATATATATATATTCATTACATATATCATTTCCCCCCAAAAGTAGTTAGTAAAACAGAATTGTATGTCAGAACTTTGCACTTATGCTGGCTATTAAAAAAGGAAGTTGTCCAATAGGTTTCCTCCTTCCCACAGAACCAGTCTGTCTTGGAATCTCAAAGTCTCAGCTCTCCAAGTCATTTCCTGCGGCTCACAACAATATTTTGTAGGTTTTGGGGAAAGAAAGGCTGTGCACTCCAGGAAGAAGCATGCCTGCTAGTCTCCCCTTTAATATTCACTTTACTACACTCACGGTGGGTCTGTCAGCAACAATATGGCCTGTTAGGTTGAGCTGCCTCTTGTTCCAAGCAGTATTATCTTCCAGAAACTTGAGTTAAGGCATTAATGTGAATAAGGCAAACAATAACAGGATACATGAGATTTTTCACCAGGAAAATACTGCATATAGCAAGAGTCCTTCCTTTTTTCCTACATGTGATGATCTCAGTCTTAATCATACATTCATACTTGTTCTTAGCCAATGACAACCTTGTTCACGCCTTTTCTTTTCACGTCATCTTCAGCTTTTACTGTTAAAAGAAGCCACCGTGGAAAAAACCCTTCAGGGTTCCCTGAACATTTTAGGGGAGACATTGTCTTGACTCTGCAATAAAATCTGAATGCCATTATGTGTCAGCGATAGTTTTTTAAAAACTGTATTCAATGGCATATTTACGGAGCTTAAAAACTGCAAAATACATCAGAGAATAATGAAGTGGTAAAGTATTAATCCTTATTGTATGCATTTGAAAACAGATATTTGCTCATCCTTTTCTAACACAGGTAGTGCCATTATTTTGTGCTTTTCCCCCCCTTTCTCCACAATAGATGGATACCGAAGAGCATGTCATTTCAATACGACCAGCAATCAACTATTCAAGAACTTGCAAATTTTGGTGACATTGAATCCCTCATCCCTTGCGGAAGACAGTCAGTCATTGTCACATTCAAAGAAATTCGCTCTGCATGCAAAGCAGTGAGTGCTTTCCCGCCTAATGGCCCAAACAGGCAACTCCAGTGCTTTTGGCATCATAAATTCATGTCAAAATACAAAATTCTAAAAGACAAAGAAAGCTAAACTCTAGCCAGAATGAAGGGACCATCTGGATGTGTATCCAAGGTATTCATTTAATGACAGTTTTTGTAGTAAGGGAACAGAAACAACTTACAGCAATTTATTTTGCATGATTGGCTAGAGACTAGAGCTTTGATTTCTTCTGCATGAAGCTCATTACGGCATTCATGCATTCTTCAGATAGCCATCTTTCAATGAGGCATTCACATTCCTGAGAATTAACTTCGTATAGCTTCTCTTTTTCCATGTTTCGTATTAGCTGCTTGGAGACTGCCAAAGTCTGGAGAGGTAGAAAAAAAAAGCAACATCTGGTTAATATGGACCACAGCAAGCCCATCTGGCTGGTATTGCTAACTGAGGATCAAGGCGAGAATTTACGTAGAGAACTAAAGCACAAAATCAGGGCCTGTCCTCGCCTTCTTCTCTCTGCTCAATCATTTTCCCTTCAGCTGACTTCCAAACCCAAAACAATCCCAAGGGAATAATTAGGTACTTATCCCCCAAATTTCTATGCTATATTGCTTTCTTGGGCAAGAATAGGGCTGCATCACAAATTTACTTAAAATTACATGCGCTATACAACAAACCCCCCCCCCCCAAAAACCTAGGCATTGTTTCATAAATGAAGCGGATTACATAACAGATTTTATTTTTATGTTATTGAAGAAATTATAATGGAAATTGTCTTTCTGTTTATAGATGATCAACAGCTGTCCCTCTACATCACAAGTGAAAAGCAGGAAGAAGGTAATTAGGACAAATAAAATCGGTCATTCCATATCTTTCGGCCTCCAATACTCATTTCTCTCAGTATATGTTAAAACCATCCGCAAAAACTTACCAATTTGAGTTAGTTTACTGCATTTGTTTAATGTCAAAAACTGCTGTAAAAATCTTTTTTATGAGATCTGTATTCTTTAACATAAAGAGTCAGGCAGATATAACTATTATCTGAATTCAATATTTATAATTGCAATTCTCTTTGTCTCCACATACATGCAGTCTCTCTCTATAAATATATACTCAGAAATAAGTTGTAATTGGTTGTAAGAGTTTTAAAACCAGATAGGGATGTATAGAACTGTAGCATGGATATAATTCATGGTTTGGTTGTTTCCAGGGTAAGATAGATAGGCCATGATTATGTCTGAAAAAAATGTTAACAGACATAGAGGCTTGTTCAATGGATAGTTTCAAGATGTCACTATTATTTATCTAATAGAGTTCTACAACAGAGAGAACACAATGTAGATTAAGTAAAATAGTTTCTGACTGGGAAAGGGATACAGATTCAGGTATTTATCCACAAGTAGGATTTGAAATAATTTTTTAAAATTATATTTCTTTTCTTTCCAAGTTTGTTGTTTTCCCTCCACAACCATTTTTCAATATTCTCTGGGTACCAAGCTAGTTTAGATTCACTGAGATATTTTGGAATAACCCTTACATTCCTTTCCTTTTTTTTTTCTAGTTCATTTGTTGTCTTGCAACCTTCTTCTGGGCCTCCTTATACTTTCCCTCCTGTGAATTGATGGCATTATGAATGTACAAAATGTTTCAGTCTTACAATATTCCAAATGAAACACGTGTAGCTCCAAGAACAAAATGTTTGCTTCAAGTGATGTCATTCCAAGTATACAATTTGTTCTGAAGTTCTTACAGGTAGTCCTTGACTTACAACTATAATTAAGTCTGGAATTACAGCCATAAGTCGTTGCGGTTGTAAGTCGAGGCATCATGTGACTGGATTTGAAGTTACAACTGTTTTTTACAATTGCCATTAAATGGAGGCCACACTTGTTAAATAAATCTATCCCCCTCAATGGGCATCTTATGCCAGAAAGCAGAAGTAAAAGCCAAAAACCAGCAAAAAACACTGCAAATTGTGATTGTGGCACACTGCAAATGGTCATAAAAGTGAGCCGATTGTTAAGTGCCTAAAATGCAATCGTGACCATGGGGGGTTTGTTTCCATCACAGCTACGAAAACAGGTCATAGGTAGCTCTGGAGAGGTTCGTTGTAACTCTGAACATTTTTGTGACTGGTTGTAAGTTGAGGACTACTTGTAATTTGCCCTTTTGTGATTGAAGGCTTTTACTCTTTCCAGTTCAGCCAGTACTATAACAAGGACCTGTCTTGTTTTTGCTGCTTCTGGTTTACCTTGGATGGAATAATATGGAATTGGAATATTAAGAGAAAAATAGACATTCAGCATAAAAAAGTTTGCTTGTAGCTCCATCTAGATGTGCCTGGTTAAGGTTATAGCTGTTGATATTGTATAAGCTATTTGCTCTGAGAAGCTAGGGCTGTGTAGATAGGTAGGTTGCAATTAAGAGTAAGCTTTGTATATATCTTGAGTTGTGCCTTATTTTGCAAGCAAATGCAAAGTTTTGTAGGTGCATGTAGTGCTGTGGCCAACACTCATAACAATAGCAGTTAGACTTATATACTGCCTGATAGTGATTTACCAACACTCTGTGCGGTTTACAACATAAAAATATTGCCCCCCCCCAACAATCTGGATTCTCATTTTACCGATCTCGGTAAATGCTGAGCCCTGTCAGAATCGAACTCCAGGTTGTGGGCAGAATTTGCCTGCAATACTGCATTCTAACCACTGCGCCAGCAGGGCTCCTACTGATAAGGCTGAATAGAAGTAGAAACGAATAAAATTTTGGTTGGTTGCTTTTTAGCTTTGGTATGCAGGTGCACTTTGTGCAAGCTCATACTCTCGCTACTCTTCCTTTTAATTTTTAGAGTGCATTTAAAAATTAAAAAACAACAACAAATGAATCTATTTTGGTTTGGGATTGTTATTAACCTCTTGTCCTCTCTTGGTGAGGTTCTCTTCTGTTAAAGTGTTACTCACTTGGGCTGCGTAGGTATTTATGTTCTTGCCCTATTATTATTTACTACTATTTTAGAATACATTCTGCTGGTTTCTTGCAAATTGTATTTTTAACGTATGCTTTCAACTTTAATTCAGTTTATTAGAGAAGCAATTTTGCTAACACTAACCTTTTTAGGAAGATTGGCATAAGCCTTCAGCCTTGCCCACACCTCTTTTTGGAATGTACTGTCAGGAAAAACCTCAGTCACAAGCCCCTGCGAACAGGCTTCTGCAGCAGTTAGCTTCTTGTTGAAAAGCAGCATTTCAGTGGCCTGATTAAATGAGAAAAGAAACAATGGCTCATTCTGACTTTACTACAATTCTAGTGCATTTGTTATATATAAGGGATAGAAGAACACTTCAGTGTATCATTCATAAACTATCTTAAGATTCAGTCATTGACATCTACCCACGACTTTGATAGGCAGTATATGAGTAGGCCATTTGAACAGGACTACAAGAAGCAGTTTTGATATGTGACAAAGCAGTTCCCTATGATATTATTACAGCATTAGTATATTTTGTGGTCAGCTAACCGCTCTGAATATTAAAATGTTATTACAATACAGACCTGACCATACCCCATATGGCACGTAAGTGCCCAATCATTACATAAACTGTTCTTCATTTCTAACATGTATTCCTTCTTGAACAAAATCTAAGAGCATTTTTTTTTCTAAATCAACCATCAAGCAGATAAAATGTTCACATGCTACCTTAGTTAACCCCATAATTTTGGGAAATGTGTATGAAGAACATCCTTCTGGACTTTGACCCAGGTTGCTAAAAGGAGTGTGAAAGGTGGCCTGTGGGGAAAAGAAATATTGTCAACATAGAGACTTTATTTTTCCTTAGAAGAAAGAATATAGCCATGTCATTTTCAAATGGTATGATTAAAAACTCTTGTCATACTGATAGCTCTAAGTATGAACTTCTCTCTGATCCAGTTACAGTAGAACTGTTATCTACAGCAAGAGTAACTTTAACATGCACTGGATAGTCCTGTATTTAGTTTGTTTGCTTTTTGTACAAGTGGCAAGACTCTGAGGCTGAGAAGTGTAAGATTCAGTGATTCATGGATGGAATATTCTATGTCAAATCTCCTCTGAGCCATGCAATCCCAGATGGAAACTGGCAGTTTTTCAAAGAAAATTGCCTAAATCTGGTTTAAAGTATCCCTTGGAGTAAATACCCTACTCAGATGTAATTATAGTTATGTTCTTTAAACCAGAATTATCCACAATATTGATGTTTTATGAGACTGCTTAAATGAAAAAGGAATAGTGTGATGGTCATTACGTCTCTGTTATTATTTGATGGTGACGCTCCCTTGTGTTACATGGTGAGCTGTAACAAAACTGGAATTTTCTTTGTATGAGTGTAGTCTTCCATATTGAATAATCTTATTTCTGAGAGAGCTGATGCTGGAGGCAAGGAAATTGACATGTAGGCAGGGAGGGGAAAAAAAACACCCTAACCCCTCTGCAAGCTGGCAATGTAAGAGATGAGGTACATAAGACAAGGAGTAAGAACACCAAAAACAGTGTTGCATGGAGTTGGGAGGAGGGAAGGTCTTTCAGGTTCTGACAGAGATGCTGCCCATGAGAGAGGCAACTGGATGAGCAGGAAGCTTAGACAATCCACAGATGATCAGCAGGAAGGACCAGGGGACCTCTGCAACAAACGAAGAAGAACTAAAGGCACCCTTGGATAAGTAGCAATGCAGTGCAAGACCCAGGCAGTTCAGGTGCAGGAGTTAAGAGTTTGAGTAAAAGGGACACACTCTTATCCTCTTATATTCATGTTTTTTTGGGAACGAGAGTAACCAGGTTAGTGAAGGAAAGTGATTCATATCCCAAGGCAAATGTTTACATAAGCAGTGGGGGGAAGTGGAAGAGGTTATCTTGTATTTTACAAGCTAAGAGCTATTAAGGTTTTCTTTAGGACTTTATTTTTGCACTTAAATATACAATTTCTTTGTATTTTTGGAGTTATAAATGAGTGGGCCAGCTTGCAGGTGCTTCTAGAGAGGTTTTTCTTTTTTAATTCCATGCCTACACTACATGCTTATATCCCTGCATTCCAGTACAAGAATTTTCAGTAAAAAATATAATTTATTTATTTATTATTTATTTATTATTTATTATGAGGAGCCGAGGTGGCGCAGCGGTTAGAGTGGGGTACTGCAAGCCATTTTAGCTGACTGTGATCCGCAGGTCAGCGGTTCAAATCTCACCGGCTCAAGGTTGACTCAGCCTTCCATCCTTCCGAGGTAGGTAAAATGAGGACCCAGATTGTTGGGGGCAATGTAAATATACATTGCTTACTGGTTTAAACCGCTTAGAAAGTGCTTGCACTGTGAGGCGGTATATAAATGTCACTAATAATAATAAATAATAAATAAATTAGTGAGACTTATATACCGCCTCATAGTGCAAGCACTCTCTAAGCAGTTTACACCATTAAGCAATGTATATTTATATTTACATTGCCCCCAACAATCTGGGTCCTCATTTTATCTACCTCGGAAGGATGGAAGGCTGAGTCAACCCTGAGCCGGTGAGATCTGAACAGCTGAACTACTGATCACAGTCAGCTAAAGGGGCCTGCAGTACTGCAGTCTAACTGCTGCGCCACCTCGACTTCAATTTTATGAAGAAAATTCCAGTTCTCATACATAGCATCTCACTCTGCCATACCTTAATTCTCAAAGTAGGAAAAACTTTGAACAATATCTTGAACAAATAAACATTATTCCAACAAAAGTCTATGGCCACGATGATCTAATGGTAATGACAGGAATCAAAGAGAGAAAACTTACCTGGTCCGTAGCATATACAATATCAAACAGCCCAAGCACAGTTACAGCGATCCCGACAGCTGGCCCATTTACCACAGCAATTAATGGCTTTGGGAAATCAATAAAATGTTGAACAAACTTTCTGCGAATAGAAAGGAACAGGAATCGATTTACAAACAATACATGGGTGAGTCAAAAAGTAATGCCATTTTCTTTAGGACAGGTATAATTACCAACACAGGAACATGTAGCATACATCAAAATGAAGCTGGTCCTCTGTGGATCACATCCCTACTTCTCAACATAGCCACTGTTTCTCTCAATAGCAATGTTCCACCTTCGAATGAGAGCATGTATCCCTGTCTTGTAAAATTTTGTTGACTGTTCTTTGAGCCACTTCTTCACTGCAGTTTTCACTTCCTCGTCACTGGAATAATAATCCTCCATACTCACCAGATTTAGCGCCTTCAGACTATCATCTCTTCAGCCCCATGGAAGAGGGTTTGAGAGGCAAACATTATTCCAGTGACGAGGAAGTGAAAACTGCAGTGAAGAAGTGGCTCAAAGAACAGTCAACAAAATTTTACAAGACAGGGATACATGCTCTCATTTGAAGGTGGAACATTGCTATTGAGAGAAACAGTGGCTATGTTGAGAAGTAGGGATGTGATCCACAGAGGACCAGCTTCATTTTGATGTATGCTACATGTTCCTGTGTTGGTAATTATACATGTCCTAAAGAAAATGGAATTACTTTTTGACTCACCCTCGTATTTTTGAATGTCACAACACGTGAACATTTTTTCTGTTAGGGGAAAAAAACCCTAACAATTTATTAGATATTCCTGCAGCTGAATTTCCCTGAGAATGTACATTTTTCTGGAGTTTTAAATATACAATATTTACCTTGAAATCATTCTGTGAGGCATAAAGTGCCTTTGGTTTTCCTACAATACCATTCTACTACTGAATGGGCGAAAAGTGCATCAGAAGATTTTGTTTCAAAAAATTTGGAGGGGTAATAATTTATTTCTAGATTGAGATGCACAAAGTATTCGACAGATCTTTCGGCACTATGCACATAAAAAGGTGTACATTTTGAATAGTAGAAACTAGCTTCTTTAAAATCTATTATTTAATTAATTGTATTTCATTTTGATATGTATCGTATTTTTCGGAGTATAAGACGCACCTTTTTCCTCCCTAAAAGAGGCTGAAAATTTGGGTGCGTCTTATACTCCGAATGTAGCTTTTCCGAAGCTTTTTTTCACAGCCCTAAGGAGGTACTAATGATCTTCTTGGCTTCCTACTCCGTCTTTGCAGGCTTGTTTTCATTCCTACTCCCTCAGAAAAAGTTTTTTTCAGCCCTAACGAGGTGCTAACGATCTTACCAGCTTGCAGCATTTTTTTTATTCCTACTCCCTGGAAGTAGTTTTTTATCAGCCCTAAGTCTTTGCAGGCTTGTTTTCATTCCTACTCCTCTGAAAAAGGTCTTTTCAGCCTTAACCAGGGGATAAAATAATGTGTTGAAGCTGACCAGACTAAGGATGCTAGCCAGATGAATACCTGGTAGGTAGATTTTTTCTCCCTATTTTCCTCCCCAAAAACTACGGTGCGTCTTATACTCCGGTGTGTCTTATACTCTGAAAAATACGGTACTTAACAAATAATTTGAGATAACATCTTTTCTTCCAAATTTTAGAATATTCTTGGGCAGAAATATTTCTTAATTATTATTTATTAAATTTGTTCGCCACAAGGCAACTTACAACATCAAAAGCAATAAAACCACACACACACACATACACACACACACCCCATAATACAATAAAAATAAAAATTATGACTAAAAGATGGTGAGGAAGGGAGCAGGATGTAACTGACAATAGGGGGGAAATGGGAAAAAAATACAAGACAGGTATTTTATTGAAGCAGAGGCTTCTGGTGAAAACTAAACAGAAGAGGAAATTATTTCCAGTTCTGATTCCCATGCTGCACTCTGTGCACTGATTTTTCTATATTAACTTTAAGTGCTTCTGTAACAGAACTGCATAGGAGCTTTTTCTGCTTATCATCCATTGTGCATATTCATTATACATTTTAACAAAAATGAAAACAAGTCATACTTGAGCATCTCTGCACTATTCTTTGCAGATTCTTCTACTCCACCAGGTGAAATCTGGGTAAAGTTGTTCAGGTCATTTCCACTAGAGTAATAGTTCCCATTACCTATATAAGAGCAATTTAAAAAAAAAAAAAATGAAATAAATACAAGTAGTCCTCACTTAATGACTACAATTTGAATCAGCAACTCCATTGGGACCACACCCAACTCACCCCAGTTCCTCTGTGGTCATTAAGCAAATCACCCATGATTGTTAAACAAAGTCGTATGACCACAACTTGAGACATACAGATAGTCCTCAACTTACAACCGAAATCGAGCCCAAAATATCGTAGCTACAAATTCTAAGATTGCTCATAAATCTGCTTTTTCAGTACCTCTGTAAATTCAAACAGTTGCTGAACAAAGGGGTTACTAACAGAGGACTACCTGCATTAGTATTTCATTCAAAAAGAGCACTTGAGATAGAACTAATCAATTTATTTTGAACAGGGTTCAACATTAGTCAAAGATTATTACACCACATTGATTTCAATGGATTATTAATCTTGTTTATTTTTGATTCCATTTTTATTACTTTATAAATAACTCAATGTGACAAACATACACGATGCCCTTTCCTTGTCCTGTTTTCTCCACAACAACCCGGTGGAGGTGTGTTGACTGAGACAGTGACTGGCCCAACGTCACCCAGCTGGCTTTCATGCTTAATTCTTTCCAGAAATCAGTAGCTAAATGGGAGCAATAATTTTGGCAGGAGTATGAAAAACTAGCATTCTGAAGAATCCTAGATGCTGTTACTGCATGTGCATGTGAATGCAACTACTACATCTAGAAACCATATTCTTCCCGACGCTAACTGAAACTTGATTGAACAAGATAGCCTTTTTAGTTGCTTTTAGCTCCTTCAAAGACATCCCAGTATTAATTAATTAATTGGTTGTTTTTATATGCCGCCCAACTCAGTAATATCCCTGCCATCCATCCACCCATCATTTCTGCTTTCTTCAGCCCTGTCAAGCAGAGTCAGATTTGTTGTCCATCATCCACTTGCATCACACGCTCAAAACATATGAGTTTCTGATTCCTAATGCTTGTTTTAATGGTAGTTTTTGTATATTCTCAAACCACCTTAGCTCTTCCTGCTGACTTGCTTTCACTCTTCTGGTATTTGTTATCACTGAAATATCTCTACTCATGATTTTGCCTGTTTCTTATAGCCCCTTTTCCTAGTATTCTCCTTGATTTTTCAGCACGCTGCCCATCTGAAATAAGTTTTTAACCAACTATCCAACACCTTCACTTCTTTACTGTCAACTATAAATTCACTATGCACGCAGGTTGACACAATCTAGTGTGTTGCTGTTTTGTTAATATTTAACATTACCACAGATTTTCACTTTCATGGTAAAAGTTAATACCTGTAAAAACTGTTATAGCAGAATCATCATTTGCAGCTTCCTCAAGCGCTTTCATAATTTCATTGTACATCTGCACAAGAGAATTACAAATGAAAATTAATTCCCATTCTATAATTCAGAAAGTTAAGAGAAAAAACATTGGTAGAACGACTGAATCTTGGATTATCAATATCATCCAAAATGACAATCTTTTTTTAAGAACTACTGTAGACACAGAATGTTTCCAACAAATAAAATTGAGAATAATGAAACATACAGAATATCAAATTGTGGTTTCTTTGAGTTTCAGAATATGTAAGTAACTTTTTTCTTAAATGACAGAAATGGGAAGGTAAAACACAATGAACATATGCAGTCTTAAGACTAGTGGTTCCCAACCTTCTAATGCCGCAACCCCTTAATATAGTTCCTCATGTTGTGGTGACCCCCAACCATAAAATTATTTTCGTTGCTACTTCATAACTGTAATTTTGCTACTGTTATGAATCGTAATGTAAATATCTAATATGCAGGATGTATTTTCATTGTTACAAACTGAACATAATTAAAACATAGCGATTAATCACAAAAACAATATGTAATTATGCCAGATCAGAAATTCTCGGGCCAGTCTTTGCAAGAGCACAAGGAATATCATCTTCCACAACAAGTCTACTTCTGTATTTAGACTTGATAACCAACAAATGTACAGCAATATTTCTCAATCTCAGCAACTTTTAAGGTGCCTGGACTTCAACTCCCAGAATTCAAAGCAAAGCTGCCCCCTTAGCTGATGCCGTCAAAGCTCGGCCACCAGGTGTCACAAACGCCTCTCACCGAATGGCACCTCTCCCGACCAATCAGAGGGCTCAGGCGAGTTGAGTCGATATGGCCAGGCTTGTGGCAGTGGGGGGGGGGGGAGCTGAGGATGTCGGGGCGACCCCTGGGAAATGGTCGTTCGACCCCCAAAGGGGTCCCGACCCCTAGGTTGGGAACCACTGCTTTAGACTATAACATGATGCAAGCTTCTAGTATGTAGATGACCACAGAAGTGAAGCACTCACAACTTCCCCAAATGTCCCTAAATTTTATTCCCTTGAGATTGATGGATCACGGCATTCTGTAAGTTATCCCATTTGTGGTACCTTGGTTGAAAAAAAAAATTACCCTATGATGCACGGTTTCACCCAGTTAAAGAGTACAGATACAAGAGGTTTGGTAGTATATAAATATTATTAGCCGCCTAGAGCTTACAGGAATGAGCAACATAAGCAAAAGAAAAACAAGCCCAATTATTTTGAGCATTTGGAGTTCTAAGAACATTGGAGTGGTTGTGCTAAATGGCTGCTGAGAGAATACTTGACAATAATATAGGTGACTGATTATATCAATCAACGATCTCAAATAACCAATCCACAAGAATACTGCTTGCTACTCCAATTAGCTTCTTCGACCTGAAAAACATTGCCTAGCGCACATACAAATCTTTTTTCTTGTTATTGACAGATAGATACACTTCCAAACAAAGCACTGGACTGGGTCTGTTCATTGTTTTTTGTTTTCTAAAAAAAAGCTTATGGACTTATTTGGCTCTCCAGACCTCTTGTGGTTGGCAGTTTTCCATTTTTAAAATTCAAATAATTGTTTAAATGTGAAAAAAAGGATAAGTAGTTATCATAATGAGTATGTGTAGCATTCCTGGTGAAATTTTGTGGATCCCAAGTGAATTCAAAGCAAAGTCCATGTGTACCTAATTCACCTGTGTTTGAAAAATGGCAAGGAGGGAAAAAAAACCCAAAACAGATAAGGAAAAGAGAAGACAGGGAAAAAACCCTAAGTGCACTGGGGCAACTTTTCCTCAGATGTCTGGGGTTGGTCTTTTGAAAAATTGCTTTCCTTCTCTGCTTTTTTTCGCTCCCAAACTACAAAATCTACAAGTGTTACCTTGACACTGATAGCATTTTTCCTCTTTGGCCGGTTTAACATGATCTTTGTGATGTTGTCTTTAGTAGTAACCTCAAGTGTCTCATAGATGGATTTGCTACCAGGGGGAATGTCATTAACTGGAGAAGTTTCTGCAGGAACCAAAGTCGATGCTAGTTCAATGTAGCTCTGTCTGGCACTGTCCTGTAATGAGAAGTCAGTATTAAAATAGAATATATAGAATATAGCAATAGCACTTAGACTTATATACTGCTTCATAGTGCTTTACAGCTCTCTCTAAGCGGTTTACAGAGTTCAGCATATTGCCCCCAACAATCTGGGTCCACATTTTACCGACCTCAGAAGGATGGAAGGCTGAGTCAACCTTGAGCCGGTGAGATTTGAACAGCTGAACTGCTGAACTGCAGTGCTGCACTTTAACTACTGTGCCACCTCGGCTCAGTATATAAATGATATCACGATAGAAAATGTAAACCTATAACTTGGCTTTGCTATCAGTTGATTAATCATCACAACTAATGTTCACACTTATTTATATTGTAGAAGTTTTTATTCTTTTCATGTTCTTTAAATTGTTTAAACTGTTTTATAATTTTTGAATTATAAGCCATCAGAGTCACTTGGTTGAGTGGGGTGGCTATAGAAGTTGAATAAATAAATGAATAAATATAAACAAAGTGAAGGATTCAAAATTAGAAATATTATATTTTACCTTCAACATTTTAAATGACAATAGGGCCAATCTACTTGATATGTTTTTAATTTTTTTTTATTAATTTGTATCTTTGGAAAATCCTTTGTTGGTATATGTTGAATGCTATTATTTCTATGGCTTTTTCAGAATTAGAATACAAATAGTTTAAATTATTTTAAAATATATGCAATTTTCTTATTAAAAATGCAATTTGCACTGCAGATCATAATGAAACAATCAAAACAGGCATTCGACAGGGTATAGCAAAATTAAGCATTTTAACATCATATTAATTTCAGTGGCACATTTCAACATTATTTCTTCTCTATCTATATATATAAAAGCGAAATACCACTCATGCATCATCACAAAATCTCCAGAACCGTAAAGCCTACAAACTTGAAATTTGCCACATATGTTCCTCTTGGCTTCTAGGTGCTCACTAAGAAAAGATTTTTCGAAATGACCATCAGAGCATTAGTATTTCCTATATTATTATTAACACGCTCTGATGCTAAGGAGTTCTACTCCCCCTCCCCACCTGAAAAGAAATCTGTTCCAAATGCAAAACACAAGCTGAGGAGTTTCAGTTTCAGTTTTACTTTCACAGCAGCAAGCAGCTTTACTATAGAACAGTTGAGCTAAGCCACGGCCAGGCTCCTTTCTGTCTCCTTCTTGCTCACATAGCAAATATTGTTTAAGTTTCCAAACAGCCCTCTGATGTTAAGGAGTTCTACTCCCTCTCCTCACCTGAAAAGAAATATGTTCCAAATGCAAAATACAAGCAGAGGAGAGGAGTTTCAGTTTTACTTTCACAGCAGCAAGCAGGGGATAGGATAGGGGAGGCTTCTGTGGGGCACGGCTGAGGGAGAGAAGGGGATAGGATAGAGGAGGCTTCTGTGTGGCAAGGCTGAGGGAGAGAAAGGGATAGGATAGGGGAGGCGTCTGTGGGGCAAGGCTGAGGGAGAGAAGAGGATAGGATAGAGGAGGCTTCTGTGGGGCAATCCTGAGGGAGCGAAGGGGATAGGATAGGCTTCTGTGTGGCAAGCCTGAGGGAGAGAAGGGGATAGGATAGGGGAGGCTTCTGTGGGGCAAGCCTGAGGGAGAGAAGGGGATAGGATAGGGGAGGCTTCTGTGGGGCAAGCCTGAGGGAGAGAAGGGGATAGGATAGGAGACATTTCTGTGGGGCAAGGCTAAGGGAGAGAAGGGGGATAGGATAAGATAGGCTTCTGTGGGGCAAGGCTGAGGGAGAGAAGAGGAGAGGCCGATCTTAACTAACATTAAGTTTCAAGATGTAAGTGTCAATTTATCAAGCCCCATCACATAGTTTCGTAGCGAAGCACGGGTATCCTGCTAGTAATATTATAAATTCCTAGTAGTTGTGAAGTTACTAAATGGAATTATTTACTCTCAGCATGTGCCCAGGGGATTGATCTTTTATTTATTATTTATTACCTTTTTAATTTGACCCTTGAGATGAGTACTTTTTTACTATTAGTTCTGCACAGTAGTATATATTCCTGAAGAAAGGGCATATTACCCATAGATGTTGGCAGTGGAAGGGGGGGACTATTTTGATGGCATATGAAGACATAAAGTATCTCTCTGCCTCTTTGCAGCATAATTATATCATAGTCTTAGGATACATCAAAGTACCATGTGCTAGTACTTACCTGAGACAGCAGAAAAATATGCTGGCAATGTCTGGCATAAAATTTGCTGCCTTGTTTGTCATTATTTATTTACTTGACATTTATCTTGACTGTATTACTTCATAAGTAATTCAAAGCAGTGAAAATATCAAATATTCCTTCTTCCTTCTATTTTCCCCACAACAACTCTGTGAGGTAAGTCGGGTTGAGAGAGAGTGACTGGCTCCAAGTCACCCAGCCAGCTCTCACACCCAAGGTGGGACTAGAACTCATGGTCTCCTGCTTTCTAGGCCAGCATCTTAACCCTATTTTATCACATCAATGACTACTCAAGTGTTGCTATCCTTATATTTTTAATATAGGAAAAGTTAAATTGGTGGATTCCTCTTATTATGTTGTCTCTGCCATCAAATATCCTCTATAGTAGAAAAAACAATCAACAAATGTTCCTGAAGTGGAAAGCACTTGCACCTCATGAGTGGACTGCTCTAATGTGCTCTACACTGAATTCCCCTTGAAGACCACTTGGAAATTACCAAAAAACTGAACACTGTCTTTTGATGTGCAATACAGAATCCTTCATCAAGTAGCACTCTAAATTAACTTTGTTTCTAATTTAACAGAATGCATTCACTTTAGATCAGTTATGAATCTCCGTTACTTATGAAAGGTTTTACAATGCAGCCTTGAGTAAAACAAGAAGATACTTCCCCCCCCCCTCTGGTGGTGACATCTTTATTAAAGTCGCCATAGAAATTAACATTTTCCTTTTGTTTCCTGTGATTTTGCATACTTTGATAAGAATCAAAATGTGTGTGTTCCATGGGAATCTTCATATAAAATAAATGAAATAATGTAAATGGTACTAATTATAATATTTTATAACATTTTCAAAGATTATTAAACAAAATATTTAAAATGGGATCTCTCTACAACTTTTAATATCAAGTAAAAAAACTTGTACTAAAGAAGCTATTGTTTCTGTTTGCTTCAACTGCCACATATTTTAGCCTGGGAAATTGGGAGGGATTTTTTTGTTGGAGTGGTAGAAACTTAGTCATAACAAAATTCTTTACTCAAGTCTGCACCTGCGTGGAGACTGTATCCAGTTGAGTGTGAAGATCTGATTGGACCATGTGATGAGCTTGTGGGTGTGGGGCAGGGTTGTGAACTTTCAACTGGGTGGGGAAACCCTGGAAGCTTTCAGATTCGGGTTTCCCCAGATGTGCCAACAGGACATCTCTAATAAATTGGAACTTTAAGGAACTTCTGGCCTCGGAGTTATCACGGGGTGATTTTCTAATTGTCAGCTGTACTCATATGTATACACATGTCAGACATTATGACCCAGAGGTTCTTAGCAAAGTGAAGCAGTCACATGGGATGTGATCTGCGCAGATGTGAAATTTCTTCTTACTTCTGCTGTAGTCATTCATTGTGGAGGACGCATATTTTAATCTGTCAAGATGTAATTATTAAGTATTAGGTTTTTATATTTCTTTTGTACCGAAATAAATATTTTATTATTAGACTTTATACTCGGGCTTATTTTATTATAAATTAGTTTCCGAAGGAAAAGTTTCATTACCTCTACAATTTATCTTTCTAAAGCTAACAGGAGTTTTATTTTGTTGGGGGTGTTTTTTGGAATCCTGACACTAAGGATTTACATGAAACCGTTGGGGGAGATCATTCGTGATACTAACATTTACATGAAACCGTTGGGGGAGATCATTCGTCGAAATGGGGTGAGTTTTCAACAGTACACTGATGACACCCAGCTGTACATCTCCACCCCGTCGCAATTCAGGGAAGCAGCAGATGTGATGTGCCGTTGCCTGGTCGATGTTAGGATCTGGATGGGAAGGAACAGACTCAATCTCAACCCTGACAAGACTGAGTGGCTGTGGATGCTGCCTCATAAGGATTATAACGATTGTCCCTCCTTGGTCTTCGGGGGAGACAAATTATCTCCCTCGGACCGGGTTGGCAATCTGGGAGTGCTCCTAGATCCACAGCTAAAATTAGACCAACATCTTATGGCTGTGGCTAGGGGCGCTTTTGCACAGGTTCGCCTGGTGCACCAGTTGCGACCATATTTGGAGAAGGAGGCTTTACTTACGGTCACTCATGCCTTGTCACCTCTCGTTTGGACTACTGTAATGCGCTCTACATGGGGCTACCCTTGAAAAGTATTCGGAGACTGCAATTGGTGCAAAATGCGGCTGAGTGAGCTGTGGTGGGTGTCTCTAGATACACCCACGTAACACCCATTCTCCGCCAGCTGCATTGGTTGCCCATTGGTCTTCGGGTGCAATTCAAGGTGTTGATTATCATCTTTAAAGCCCTACATGGCTTAGGACCAGGTTATCTCCAGGACCGCATCCTACCTCATACATCCCTACGACCGATTAGGTCCCACAGAGTCGGTCTCCTCCAGGTCCCCTTAGCCAAACAATGTCAGTTGGCGGGATCAAGGGGGAGAGCATTCTCTGTGGGGGCGCCAGTTCTCTGGAACCAACTACCCCCCGAGATCCGATCTATCCCCACCTTGCTGGCCTTCTGGAAAGCTATTAAGACATGGTTCTTCCTGCAGGCAGGGTGATGACCACTGAACATCTTAGGTCTCCCCCTGGTATGAATGTGTTGTTTGGTTTTTTTTAATTTTTAATCTAATCAATGTTCTAAATCACTATTATTTTTTGCTACTGTTTTATATTGTTCTTATATTCTGTTGTACGCTGCCCTGAGTCCCTAGGGAGTAGGGCGGCATATAAGAACAGCAATAAATAAATAAAATAAATAAAATCCTGAAGCCACATACATAACAATTCATCATTTGCATAATTAAATAACTGATGTAGCTACATCATCTGCATTTATACTATTTGCAATTAAGCAGATTACATATTATCTCAAATTATGCAAATTACATTATTATACTGTATTAACATGGATATAATGGATATTTTGTTTTAAAGGACTCTTCCCACCCAAAATGTTAAACCAATGTTTTTGAGAGTATGCTTACCTGTGTCATACTGCCAAGTGAGTTCCAAGCATCCCATTTGGCTTTGTTGACAAAATCCAACATACTTGGTTTTGGAATATTACATGAGCCCACAGTAGCCTGTGTTAAATCAAGTTTAAACTAATTAGATAATGATCGAACGAAACTAAAACTGCTACTATACTGCAAAGTATAAATTAATCATTTATTTTTATTCAAATTATGTCTATTCCAAAACCTATACGAAACTTTCTGCTATATATTTCAGGAGCAATTATGAAAAGTATAAAAACAGGTGTGTGTGTGTGCGTGTGTGTGCGTGTGTAGTGTTTTTTCCGGTGAGACCGGTCTATCAGGGCAACCTGGTCTACCCAATTATGGGACAGAGCATACTGCGTGCGTGTGTGTGTGTGTGTGTGTGTGTGTGTGAGAGAGAGAGAGAGAGAGAGAGAGAGAGAGAGAGAGAGAGAGAGAGAGAGAGAGAGAGAGAGAGAGAGAGAGAGAGAGAGAGAGAGAGAGAGAGAGAGAGAGAGAGATATTCCAAAGATATTTTTTAAAAATTTACATATTTAAGAAGGTTGAAATACCTGTTTATACAATGCATAAAGCTTCAACTTGATGTCATCGCTTGGCTCATCCTGCAAAAGATTTACTTGCTCTCTGGCCTTCTCAAAATCTTCCTGACTGAATTGCATGTTAGAATTAGTTGTGTGTAATTGCAGCACAGGAAAATGAACACCATGCACTTTACTGTGAAAAGAAAAAGGAGAAAAATAAGACAAAATAAAATAAAAATAAAACTCAGATGACTTGTCATGTGCTCAATATCATTCACAGTCCCAAAGATCAATTTACTACAAAGAAGAGCTAGTGCTGCTTGTAGCATAATTAACCTTTGAATAACATGGTTCTTCTTCATTCTTCTGTTAAATATTATGCTGTGAACTTCATTCCGATGCTATCAAAAAGGAATCTGGGTGTTATAAAGGTTTAACAATCAACCACAAACAGGACATAACTTGGCTGGCTTTAGAAAGTTAAAGGCAAGACAGTTTCTTATCCTACTTGATGTTACATAAATATGCCTATCAACACATACCTACCTATCGCTAGTTATTCACATACACATGAATACACCTCTCTCTCTCTCTCTCTCTCTCTCTCTCTCTCTCTCTCTCTCTCTCTCTCTCTCTCTCTCTGTGTGTGTGTGTGTGTGTGTGTGTGTGTGTGTATTTACACACACACACACACACACACACACACACTCACTCACTCACTCACATATAAATACTGTGTATTACCTGAAGATGAGATTCTTTCTCCAAATTGGAAAGGGCTTATTAGAGAGAGACCTATGCTACAGAAAATGAAAACCCGTTTTTAATTTTCGGTGCATGAGGTCTCTAGAAACATGGCTGTGGAGTTGTAGGGTAACAGATTAAGGCATCTCTCTGTGTCATTACAACATTCCCAGATCCCACACCCCATCCCTGGGCAAACACTTTAGCCCAGATACCTCAAACTTAACGGTAAATAATCATGAGTGTTGCCTAATCACTAGTTATACAGAAGGCAGCAATGCTTAACCCTTTCCATACACTGGCAGAAAAGTTTCTAGAGTCAAAAATAATGTAAGAGTATCATAGTTTGTCATTAAACAACTATGTTTGATAATTTTATAAACAACAAAGAAACAGTGGTGCAAAACAACGTTAGCTGGGAAACAGAATGATTTTGGCTGCTTAGGCAGCAGGGTTTCTCATTTACCAGAATACCAGTATTTAGTTATATTGCTGTACTAAGTTATAATATTTGTTTGAGGTCATATCTAGGATAATCAGTGGTAGGATTCAATTTTTTTACTACCGATTCTTTGGGTGTGGCTTGATAGGCGTGGCTTGGTAGGCGTGGCTTGTTGGGCGTAGCTGGGGAAGGATACTGTAAAATCTCCATTCCCACCCCGCTCCAGGGGAAGGTTACTGCAAAATCCCAATTTCCTCCCAATCAGCTGGGATTCGGGAGGCAGAGAATAGGTGGGGGTGGGGCCAGCCAGAGGTGGTATTTAGCGGTTCTCCGAACTACTCAAAATTTCCACTACCGGTTCTCCAGAACTGGTCAGAACCTGCTGAATCCCACCTCTGAGGATAATGTACTCTAAGAAATCATCCCAAAGCTGCCCCAGTCCTACTTTCTTTTTCTTTTCTCTCTGGTGAACAAAAATTTTACTTTTACTCAATCCAGAGCAGTTGAATGGACAGAAATGATGAATGCATACAGCTAGTCCTTGGTTTATGACAACTGAGCCCAAAATTTGTTGCTAAGCAAGATGGTTGTTAAGTAAGTTTTGCCCATTTTACGACCTTTCTTCTCACACTTGTTAAGTGAATCACTGCAGTTGTTAAGCTAGTGACATGGTTGTTAAGTGAATTTGGCTTCCCCGTTGACTTTGCTTGTCAGAAGATTGAAAAAGTGATTATGTGACCTTGAGACACTGCAACATGATAAATACATGCCAGTTGCCAAGCATCCAATTTTGACCATGTGATTATGGCAATGCTGCAACAGTCATAAATGTGAAAAATGGCCATAAGTCATTTTTTCAGTGCCTTTGTAACTTCAAACAGTCATTAAATGAATGGTTGTAAGTCAAGGACTACCTGTGTACAAAAGGGGAAAGGAAAGTGAGGCTTGCATCACAGCTACACAATTGTCAGTACCTTGACTTTGCCAGTCAGTGTCCCAAGTGCTTACACATTCAGGCATTATAAAATGGGTTGAAATTATTAAGGCAAAGAACAGAGTTGAGCCTTGCCTCTAAGTCAACCATGCCTCAGGTCATCAGTGCTGCTTATTTGATGAATTTTTACTCTTGTAATACATTTTTGTGATACGCATACATAGGATTTCCCTCCTTTGCTTTTAACTATAGTTGGTTACCTTTTCCCTTCACTCCATTTTCTTCCAATTTTCTCTCCTTTCTTTCCCAGAAGTATTTCTACCCCAGACTCCATCTCCAAACCTCTTCCTCCGCTTTCCTTTTACTAATTTTGTTGGGTGACGCAAATGACAATGCAATTGCATCTTTCTTTGGTTAGTGCTCAGACATGTGCAAGCTGTTTAAATTGCCAGAAACATAAAGGGGCAAAGGTTAACAGCTCAGAGGATTCCACCAACAACCACTATGAAATATTTGATAAATATACAAGTGAACTTTCCCCAGATGCTATACTGGATATGTTTTCTAAACGGATTGAGACATAGTCAGCAGGAAAGTTAATGTTACTACTATAGTAAAAAACCTATTGAGAGATTTGCTTTAAGTTTTTGGTATACCATTGTCTATAAATTCTACATAAAACTGCTAGTACAGGACAAAGTATTAAACCTCAAAAGGAAGTATTGGAAAGACACCAATATAAGTGACAACTGTATTCATCCTTTTTTAAAATAAAGCCATGGATTAGTTTAGATTTATGGAAACTATGCTTTAGATGTTTATTTATTTTTTATTATTTTCGGATTGTTTTGGAGTTTTTTAACTATTGTTGTATGCTGCAAAGGGTCACATGTTGTGAGATGGAAGGGAATAAATCAATCCTACTTAAGTGGACAGGGACTGGCATAAGCAATTTATTAATAAACTATCCTTTCACAAGTGAATGGTTCCCAATACGCTATCAGAACCGGAAGAAGTGTAAAAAAAAGAATTCTACTATTAAACAAAATGGCAGGTTTCCATTGTTTACATGAGTCTTCCTCCCATGGAGGAGAATGGCAGAATTTGGAAAAAAAAATGCAAATCCTATTGGGACCATTGAGGATACCTTCAATTTATGCAGATCAAAGTCATCGCATCATTAACAATATGCATGAAATGTATAAGCAATTCTAAATCTTCCACCAGGTTGGAAACATAGAAGGCAGGAATTTAAAGGAGGGAGGGAGGACATTTTCCTGATTGGGATCTTCAGCAAAACACGTTTTTTTCCCAAGAGTTATGCATTAGACCAGGGGTGGCCAAACCGTGGCGCATGCGCCAAATGTGGCGCATTCCACGATTTCAAGTGGCGCATCCACCGTCGCGTTCCTCAGTATTGTGTCCAGGGCAGCCCGTTCTAAAAGAGATCGTCTCGCGAGTTTGAGAAGTTTGAACTCACGAGACTTTCTTTTTTAGAATGGGCTGCCCTGGACACACTACCGAGGAACGCGATGGAACAAGTCCCAGGTAGGACACGCGTCACACAGCTCTCCCCGCCGTGCGCAGAGCCGAAGGGGCGGTGGGAGGCGAGGAAAGGAAGCGACCGGCAGAGCCGAAGGGTGCCGCCGCTGCTGCCTCCTCCTTTCCTCGCCTCCCGCTTGCCCGGAGGGCAGCTGGCGGGCCGTTCGAGCGAGGCTTTGGGCGGCCGGGCGAGCGAGGCTTTGGGCGACGGGCAGATGGCGGCCGCATCCGGCCAAGCGCTCGCTCGCTCCCCCCGCCGGCCCTCCCAGAGCAGCTCCGGGGACATAAAGGAGGCGGATGGACATCTTGGAAAGCTGCAGGCGGGGGAAGGGCGCCGAAGGAAGCACTACTTACGGTTCCTGAAGCCACCTGGCAGAAAGCGCGCCCGGGGAGGCGGGCATGGAGGAGCGGCGAAGGCAAGGCGCTCCCGTCCAGGCGAGGGACGGTCACCGAGGAGGAAGGCCTGCGCCTCCGCCTTCGGAACGTGGCCCCAGCCCGCCGCTCCCCAAAGCCCAGCGCTTCAGGTGCCTTCAGGAGCCCTGAAGCTCTGCCGGCAGAGCCGAAGGGGAGGCGGGAGGCGAAGAAAGGAGGCGGCCGGCAGAGCTTCAGGGCTCCTGAAGGCACCTGCAGCACTGGGCTTTGGGGAGCGGCGGGCTGGGGCCAAGTTCCGCAGGCGGAGGCGCAGGCCTTCCTCCTCGGCGACCGTCCCTCGCCCGGACGGGAGCGCCTCGCCTTCGCCGCTCCTCCATGCCCGCCTCCCCGGGCGCGCTTTCTGCCAGGCGGCTTCAGGAACCGTAAGTAGTGCTTCCTTCGGCGCCCTTCCCCCGCCTGCAGCTTTCCAAGATGTCCATCTGCCTCCTTTATGTCCCCGGAGCTGCTCTGGGAGGGCCGGCGGGGGGAGCGAGCGAGCGCTTGGCCGGATGCGGCCGCCGCCTGCCCGCCGCCCGTTGCCCAAAGCCTCGCTCGCCCGGCCGCCCAAAGCCTCGCTCGCCCGGCTGGCCAGCCGCCCTCCAATGGAGGGAGCCAAGCTCGGGAATGGAGCCCTGCCAAATGGGGAGCTTTGGGGTTCTCTGGCAACACCGGGTTTGCAAAGCGGGGGATTCCCAGTCCCGGAGGTGAATGCGGTGCAGGCGGGCCCTTCGTGAGTGTGAAGGTGACCCTGCCTCTTTCTTTGTCGTAGGTCCGGGGCTGTTGCGGCGACGGAGCCTCCCCTTCGGCTCCCACCGCTTTTCAGCTCTGCAGCCGCCGCTGCTGCCTCCTCCTTTCCTCGCCTCCTGCGGCAGGAGGCGAGAAAAGGAGGAGACAGCAGCGGCGGCAGAGCCGAAAAGCAGTGGGAGGCAAGGAAAGGAAGCGGCCGGCAGAGCCTCCCTCCCGCTTCCCCCCCCCCCACCTGGATGCTGTCATTTGCGGTCTTTTGCCCTCTGCGCATGCGCACAGCGTTCTGCGCATGCGCAGAAGGCAAAACTCAAATGGCGGCATCCAGGCAGGCCCGCCCACCCAGGACGCCTGGGCCAATTAGCGCATGGGATGCTTCAGGTTGGCCACCACTGCATTAGACTGTTTTTACAGTACAAATAAAAATTTTCTTGATAATTGCTTCTCAGAGAATGTTAAGTTTTACAAATAATGAACATGTAACCTACAGAGATTAATGATAGTTCAAGCAGATTTTGCTTGAATAGCAGCATGCATGACCAACTGGTTGCAAGAGTATGTGAGTGGGACTGAGGAAATGCATGCCCACTTTCTAAATACCCCTCTGATGACATACCAGCAGCTGCCTGCATGGCTGGAGGACTATTATTTGGCTTGTTAAGTCATTATATACTGCTAATGACAGAAGGCCACAATTCCTCTGAGTGGGTCATTTGACCCCAGGGTTCTGCACCAACCCTGCCGGTTTTATCTGGAGGATTCTTT
Source organism: Diadophis punctatus similis (assembly GCA_023053685.1). Lineage (NCBI taxonomy): Eukaryota > Metazoa > Chordata > Lepidosauria > Squamata > Dipsadidae > Diadophis > Diadophis punctatus. The sequence continues at coordinate 132,548,500 of JALIGW010000003.1, forward strand.
TAAAATGTAAGTCTGGTATCTTGGGGGGGGAGCTGGCAGAGAGGGTGTAGGAAGAAGACACTGAAATTGGCTTCCAGTTTTGCCTTGTTAGAAAAACTAGAGTCAGATAAAGAGATGCTGATAGCTCCACCACCCTCTCAAACCTTGGGGCTCATCCTTTGGGATGCCAAGGAAGTAACCCAGACTGTGAGACCCATGGTCACTATTAGTCACAGCTTATCAGAAGCTTTACTGGAAACATTGGTACCAAGGGCTGCACCAGAAGTAGGGGCACCTGGGCCTCTACCGCAGTCACTGGCACCTGCAATCCAGGTGGCTCCTCAGATTTCTTTGGCCTCTGTTGGTTGCTTGAGTACTCCTATGATCCTATCCAGCAGTGAGTTTTAGTATTGAAACCACCTTTACTACAACTAGGGGTGGGTTCCTCCCAGTTCGGACCAGATCGCCCGAACAGGTAGCGACCTGCTGGTGACATCACGATGGCGTCACAGATCCGGTTCAGTCGGTGCCGGTCCGTGGGTGCCGCCATCTTTTTTTTTGGAATTTTTTCCAATTTTTTTATTGTTTGGAAGTTTTTTCCTCTGCTGCTGGTTGAAAAAGGGCCCTCCCGTCCGCCCCCGGGTTTATACTTACCTTTATTCCTTCGCCCGAAGCACAGCTGATCAGCTCTTCAACTGTGTTTCGGGCTGATTATAGCTACTGAGCATGCGTAGAAGCAGAATTGCACAAGATGCGTGCGAAACATCGCGATGCAAATCGGTGGCAAAGGTAAGTGGAACCCACCCCTGACTACAACTACTATTACTTCTATCTCCACTACTTCTACCTCTACTGCTATTGTTAACCTGTCAATAGCACCTACGATAGAAAGAAATTCTGGCATTACCAATTCTAATTAACCCTCCTCAACTGCACTTTTACATTTGACATGTGTGCATGTGAAGAGGATCCAAAATCTTGCAGTGAGTGGAAACCACATGTTTAACTCTGAGCCAAGCTGTACTATAAGATTGCATAGAGTGAGAATAGCACTATTGAAGAAATTGGTTAAACTTGATTGGACTTACACAATACTGAAGTTCCATGCAAGTTCCTACTCTGTTTTAACATCCAATTTGAAATTTATGCTGTGACAGTCAGAAGCATGTTACAGCCGTTTTCATTTACACGAGATTGTCAAAAGTAAAAGGAGTTAAAACAAAAGGAAGAAGGCAAGAGCTCTTAAAAAAGCAGATAAAAATTGCTATCGTTGAAAAATTGCTGAAAATGCATTTTTTAAAATGAGATGATTATTCCCTTAACAACTGCATTGCATATAAAGTATAAACTGCATATAAATTAACAAACACATATATACAGCAATTCAGGAATTAGCTACAACCAAGCTACAATCCTTGGCAAATGGTGTTTCCAAACTCTTAATTTGCTTGTAGCCAAAGCATGCAGGTTTCTCCTTGTTCATCACTGCACAAAGAATCAACCCTTTTAGGAACAATCTTCAAATCTATAATTCAAAAGTGCAGCTTTTTCACTTACACCTTATTATTGTAAATATAACTACTTTAACTAAACTTTGTTTGCACTAAAATGTTATTCTTCATCATTGTCTGTCATAGTCTTCTTCCCTAGGATTACCGTATTTTTCGGAGTATAGGACGCACCGGAGTATAGGACGCACCTAGATTTTAGAGGAGGAAAACAAGGAAAAAAGTATTCTGAACCAAATGGTGTAGTAATATATTATTTAATAAAATACCAGTGTAGCAGAATACTTTTTACAACCATGTATACTTTTTACAACCATGTACACTTTTTACAAACTTCAAATTTGACAGCTTTAAGACTTGTGGACTTCAACTCCCAGAATTCCTTCTCCAGTCATGCTAGCTCAGGAATGGGAGTTGAAGTCCACAAGTCTTAAAGCTGTCAAGTTTGAAGTTTGTAAAAAGTGTACATGGTTGTAAAAAGTCTTGCCAAGTTTGAAGACCCTTGCACCCCTAACCCAGGGGTCTTCAAACTTGACAGCTTTAAGACTTGTGGACTTCAACTCCAATTCCTGAGCTAGCATGACTGGAGGAGGAATTCTGGGAGTTGAAGTCCACAAGTTTGAAGACCCTTGCACCCCCTTGGCAAGTTTAAGACTTGTGGACTTCAACTCCCAGAATTCCTCCTCCAGTCATGCTAGCTAGAGTTGAAGTCCACAAGTCCTCCCGGTCTCGCAGCCAGTTCCCTCCTGAAGCTCAAGGGCTGCAACTTGAGCTGAGCAGATCTGCGGCGAAAGCGGCGGCTCCTGGTTTTCCCGGCCAAAGAGCGCTCGCTAGAGAAGAGCAGCTGAGGAAGCAGGCGAAGCGCGGCGACAGGCAGGTGTTTTGGAAGCGCCGAGGGCAGCCCTCTCGCTTAGCCGGCAGCAGCGGGTGCAGCGAGTTCCGTCCCCACGCGCGTCCCCGGCGCTTACTGTGGCGACGCTGTTTTCTCCGAGACCTTTGTCTCGGAGAAGGAGCAGTAGACAAAGGTCTCGGAGAAAACAGCGTCGCCACAGCAAGCGCCGGGGACGCGCGTAAGGACGGGACTCGCTGCGCCCGCTGCTGCCGGCTAAGCGGCATCCCGGACGCGCGTGCTGCCCTCGGCGCTTCCAAGACACCTGCCTGCCGCCACACCTCGCCTGCTCGTACGCCCGCTCGCTCGCAAGCGGGCAGCGGTGGGGATCGAAGCGGAGCGGTGGCACCTCGAAAGGTGCTAGCTCAGGAATGGGTGGCGGGGGCAAGCAGCGGTGGTGGCGGCGGCAAGCAACAGCGGGGACGGCGGGGGCAAGCAGCGGGGGGGGCAAGCGGCGGTGGCGGAGGCAGCGGCGGGCAAAACTTCCGAAGGGTGGGGGCTGGGGGGGGTTTGGGGGCGGCATTCGGTGTATAGGACGCACCCACTTTTTGACCCCCTTTTTGGGAGTAAAAAGGTGCGTCCTATACTCCGAAAAATACGGTAATCACTTCCAGTATACTATTGATATAATCAATTAATCCTTTGCCTCTGAAAATAAAAGTATCTATTCTAACATCTTCACTTCTTATTGACTGAGTTTATTAAAAATGTTAATTCATATTACCTTTGACTTCACTTTCCATTTTTATTTCCTAATGAATTCTTTTCTGTATTCTTTACTAACAAAGTTGTGTAATCTGCATCTTAAATTGGTCTGTATTTCAACCTCCAATTTTGATTCTAGATGTCATTGCTTCTAATCTTTCATTCTTATATTTAACTTAACACATTGTACTTCTTAAAATGATGTTCCTTTTAGATGGATTGCAAGTGCCACACTTGAAATGTATATGGAAGTCATTACAGTACTTCAATCTCCCATCTGTTTGTTTATTCTCCAAGGATTTCAATATTATGAAATAACTATTGCCCCTAAGGAAAAACCTCCAGTTAGCTCGGTCAATGAAAGTATATATTCATGATGAGATCAATGGTTTCATGCCTCTTGATGCTTAGATTCTAGAGATTTTATAGGAGATTATAAAATACCTTTTAAAATATTGTTATAATTAGATGAGTGAAATAATTACTTGTAAAAGGAAATTTCTGCGAGAGCACATTTGAACTGAATAGTCTTGAATCAATTTTAGAATTTAGAGCCAAATTATATATTAACTGTAAACCCATGTAGTGGTAATCTGATTTTCCCATTACTTGGAAAAGGTACTTAAGGAAGGGATTATTTCAATTTGGAACTGATTGTTTCAGAATAAAGAGACAAACCGAGAGAATTCATATAGGATAATGTTCTACTTAAAGTATCTCTGTAATAAACTGTGTATGTAGGCTGTTGTTTAGAAACAACCTCCTTTTTCTCTGGCAGGAAAGTGAGATTGAACTAAAGACTGTATTTTTTCCACCTTTGTGTTAAACATGAAAAAAAAATTATATGTTAAATCCTGTTTTTTTCACTGTGGTTTAGAATACATATCCTACAATTACGTATTTTCTAAAATATCTGTAGTCTTTTTGCCATAATTATGCTCTGAACTGTTTGCTTAAAATAATCTTGAAATTTGTCGAAAGATTACAGAATTACTTTATTTTTAGAAGACAATGCTAAATCAGAGTACTAGTACAATTGTCACAGGATTACAAAAATGCATACAAACTTAATGTTCTTGAAAATGCACTATTCTTATTAGAGATTTCACCCTTTTTATATCATATATATATATATATATATATATATATATATATATATATATATGTATGTATGTATGTATGTATGTATGTATGTATGTATGTTACTTATGGTTATGGTTATAGTTACATATTTAGCCATAGCACCAGAGAAATTACTTTCTCAACTACTACATATGTCCAAGAAGTTGTGATGAAAAGTGAACTACATTCCCTAACCACATGCTTGTGAAAAGAAGAATATTTCAATTCTCTATTTCTCATGAAACTGCCAATTTATTTAATGGTTGAGTTGCCGCTGCAGGTGGGCCTCACCATTACTGCATGAAGACATCACCTCTGTGACCACATGTAAGTCATTATTAGCATCACCAAGACTCCATTTTCTCTTTGCCTCACAATGTATACATGTATAAACTGAGACAAAGAAAATAATGGAGTCTTCTATTTTTATTTCTGATATTTCTATGCCACTCTATTCTAAAATAAGTTTGATCAGTGTACAACTGCATTATATAATCAGCAGAGGTTGGTCATAAATAAAAACATAACATCCTCCAAATGCTGTTTTCAAGAATTAAAATGTCATCTATTTTTGTAACTTAGTAAAGAGGAGAATCTGGTTCTTATATGTGTGGGCAAGCTATGTCATAGGAGAAGTACCATATTTGAGAAAATCCTGCTACAGAGTCCCTGTAAATGGAACTCCTTTGGATGGGATCCTCCACAAAATTTCCCTTTATGCAGCCCCATGCAGAATCTCTTGCAGTAGACAAGTTGAGAATTGTAGAAAGCCTGAGTGACTATCCATAAAACCACCTGGCCCAGGAAAGATTGCAATTGGTATATACAAGTTAATTATGCAAGGGATATCCAGGCTATGATCTCTACTTGCTATTCAAGCAGGAGCTATGAGTTCCAAATAACTGCCAAATTATGAGCCTATTCAGCCCAAGGGAACATGACCCCATTCAGAACTAAAGAAGCTGTATCTCTGGTCAAAAGGTATCTATCCACAGCCATTCTGTTGTCAGAATGCCATTTTAGTTGGGGTCTTTGGCCTGCCACACTTTATACTATTTTAATATGTATTCTTTACTGTGGGAATTTGGGAGGGGGAATTGCATGAGGGCTGTCTGTATGTAGCCATAACAAATTCTTTCTAGATAGTCAAGGTCATTCTTTGTCTTCGCACTCCTGCACCGGCACGGAAGGAGTTGGGTGGATTCTGCCAGGTTGGCAGTTGAAGATTGGTCAACGTGATGGACTTGGGGGTGTGGGGACAAGGGCTTGAACTTTCAACTGGGTGGAGAAACCCGGGACTTCAGATTCGGGTTTCTCCCAGATGTGCCAACATGGCTCTGCTAATAAATTGGAACTTTGAGGAATACTTTGCCTCGGACTGATTTAGTTTTGGATGCTATTTGGAAACCTGACATCTGTCTTGCTAGGATTTCCTGTTCTTCCTCATCCAAACCCTAAAGCCCCTAGGCACCAAGTCAGGTATCTCAATTGCAAGATATCTTGAACCACAGGTGAAAAGATTTTATCTAAATGGTATTTTCTTAGCAACTCCATATAGACATTGAAAAGTAGGGGTAGAAAGGATTGAACCCTGTTATAGTCATAAAATAGCAAAGTGGACTTGTTTTCTCTTCACCCACCATCTCAGACTGTTATCAGTTGCTTACGAAGGGGGTAAACCAGTGATGCATGGTGACCTACTCCAAATCTTTGTATACAGAAGGTTATCATGGTCAACATAACTGAAGATCAGGACAATGACTCTTCCAACCTAGTTTTGCCAAAGATCACCTGACTTCCCTGCCACACTGTTGAATGTGATAAGTTTCTCCTATATTAAATTACTTTTATTTACCTGTTTTTGCTAGCTTGTGCCACATTCACAAAATTTTTGTATAAGCTGCACATCTTTGATACTATGCCAAAGCTATGGCAGGGGGAAGAATTCAGGCTGAGAAAAATGTTGTTCAGTGAAAGCCAGGAGTAGCAATTCTGAATTGCAAAAAAATATGAACGACTTTAAGGCGGCAGCCAATTTTTCAGCCCAAGAGGCTCATTCTGAATTTCCCTTATTGTTACAACACTAGAAATGGTTAGGTTTTGTTTCAACAAAACAATGAAAGGGCAAATGTCTTTTGTTTTGTCAAGCTGTAGCCAATTCAACTGAACTTTTGGGATGCAATGTTTTTTTTTCATAGGCGAAACGAAACAGATACCCAATTTGTAGCCCTCAGATTCATATCTATCAGAAAATTCTGGTTACAGCTGTCTTGGCTGACTGTTCACAGTGAACAGTATGAAAAGAACACATCATACTACCGGTATATATGTTTATGCCTTCATCACAGTGAATATAAAATTATGTATAAATATATACCTATACTTCATTGCACAAGAACCAATTTACATCTAGTGCATAACTTGCACAAGAACTTAGTACAGTATTACATGGCTGCACAGGAACTGGCTCAGGAACCGGTTCATATATATATTCTGTGACTAAAAAATCTATGCAATCTGTATATCAATATAGATTCTATGCAGACATGCATCTTTGATGTATTTAAATGATTGAATGGACAACGCTACATATGCCTAGGTCAGTATACTCCAAGTTTATGAGACTTCAAGCACTTACAATTATACACTGCATAGCCAGTCCGTAGTCCAATAATAGTGTAAAACATGAAACATTGTCCCTGGAATATACACTATGCATAGATGGAACAAAGATAAGAAGTCACGTCATGCTTCACATTTAGTATGGTACTCCCACCAGCAACATAATTCTAACAGAATGGTCATCTAATGTACGTTGTGTTGTTATTGTTGAAGTACATTTCCTTTTTTACTGTTTCATAGCAAGATGAAATTTATTTATCTGGCTGCACACTGACTAGAAAGAGAGACAATAGGGCACCTCATCCTAAAGTGGAGAAATATAGCTATAGGACAGGGGTCGGGAACCTTTTTGACTAAGAGAGCCATGAAAGCAAAAAATTTGGAAATTTATTTCAGTGAGAGCCATATAATATATTTTAAAAGTGAATTCAACTAAATGTCAATAGGGACAATGGGATATTGAGAGAATCCCTGTCTTTGTGCTGTTTACTTTGTTGCTGCTGTAGCAGCTTCCTTGCTCCAAAGTGATATTTGTCTTTGAATTGGTGATTTCCATCATAGCATTGGTAATGATTCTTTCTTTCTTTCTTTCTTTCTTTCTTTCTTTCTTTCTTTCTTTCTTTCTTTCTTTCTTTCTTTCTTTCTTTCCTTCTTTCTTTCTCTCTGCAAACCAATCCCCACCGTGGCTCATTTCTCCCTCGCCCAGCCCTCTTCCAAGACGTCAAGTGCGGGGAACCGCACCAAGCGAGGTAGGTGGGTGGGTTGCTGAAGAAGCCCCGGAGCCCCGCCGCCAACCTGCGTCTCCTGCTGGGAAGGAGCCTCTGTCGCTGTCTCTCGCGGGGTTCCAGCCACCCGACTGAGTCCCCGACCGCGGCACCGGCAGGGTTAACGTGCATGGGAGGGAAGGAGAGAGCGCGCTACCGCCGCCGCTGCTACTTTCGCTGCTCCAATATTTCTTTGGTGGGCCTGCGCAGGAGGGACCGCTGAGCAGAGGCACCCGGCGAGCGGGGTGAGAGGCGTGGAGATGCCAGAAGTGGCGGCGGCGGCAACAGGCTCCTGCCCGCGTCTCCCACCCGCCTCTTGCCTTAAGCTGCCGGGCGCCTCTGCTCCATGGTCCCTCCCGCGCGCGCCCACCAAAGAAATATCGGAGCGGTGAAAGCAGCAGTGGCGGCGGTAGCGCTCTCTCTCTTCTCCCATACGCATTAACCCTGCCGGTGCCGCGGTCAGGGACTCAGTAGGGTGGCTGGAGCCCCGCGAGAGACAGCGACAGAGGCTCCTTCCCAGCAGGAGACGCAGGTTGGTGGCGGGGCTCCGGGGCTTCTTCAGCCGCTTGGCTGGAGAACGGCGGGGATGTGGCCATGGCCGTTTTTTAGCTCCCCCCGTCCCTGCTGAACGCCGCCATTTGGGTTATTTTTCCCTCTGTGCATGCGCGCGCATGCACAGAGGGAAAAATAACCCAAATGATTGTGGTCAGCCGGGACGGGAAAGCGGTGATTGTGTTCAGCCGGGACGGGAAAGCGGGCAGGAGAAGCTCCGCGCCGCAACCGCCGCCAGTTCCATCGGCTATACGCCGAAGGACTGGCCCGGGCGAACCGGGAGGATTTCACCCCTGCTGCGAGCCATATGCAATCATCAAAAGAGCCACATCTGGCTCGCGAGCCATAGGTTCCCGACCCCTGCTATAGGACAATGGGCTGAGAATCAGGCTCTGAGCGACTTAAATACTTAGTAGCATTGCTGAGATCAAATTTTCAAATATGCACTGTCAAATAAGTAATAGAGATAATGTTTGATCCCTGGATGTATTTGTAGATTCATCACAACGCAGCAGCCAAAAACTGATGGGAGAAAAAGAGGACACTTTAAAGTAAAGAATGAACATGTTCCCATGTCTCATCTTCCTAATTATTACCTCTATTGCTTCTACAGAGCAAAACTGGCCTAGGGTAACAATATTATCAGATGTATTTATTTACTGCATAAAAATAAACTGTTTTAAAACCAGGATTCCCCCAAAATCTGGATTATTAAAGGGATCTTCCTTATATTTATTATCCAACTGTTTCGCTATACACAGGGAGAGAGAGATACACAAACACATACACAAATATATAAACCATAGCTTTTAGCATAGTTTTGAAACCCATCATAAATAACAATTTCAATATCATACAAAGTTTTAGCGTGATGAAATACAAACAGTTGAGTAGAGTCCAAGAGGATCTGTATTCTACAATTCCTGACTGTAAAACACATATTTAGCACGTATTCTACAATTCCTGACTGTAAAACACATATTTAGCACGTATACGTAGGAAACTTTTTCCAGCAGGCAAGCACGTTTTAAAACAGTGAACATCTCAAAGAATTTCACACTACATCTTTGGAATATGCAGAAGCAGTGCAACTGTCAGCACCGTTTCTGCTTGTCATATTTCCCAATACAAACTTAAGAAACCCCTACTTACTCGATCCTGTTAATTACTTTTAAGCCAGCTCTTTAAAACACCCTTCTAGCATCCAGCAAACACTTCTTTTCCCTTTATTCCACGTTATGGTGGGAATTTTTTAAAAAAATGACAGCGCCTGCTTTAACGCCCGGCATCTTTGCAAAGGGAAGCCCTTATTTTCAGGTAGCGTTGAAACCCAACATTTTAAAATCAAGACAGCTGGAGGCGATGGGCATTGTAATCCGATATATTTGGAAAGCACCGATTCGGGGAAATCGGTTGGCATACAAGGCACCAGAATCGTAAGAGGGAAAGAAGCAATGGCGCTTTAGGCGGCAGGTGCGGAAAAAGCTTTCTCTCTCTCTCTCTCTCCCCCTCTCTCTCTCTAGTTTCTCTCTCTTCCAGGGAAGAAAATAGAAATACTCGGGCACGGTTTCTTCTGAAGGGCCCAACTTCTCCGCATGAGACCCCTTTCTCTCTCCTCCCGCCCTTCTGCGCCCCCGCCCCCCAGACAGCCGCTCTCACCTGATCCCCCAAAGCGGGCTGCAAAAACGCAGCGGCTTCGGCCTCAGGAACTTCAGGAGGGCAGCGGACAACATGCCCCCACAAAGTCAGCCAAAGAGACTCCGCCTCCGGCCGCCCGGGGGATAAAGCCAAGCCGAGTTTCGCGTGTTTTAAGAGAAGCGGCCAAGGCCGCGAGGGGGCGTCGTCGTCGCTCCTCCCACTGCTTGGGGGTGAAGGGGGGGTGGAGCTGGGTAAGAGAAGGGCGGGGCTTCTTCCGGGGTGTCCATGGCGGTTCTCCCGGATTAACGCGGGACAATTGCGCGAGCGCCCTCTAGAGGGAAAACGGCGCGGAACAGGGGGCGGGAAACGGCGGCGGCGGATGAGGCAGGGAAATAAACGTGTAGCTTTATGTTAATCTGGACAAGTGACGTGGTTCGCTTTTTCCTAAAAGTTTCGTATTTATTCTGTCAGTTCGGATGTCCTGACTTCATCTACTGGTCCTGTCCACGCGTAACATCCATCTGCCCACTTGAGAGAAGCGCTCTAGAAATGTGGAATCCTTGGTGCTCACTGGAGCCTGGTTGTTGCTGGCAGCTGTTTCATTACCCAACTAGGTAAATGCCCTCAATACTAGCTGGGTAAATGAAACGTCTGTAAATAAACAGCCAGGTGCAAGAGAGCACCAAGGACTCTGCAGCTCAGCCCTGAGTTATACAAATTCTCTCCCATGGACTCCTTAGAAGAAGTATTGACAAATTGCATACACCGCAGACTACAGATAGTCCTTGACTTACAAAAGTGACCATTCGAAGTTACAATGGCACTGAAAAAAGTGACTTATGACAATTTTTCACACTTAACGACCGTTGCAGCATCCCCATGGTCACATGATTCACAGTCAGATGCTTGACAATTGAGTCATATTTCTCAGAGCCAAGGTGCCGCAGCGGTTAGAGGCAGTACTGCAGAACCTATAGTAGCAGCTAACAGTAGGAAGCAATAGTTCCTTGAAGAATAAAAAAAATTGTATGAGACAGACAGACAGACACACACACACACACACACGTGTGTGTGTGTGTGTATATAGCTGAGGTGGCGCAGCGGTTAGAGTGTAATACTGCAGGCCACTTTAGCTGACTGTGATCCGCAGGTCAGCAGTTCAAATCTCACCGGCTCAAGGTTGACTCAGCCTTCCATCCTTCCGAGGTAGGTAAAATGAGGACCCAGATTGTTGGGGACAATATAAATATACATTGCTTACTGGTGTAAACCACTTAGAGAGTGCTTGCACTGTGAGGCGGTATATAAAGCTCACAAATAAATAAATAAATTTCTGATGGTTGCAGCGTCCCGGGTTAAGAGAGCACCTTGGGCGGCCTTCTGACAAGCAAAGTCAATGGGGAAACCAGATTCACTTAACCGTTGTTACTAATTTAACAACCACAGTGATTCACTTAACCAATGCGGCAAGAAAAAGTCGTAAAATGGGGCAAAACTCACTCAACAAATTTCTCACTTACCAACATAAATTCCGGGCTCAATTGTGATCATAAATTGAGGACTACCTGTATCCTTCCAAACACTGTAGAGCAGTGGTCCCTAAATTGGCGCTCTCCAAATTTATTGGGGTTCAGTTCTGATAATCATCTACTGACCTGATCTGAAGATTAGGGGACAAAAGATCAGCATTTGGAGCAGACACCGGTTGAGAATTGAGCGTCCTACTCAATAGACTACTGTAGACTGAGAATTTAATACTGGTACTCCATTGAGTAGACAACTTCGAGACAACCTGCTGTAACATTTATTCCAGTAAAAGTATACATATGATTATACTGTATATTAAGATGATGCAAACTCTTTCCTGGCTTCTCTGTAGAAAGTCCAATTGAGTTAGAGGGGAGATGGGACGGGTAGTAGTGGTGATCTTAGTAGCCGGTATGGGCACATAATTGCATATTGGTAAGATAGGAATGGGAGTCTAGTATGATTCTATGCATTTGGAAAGTTGCACAGGAAAGAGCTTTAGATGTGAACCATCATTAGATGGGTAAATGAGATTTAGCATACTGTATAGATTTTAATCTTAAGGAGTTAGGCAGCCACATAAATACACAAAGTCAAATCATATTAATTAGAGAGTCCCTTTTGGTGTAGTGGTTAAGGCTTCAAACTGGAAGCCTCTGGGTTCTGGTCCTGCCTTAGGTGCAAAGCCAGCCGAGTGACCTTGGACAGCCTCTCTTGGCCCTTGGAAGAAGGCAGTGGCAAACCATTTCTGAAAAAAACATGCCAAGAAAACTTCAGAGACTTGTCCAAGGCAGATACTAGGAGTTAAGACTGAGTTGAAGGCATACATGTTCCAACATATTAATTAATTAAAATGTTTAATAATTGAGTTTTGGCCCTGTAGCAAACTAATGAAACCCAAATGATAACACCTGTTGGGGCTATATAAGATGCAGAGTTTGGTTGGTGGCATCAGTATTTACCCTGCCACCTTTCCCGTCCTCCTCTTGGATGCTCACATTTTGATTTTTAGGCATTTTATTTAAAAAATGGACTAGCATCTCTTCCTTTTGGTAAAGGTAACTCATAGGCTCTAATGTGGAATGATGGAAGAAAATCACCATTTAAAGCCTTTTTTGCATATACTTTTAAATGGACAGTATTGATAATGACTGCATACAAGTTTATCCATGATTAATTCTACCACGGTTTACTAAATAAAGCAACTATTAGGTTGGTATAACATTGAGAAACTAAGACACTGATAGATTTGGCACAATATGCTAATATAAATGGATTTTGGCTTTTTTTATGGAGCAACAAGTTGTGTTAATTCAAGAAAACTAAAAAGTTAGGCAGGAACTGACTTTAGCTACAGAGCACAATAATGTCTTTGTGTCCATCCCATTAGAAAAAGTCAAGTGCTATTTTTAATGTCATAGCTTTTTCAAAACTGTTTCAATTCAATTCAAAAGGGTTTCAATTCAATTCAAAAGGGTTTCAATTCATAAATAAATAAAATAACAAGACTAGCCTTAGCTGAGGGAGATTCTGTGCTTCTTTGGCAATCCATCTCTCAAACTCTTTGGTCATCCAGGTTCCAAACTCTGAAGGTCAGAACCAGCATTTTGAATTGCTTTCTTTTCACTATACTTCTAAGTGGATCAATGGGTTTAGGTGTTGTGGGAACACCAAAAAGGGTTCAATTGACCCAATCAAGCAACTCTGGGAGGTTAAATGTAATGGCAAAGCTATTCGATTGAACTGATTCCACATAGCATGCTGTGATATGGGATCGCCTAGACTGAGTTTTCATAAAATGTTTTCAGATGAAAGAGCTAGAAAGAAACACCAGCTGAAAAGAAAAACAATTCAATTATAGAACTTAATTCCAAGATTTGATAGCATTGGATACAGTTTCCAACATAATTGGCTGTTGTAGCTAAATCTCATTTTGTCCAGCTTGTCTGGAAGAGGCGACCAATATCACGAAACTTTGCAAATATAGCTGCAGGAGCTCATGAAGTTCTAAGCATTTTGCAGAGAAAATTGAGGGAGGTGTCAGTCTGTATTGCCAAAATGGTGGGTTTTGACCATCAATATGATTATCTGTTGCAAGGATATACAATATATATTTACTACATCTGTAGTTAAATGGGTTAAGCCTGTGGTGGGAACAGAGAAATCCAGAAAGCAATACTCAAACCCTGTAAGACGCACCTTAGTTTTGGGGGAGGAAAACAAGGAAAAAAGGCCTCTGCCTCCAAGCAATTTGCCAAACAGTAAACAGCAAACAGCACAGATGATATACACTGTTTGCTGTGTATTTCTGTGCATGTGTGCCTGACCCATAGAAATAGCAAAGAATTGGAGAAATGTACATTATAGCAGAAAGTTTTCTTAAATGTAGTCACACTAACTCTTCCCAATTATTTAAATAGATCTACTCCAAGGTAACTAAACTCTAATACAAAACATGACACTGTTACATTTCATACTATACTTGTACAGAGCTGTTAAAATTAATTAAAATTTCTGGAAGTATACATTATTCTCTATTATTTAAAAGAAGATACAATAGCACTGGACCTCTTCAGAGCAAGCATTTATTTTAAAAAGCTTCTTTATTTTGTTAAGTTGTCTAGATTTACAGGGATCTCCAACCTTGGCAACTTTAAGACTAAGAACTCGCAGAATTCCACAGTCAGCAAAGCTAACAAAGCTGGCTGTTGAATTCTGGGAGTTGAAGTCCACAAGTCTTAAAGTTGCCAAGGTTGGAGACCCCTGGCTCTAGAACAATAATAAAGCAGTCTTTAAAAAATAAGTCTAATAATTTGAACATTCCACAGACATTTATAGTTATTCACTTACCCTCTTCCATCCAGTTCAGCAAAAAATAAAAATCTGAGTGTCTCTCCCAGCTATATGCCTCTTTGCAGTTAGTTTCACTTTCATTTTCCCACGTGGCAAACTTAATCATCTGTAGGTTGGGAAGTCCTAGTGACTTGCTTGGCTTTACAGGCTCTTCCCTCTTTGCTGTAAACAGGTAAATTGCTGGAAGACAGAGGCCAAAGTGTGGGGGTGGCTGGGTGGGTGGAGCTGCATTCGGTTTTCACCCTCTTTTGGGGGGTAAAAAGGTGTGAATTATACTCCGAAAAATATGGTAGGTAACATCATCAGAGCATAGATGAAACAACCAAGCTCAAAAAGCACCAAGGACCCCACAAAAGTAAAGAAAAAGAGGCATGGGCTTGTGACAGTGTTTTATCTCATCAAACAATCCACAAAGACCTAATTAGTTCTTAGCATTACCTTGCTTCTTCCCGTAGAGTTAACACACTTCAAAAAAGAGCACAGCTTTATTCACAATTCAGTTAAACTCTCTAGAGTCTAGCCTAATGACAGAAATATGAGTTAATATATGTGTTTTTGTACTGCAGAAATGTGTGATAATCACTATTTTCATCCATCACTGGAAATGTTGAAACAGTGAATTGTTTGTTTATAAAAATAATAATAATCAGGAATGACCTTATTAAATAGAGAGAGAAGAAAAACCTATATAACTACAAAAAAGTATCACTTTAAACAGGTTAAAAGCTATGTATAATTTTTTATAATTTGTCAACATTTGATATTTCATAACATTTTGCAAACCTTTTTTTAATATTTATTTCATTCATACCCTACTTTTCTGGTTGTACCAGATGGCTCATAAAACACAGTAATATTTCTTACGTTGCAGGGCTGGCGCAACATGTAACATGTTCACACTGGTGCAATAGGACTGGGTGTTTGTTAATATATCTGGGGCAGATCTTAGTCCTATTATTTGGGATGAATTTGAGCCCACGACTCCTGAGGAAGTGGACAAGGCTATTGGAGCGATGAGCTCCTCCACTTGTTTACTGGACCCGTGTCCCTCTTGGCTGGTCTCTTCCAGCAGGGAGGTGACACGAGGCTGGCTCCAGGTTCTGATCAACGCCTCTTTGAGAGAGGGATCGGTCCCACAGCCATTGAAAGTTGCGGTGGTCAGGCCCCTCCTCAAGAAGCCTTCCCTGGATCCAGCAGAATTGAAAAACTTTTGTCCAGTCTCCAACCTGCCCTTTGTGGGTAAGGTTGTTGAGAAAGTGGTGGCGCTTCAGCTCCAAAGGCTGTTGGATGAAACGGATTTACTTAACCCTTTCCAATCGGGTTTCAGGCCCGGCTACAGCATGGAAACTGCTTTGGTCGCACTGATGGATAATCTCTGGCAGGCCCGAGATGGGGTTTTTTCCTCCATCTTGGTGCTGCTTGACCTCTCAGCGGCTTCTGATACTGTTGATCACGGTATCCTTCTGTGCCGGTTAAGGGAGCTGGGAGTGGGCGGCACCATTTTACGGTGGTTCTCCTCCTATCTCTCTGGTCGGTCACAGTCGGTGTTGGCAGGGGGTCAGAGGTCGACCCCTAGGGCCCTCATTTGTGGGGTGCCTCAGGGTTCGGTCCTCTCCCCCCTCCTATTTAACATTTACATGAAACCGCTGGGTGAGATCATCCGACGACATGGGGTGAGGTTCCAGTAGTATGCTGATGACACTCAGTTATACATTTCCACCCCTCGTCAATTCAGTGAAGCGGTGGAAGTGATGGGCCGGTGCCTGAACGATGTAAGGGTCTGGATGGGAGTCAACAGGCTTAAATTAAACCCAGACAAGACCGAGTGGATGTGGATGTTGCCTCCTAAGGACTATATTGATCATCCTATCCTGGTTTTGGGGGGCGAAAATTTAACCCCCTCAGAACAGGTTCGCAATTTGGGTGTCCTCCTAGACTCACAGCTGAAATTAGACCACCATCTGACAGCTGTAGCTAGGGGGACCTTTGCACAGGTTCGTCTAGTGCAGTGTTTCCCAACCTTGGCAACTTGAAGATATCTGGACTTCAACTCCCAGAATTCCACAGCCAGCATTCGCTGGCTGGGGAATTCTGGGAGTTGAAGTCCAAATATCTTCAAGTTGCCAAAGTTGGGAAACACTGGTCTAGTGCACCAATTGCGAACCTATTTGGATCGAGAGGCTCTTCTCACGGTCACTCATGCCCGCATCACCTCACGGCTTGATTATTGCAACACGCGCTACATGGGGCCACCCTTGAAAAGTGTTCGGAGACTACAACTGGTCCAGAATGCAGCTGTGCATGCCATCGTGGGCGCCGCTAGGTATACCCACATGACTCCCATCTTACGCGAGCTGCACTGGTTACCGATCGGTCTCCGGACGCAATTCAAGGTGTTGGTCATTACCTTTAAATCCCTACATGGCTCAGGACCAGTTTATCTGCGTGACTGCCCTCTACAGCATTCCTCCCAATGACCAGTGAGATCGCACAGGGAGGGCCTTCTCTGGGTCCCGTCAGCCAGACAATGTCGGCTGGCGGGTCCGCGGGCGAGGTCCTTCTCTGTTGCGGCTCCAACCCTATGGAACGAACTACCTACCGAGATCCATAATACCCCCACCTTGCTGGCCTTCCGGAAGGCCCTTAAGACCTGGCTTTTTCGGCAGGTCTGGGGCTAATGAGATCACTTCATGTATGTACTGTATGTGTTGCGATGTAACTATTTGTGAAAGGTTTGTTTGAACTGTGTTTTAATTGTCTTTTTATCCTATAATTGTCTTTTTATAGTTGTAAGCCGCCCAGAGTCCCTTTGGGAGTTGGGCGGCATATAAATTTTATTAAAATAAAAAAATAAAAAAATAAAAATGATTTATTGGGTTAGGGATTTTCTGTCTTCACTGTGAGTTGTATTGTGTTGGAGGGGTGCACTGAGGGAGCTCAACCAATCTCATTGTACATATGTTGTGCAGTGACAATAAAGATTTGAATTTGAATTTGAATTTGACTTATGCTTAGGAAGTAGAATATTAGCTTATTAAGGCTATAGTCTTAAACAAAATTTAGAATAAGTAAGACTCATTGAACATGTCAGCAGTATGGAACTGCTGTGTTTGTTTGCAACTTTCTATGAGCCATCTGGTGATATCTTTTTGCATTTACTACCAATTTCTCCCACCTTTCTAAAACTTCAAATAATCTGCCTTATTTTATGATTACAACTGGATGCTGAAAGTTTGGGTAAATTTTGAATGCTGTTTTTTTTAATTGTTCAAGACATACAGCTTGTTACATTTATACCTTGCCGCAAGCAAACTACTCTTGGCAGAAAAAAATGGTTATAACTATCTTGATTTTTACGGTAGAAACAAAATAAATGTAAAAACAAGACAATGTAACAATAAAATAACTAAAAATACCTTCAGAAAAAATATTATTTTGTGGCATAATAAGTTTTTGAATGTCCATATGAGTTACTGGGAGCTACTCTGGAATTAATGCCCCTTAATACTAGAATGTTTGAGATACAAATTCTGAGTAGTGAAAACACCCTTTGAAAATACCTGTAGTAAGTGTCAAAGAAGATTGAATTAATATTTTTACCTTGTTTTGTGTTAAGTGAAGTATTAGCTGAACTCTCTCATAGGAGTAGAACTCATTGGTGGAAAGTGCCCTCTTTTAGGTTTGCATTATCTGGGTTTTAACCAAGAACATTCTTTATTGAACCATGGTTTAGATATCCTAATTCAGTGGCCTCCAACCTTTTGGGCACCAGGGACTGGTTCCATGGAGAGAGGTTTTTTCACAGACTGGAGGAGACGTGGTTTCATGTGCTGCCTGCATCCCACGGATGGGGCTTTGCTTGTTTGCGTGGCCTGGTTTCTGGCATGCTACGGACGGGAGGGTTGGGGATCCTTGTCCTAATTGGTCAATGCATAGACAGTATAACTGTAGGCTGGATATAATTTGGAGTAATATTAATTACCCCAGTCTAGAAATACTAATATTAATATAGTAAAATACTAATTGCAATAATAATAATAATAATAATAATAATAATAATAATAATAATAATAATAATAATAATAATAATAATAATAATAATAATAATAATAATAACAACAACAACAACAACAACAACAACAACAACAACAACAACAACAACTTTATTGTCATTGTACGTATGCCCATACAACGAAATTCACATAACACCCAAAGACCAGGCCCAACACACATAACATAACATAACATAACATAGGAGCCGAGGTGGCGCAGCAGTTAGAGGCAGTACTGCAGGCCACTTTAGCTGACGGTGATCCGCAGGTCAGCGGTTCAAATCTCACTGGCTCAAGGTTGACTCAGCCTTCCATCCTTCCGAGGTAGGTAAAATGAGGACCCAGATTGTTGGGGGCAATATAAATATACATTGCTTACTGGTGTAAACTGCTTAGAGAGTGCTTGCACTGTGAAGCGGTATATAAATGTCACTAATAAATAAATAAATAAATAAATAAATAAATAAATAAATAAATAAATAAATAAATAAATAAATAAATAAATAAATAAATAAATAAATAAATAAATAAATAACAATCCCCAAGCACACCCCCACTGTTAAGCCATGGGAATAACGATTCTGGACTTCTTGAACAATGTTTATTAGGCAACTCTCAACAACCAACAAAACCCTGTCTGACACCAGCAATTATAGCTATAATAGATAAAAACTATTCAGAAAACGTGTGGTCCGAGTTTTAATTGTTCTGTATCTTCTGCCAGAAGGCAACAGTCCAGATGGTGTCTCGGAAACGGCAAGAGAATCTCTGGTGCTGACCACCACAGTCCAATCGTGCTCTCGATCGGACAGCCTCCGGTCAGTGCGACAGATCTCCTCTTCGCTGCTGTCAGAGTCCTCACAGGTGCCTTTGTGCACCGTGGCTGGAGGTTTGACCTCTGCTTTGGTGGCGGCGAACTTGTGCAGCGATTCAGCAGCCTTGTTTGAAGATTCCGCCGCCCTGGCTTTGTCCAGTGCAATCGCCAAAGTCAAGTTGGTTCTGGCCAAAAGCCGGCGCTGCAGCCAGATGTCCTGTATGCCACAGATTAATTGGTCAAGCAATATGTCATTCAGATCCCTGAACTCCCAATGACCAGCGGCTTTGTGAAGGGCTGCAATATACTGGTTGATTGATTCGCCCTCCTGTTGCATCTACTGCCTGAATTCATAGTGTCTAACAACTTTAGACGGCATGGGAGCGTAGTGGGTTTTGAGTGTAGCCTGCAACACCTGCCACAGTATGGATTGTACTGGGGTTGGGTCTGGCAGTGCCTCCACTGTGTCAAACTCATCGTGGCCGCAGTGACTTAGAAAAAGAGCTCTTTTTTGATTGTCTGCCAGACCCAAAATATGGTTCGCTTCCAAGAAGCAGTCAAACCGCATCATATACGTCTCCCACTTCTCTTTCACCAGATTGAATGGCGTTGGCAGATGGAAAGCAGACATGCTTGGCGCTCTTTCTGCGATGTCTTCTGAAAACCGCCCAGCTGGTTGCGATGCCTTAGGTTCGATCATCTTCGTTCTCCAGCTCCCAAAGCCTTTGTCGCCACTGTTAAGTTGTGGGAATAACGACTCTGGAGACCGACTTTCTGAACTCTGTTTATTAAGCAACTCTCTGTACAACCAGCAACTTGCAGTCTGACAGCTAGCCCTTTTATAGGGAGCTGTTAGATGCTTTAACCAATAGCGTTTGAGCATTCTTCCCACTCAAACGCTGGACCTGGGTGAAACCATGTTAACTGTCAATACACAACAATTTAGAATTGGGATATAACAGAGGATAACTTGTTCGTCCATTTTGACCTGATAACAACTGGCATTGGCAGAAAAGTGTTTGGGGCCTTGTTGCTTGATACCAGGCAGAGTAACAAGGCCCAGTATTTGGAGATGGTCATTGTCTTTGTAAAATACCATTCTATAATCTTCTCACAAAAATATGCTGGTTTTATGTATATGTATATATTAACATATAATCCAGGATAAAACTCCTCAGGATCCCTAGAAAGTGAACTCTCCTTCAGACTCACCAGAAATATAGCTATTTAATATATTTAAATCAAATGTTAATGTCAATAAATATAGTCTCCAACCTACAGTGATAATGCCGGTATTATTATTATTATTACTTCTGTAAGATCTCCTCATAATATGAAGAATATGGAGCATCAAATTGTTGTAGTAAAGCCTTATGACTTGGTCCCATTCTGGCATTAAAATCACAAATCATAGCAAAGTAAAATTGGGATGCTGCACTATTGGGTCACTAAGCCAAATTTCAAAACAGTCCCAACAATTAGTAGTTTGAGCTCTTCAGAGTTTAAGAAAAATAGACATTTTGTCAAAAGAAATGTAACTAAATTCATTAGTATAGACACTGTTGTCCCTAAATGATCACATCGACAAATGATGATGTTCGTCCATTGTATTCGAAGAGGACCTTGACATCTATCAATTGGGGGGGGAATGTCAAGACTTGCGCGTGAATTGGATTAAAGTGAGGGAGAGGTGCGCATAGTCAGCCTCACTCTCTCTTCCCAGATTCCATCTGGCTCCAAATAGCAGGACAAGAGTCAAGACAACATCGACAGATAGACACTACTTAAATGAACCAGATAATAAGATACTAATATCCCTAACGATTGGCCTCTCTTCAGACTTGTATGGGACGATAATGAATGATATGAGAAACCTCTAAGTTGTAAGGATTCAGTATCCCATGTTTGCTATAGAAATATTGTTGAAATTTGATTTATAAATTCTTCAAAACCCAAGCTAGACTACTTGACATGTTATCCAGCAATGTTCCAGGCGATCATACATGTGGGAGAGTTTGAAGAAGATATTAGAAGATGGAAAGTCATTCTTTTTTTTTCCCTAATTTTTTTTTTATTCAAAAAAGTTTTATTAGTACAAACTTACATAAGTAGTAGCAAAATATTAAATATAAAGTACAAACATTTTTGTTTTTTTCTCCCCCCCCCCAAACCCACCCCCTTCCCTCCCCACCTCCCCCCCGGACTTCCCAGAGATAATACAGGGCATAATAATAAATTTAAATTGTTAATAAAAAGAGAAAAGGAAAAAAGGAAAAAAAGAACACTATTTTTAAAAAACTTCAACTCCAAATTATACAGTGCTAATATATCACATTTGTCTACAATAGTAAAGATACAAAAAAGAGAGAAAAAAGAAAAAAAAAAGGAAAGAAAGAAAGAGAAAACTCTTTAACAATACAAACAAACAAACCTCCTACCTCCTCCCTTCAGTCCTCTATCTTATACAAGGTAAATGTTACATAAGTAATAACTAAATATAAAATACACAAATCTTAAACTAATATTATTGACATTAAAAATAACCTCTAAGATAAAACTTAACTAAATGTTACATAAGTGATCATCAAATATTAAATTTCATCATAATATTAATAAGATAATATTATTCTAAATTAATTCACTAACTTCAATAAACAAAAAAAGAAAATGAAAGAAGAATAAACAATAAACAAATCTTCAACAAACTATATATATCTAATATTATCAACATTAAAAATAACCTCAAAATTATATAAAACTTAACTAAATATTGCATAAGTAATCATTAGATAGGGAAAAGATAAAATACAATCATATTAGTCTCTATCCATCCAATATATTTCAACATCACATCGTTTTGTATCTTGATAGTTCATCTTTTAATAGTTCAATAAATTCAAATTTGTCGAGTCGTCTCCCGTCTACTCCCAAACCTCCATCTCCTTTTCCCCAGCTATCTGATTCAGGCACTCCTTTTGGATTTTTGAATCTATTTCCTTTTGATCCATCAAAGGTGGCTTCCCCTCCTCCTCCTCTTTTATTTTCATACATCCTTCCTCTGGAATCTTGGATATATCAGCCTTTAGAACGTTGACATAAAATTCAGTAGCTTTTTTTATCGTGTTGAGCTGATATCTTTTTCCAGAAAATTTCACTGCTACTCCAACTGGCGCTTCCCATTTATATTGTAAATTTAATCTCTTAAATTCATCAATCAAAAAAGTATAGCTTTTTCTGGCTTTAAGCATTTTAGAGGGGATTTCTTTCCAAATCTTTAGTTCCTGACCATTCACCATAAGATTATTGTTAAACGTTGCTTGTATAATTCTGTTCCGTAGAGCTCTTGTGGTAAAATATATAACAATATCCCTTGGTAAATGCTTTTGTTTAGCGTACCACGAGTTGATTCTGTATATTTTGTCGATTTGTGTAGCCAATTCCGCTTTAGAAATTCCAGACACCTGATCCAATATGTCAACCATCCTGCCTTTTAAATTTTCATATAATCCTTCTTTCAAACCTCTAATCCTTATAGCAACTTCCATGGATCTGAACTGAGTCATTAAGACCTTTTTCAAAATTTGCAATATCATTTTGGATTTTATCTATGTAATTCACCGAAGTTGCCAAAGCTTGTTTATTTGTTTCAATACGTTCTGCCAAAACTTCAATATTTGTTGCTAAGCCTTTGCAAACCTCTAACACATCAAATCTTAGTTGTTGATTCATATTCTTCAAAGCAGCCTGCATCTTTTTGTCTATCTCACTTATTTTCTGGTTAAATTCCAAAGTAAGTTCATGTTTCATAATCTTTAAATTATTTAATAAATTTTCAGGTGTCAAAAGCTGTGGAGGTGTTAGCTCAGTGTTAAGTTGCATTTTAGAAATATATCCAGATGAATAGTCATTTCTTTTAGTCAAAACAATCTTTCCAGACTTTGAAGCCATTGGTGTTTCAAAAGAGTACAAAAAAGAAAGAAAGCCAGATGCCTGATTAAAGTTCTTTCCAGTTTAAAAATCAACTAATCTTTTATTATTGGAAATAATAAAAGAGAGAGGAAAAAAAAAAGCCTCTGGGAAAACGAAAGTCACTTTCACTTCTCAATCGCCATATTGTTACTCTGTTTCCTTTGTTCCTTTGCCGAAGTGAAAGCTAGCCCAGGAGTTGAAAAAAAAAAGGAAAAAAGAGGTTTCAGTACTTGCCCATCTCACGCCTGTTTCTCTCTGTCTGCTTCTGTAGTTTAAATATAATTATAAATCCCATTCTTGAAGCAGCGGCTGGTCACGACATCTAGCTCTGCAAAAGCAGAGGTTTCCTGATCTTCGGAGCTGGAGACAGGCTGCATGGGGAGCTCTCCCTTCGCGCCCTACCAGATGGCTCCTAGGGCGCTGGGGGGGCTCTACCCCACCTGTCAGGCTCTCATCTCTCCCCTTTGCCCGGGGAAGAGATTTTAAAGCCGCCAGACAGCTGTTCTGGCGGCTTTTAACAAAGATCGGAAAGGCATCCAACGAGGGATGTCTGCGATGAAGCGCTCCAAACCGGAAGTTCCGGAAAGTCATTCTTAATGACCAGCATAGAGGCACTGGCCAGAGACTAGGCATATGGACTACAGTGGCCCTGTAAGTTAGAGTCAACCAAATAGTTCTGTGCAACTTTGGGGCCCGTACCCTGTATTGGATAGGAATCATCTACCTGGGAGAGAGGTACAAGATTTCAGTGAGGTGTTGTTCCTGATTTATACACTTGGCTCTGCATTATAATCTTCATTAAGGAGCTTAAAAGAGTACTATTCAATAGAGTGGAGAACCCCATTTGAGTGAGACATGCGGCACCGTTGTGGCAGCTTTACTGGTAATAGAATGAGATTGATCAATGTGAACAAGAATTCATATGACAGGTAGCCCTCGATTTACATCAGTTCATTTAGTGACCATTCAAAGTTACATCAGCACTGAAAAAAAGTGACTTATGGCCATTTTTCACACAACAGTTGCAGTAATCCTTGTGGTCACATGATCGAAATTCAGGTGCTTGGCAACTGATTCATATTTATGACGGTTGCAATATCCCAAGGTCATGTGATCACCTTTTGTGACCTTCTGACAGACAAGTCCAATGGGGAAGCCAGATTAACATAACAACTTTGTCACTAATTTAACAACTGCGGTGATTCACTGAACAACTGTGACAGGAAAGGTCGTAAAACGTGGCAAAACTCACTTAACAAATGTTTCACGTAACAGCAATTTTGGGCCCAATTGTGGTCGTAAGTCGATGTCACGGTGTGATTATTGTCAGTTGTATGTATATGCTGGGCGGGCGCTGCATCCCTATCTATTATAATGGTACATTCCTACCACGTGATATAATATTCTTGTATGCACATGTGCATTCTTAAATCACCATTCTTCCCTTCTTGACTTGGCTCTCGACTGAGAAAGTCGCATTTTATAGCAGAGATGTAAACAATCAGAATTTATTGTTTTTGTACCAAAATAAATATTTTAATTAGACTTTTAAACTTCGGCTTTATTTCTAAATGTTTGAATTCCGGGAGAAAGATCTATTTCACCTCTGTGAGATTAATTCTCACTTCGTCAGTCGAGGACTTAGTGCAGCTAGATCAGGATGTGCTTTGCGTTCATTAGGGATCTCAGCAGAAACAGCAGTATCATGTCCACTGCTGAGTAAAGTAGCAAGATCTTTTAGCTCCTCCAATCTCTAAAGAACAGTTTATTCTCAGACAGAAAGGCAAAAGAATCCACAATATCAGTTTCTTCCATTAAAACTGAAGAAAGTGAAGGGTTAAGTCATTCACAAAAGCAGTCTGCTCTCAGCTCTCCAAGGACATCATCTCCAGGCAGAAAGGTCAACTCTCATCCAAGTTTTGTTTTGCAAAGATTACGGTTGGCAACATGCCCAGACTTGGAAAGACTCAGCTGAGGTGTTATTAGTATGTCTGAGACCTTGATTGGAAAAAATTGAAATAAAGCTAAATAATTTCTCATTTTAAGTAGCATAGATAGAATTGTGCATGTATTAAATGAAAACCAGCTGGTTGACCTTGGGCCAGTTACTCTCTCTGAACCCAACAGGGTGGTGGTTGTGGGGAAAACAGGAGAAGGAAGTTGTGTTAGATATATGTTTGCTGCCTTGAGTTATTTGTAAAAATAATAAAGACCGGCTATAAATAAATAACATGTAAGTTTAATTGGCATTTTATTGCTGTTTTTACTATAGCTGTTCTTAAATATGTTGTACGTCGCCCTGAGTCCCCAGGGAGTAGGGTGGCATATAAGAATGGCTAAATAAAATAAAATAAATAAGTAAGTAAAACTGCATTCAATCCATGGTTTTCAAGTTCACCTGAGAGAGAAATATACAACAATAAGCTGAGGGAAAGGATTATTTTTCTGTCAGTGTCCCATTTATCAGCATTCAGTCTATTATTACAAACGATGAAGTCATTTGGGATGGTGGAGAAAGTATTCAAGGTCTCTTGAATTGTTTGTAGGACTACGTTTGATGTTTCTTAGTCATTGTGCGGTTACTTTTGCATGGCTGTAGTAGACCTAGAGTCCAGTTTATTATTAATTACATTCAATTCCTTATAAATTAAATAGACAGTATCTGCTGCTACCATACATTGCCTAGCCCATAATCAGGCAGTTGATAGAGAAGGACTTTCTTATCTTGATTTTTAATGCAAGGTTTTAATACGACAGGAAATGTTGAATCATTCTCACTTTCTGTGTTCTCTCCCTCCCACTCCAGTACTAACTCATCTTGTAAAATGACCAGGCAGTCATAATAATTACTTAATGTGAATGAATCAGTGACATCTACAGCCCTACTGCTTTGTTCATGGACCAAGACATCAATCTTCAGCTGCTTCAGACTTTTCCTGGTGCTTGTGTTGAACCACAATATTTCCCTCCTCTCCTCCTTTTTATGAAAATCAATATTCAGGAAATTATAAATTTCAACTGCTCACTGAGAATTGGGTTAATTTATTTAGTCTAAAATACAGAGCCTTATAAGCTTTTGAGCAACTGTATACTTCTTATTTGAGCTTATGTAGACTTTAATGCATGAGTGGATGCTTCACTCTTTGAGCAGAATTTCAACATTGAATACATTTCTTAAAGGGCACAATGCACATTATAGTTTCTCTTCAGATCATACAAATCTTTCACTTTCTATTAAAGGCTTCCAAAATAACTAAAAAGATCAAGAAAAGCGCATTCTCCTCCTCCAGATCTTGATAGAAATCATCACTCAGAGTGATCAATGTCATCTCCATCCCTTATCAAGGCATGAACCCTGACTGAAAAGGGTTCAGATAATCTACTTCAGGGGTGTCAAACTCAAGGCCGGTGGGTTGGATCCAGCCCGCAGGGTGCTTAAATCTGGCACACGGTGCCTCTGCTAGCCAAAACGGGCCACGGCGGGGCTGCGCGAGGCCCCCAACGCCCCATTTTTGGCCTGGACAGCCTCCTGCAGCACTCTGCTGGCCAAAACATGACGCGAGGTTGGGTGGCCTGTGGAGGACTACAATGCTGATCCGGCCCTTGAAGAAATCCAGTTTGACACCGCTGATCTACTTCATCTAGGGTGCTCTACAGATGATCTGTGACTGCCATCTCAATAACTTTTCCCACAAAGGAAAGATTGGAGATCAGATGATAATTATATGCAACCTGTGTGTCCGGGAATGGGTATTCATCAGGAGGCGATATATTATTGCGGGAAAAATTCCCTCACCTAAAGAGATGTTGACATTGTCCCAGATCCACATTACCAGTCTGAGCCAGGATAGGCATGGATCAAGCCTGCTACTGGCAGGTGATAATCTAGAGAGCACCCTGTCTGCTTCCTCAGGGTTCAAAGCCCGAAGGAGTCCCAGGAATGTAATAAGAGAACCCAGTAATCACTAAATTTCCTGCCCATGAGGAATCAAGATTCTGCTGAGAGATTTTTGCAAAATGCTGTGCAAATTAAGCAGAATGGCTCGGCAAGAAATCTTGGTATTGATTTTTCCCTAACAGAGCATTAGTTACTTCAAATAAGACTGCTGGACGATAGCCTGTTGATATTTATATTTTTACACAGTGTATATATCCTGTATGGTGTTTTCATTTATACTGGCCACCAAGAGGCAATGTATGATTGGTTATTGGAAATCATCAGACCTATATGTCTTATTTGTGGCATACAGACTCTCCTTATGAAATGTTTTTCCACTTTTAAAAAAATATCTAAAATCATAGAATTAAAGTTTAAAATAAAGCATGTAAACCTTAACACAGGGGTGTCCAACCTTGGCAAATTTAAGACTTATGGACTTCAACTCCCAGAATTCCCCAGTCACCATGGCTGGCTGGGGGATTCTGGGTGTTGAAGTCCACAGATCTTAAAGTTGCCACGGTTGGACACCCCTGCCTTAACATTACAGTGCCAATTTTAAAAAAGCCTTTAATCCTGTGTCTGGCCACTGCTTTTTAGCAACATATTTTGATAGTCTAATTAAATGCTTCCATGCTAAAATGTTTAATAACTTTAGCAGGTGAAGCTAAGCAGAATCACATCAGATACCTGTACAATTAGCACAGAGGCCCCCAAGGCTGTGTACTCTCACCACTTCTCTTGTCTCTCTATACCAATGACTGCATCTCTAACGATCCATCTGTTAAACTACTGAAGTTTGCAGAGGACACAACAGTGATCGGCCTCATTCGAGACAACCATGAAACCGCATACAGACGGGAGGTTGAACAACTAACCTTGTGGTGCGACTGGAACAATCTGGAACTGAATACACTCAAAACCGTAGAAATGGTGGTAGACTTTAGGAGACACCCTCCCATACTTCCACCTCTTACAATACTAGACAACACAGTATCAAGAGTAGAGACCTTCAAATTTCTAGGTTCTACCATATCTCAAGATCTAAAATGGACATCTAACATCAAAAACGTCATCAAAAAAGCACAACAAAGAATGTTCTTTCTGCGCCAACTCAGGAAGCTCAAACTGCCCAAGGAGCTGCTGATACAGTTCTACAGAGGAATTATTGAGTCTGTCATCTGCACCTCTATAACTGTCTGGTTCGGTTCTGCAACCCAACAAGACAGACACAGACTTCAGAGGATAATCAGAACTGCAGAAAAAACAATTGCTGCCAACCTGCCTTCCATTGAGGACCTGTATTCTGCACGAGTCAAAAAGAGGACTGTGAAAATATTTACTGACCCCTCGCATCCTGGACATAAATTGTTTCAACTCCTACCCTCAAAATGACGCTTTAGAGCACTGCACACCAGAACAACTAGACACAAGAACAGTTTTCCCCCCGAACACCATCACTCTGCTAAACAAATAATTCTTGCTATGTGACCACTCATTTGCATTTCAATGGAAATATTTCTGAATATCTCCCTGAATGTTTAAGAACTTTTCCAATACATTAGAACACGGGTGTCAAACTCGTGGCCCGTGGGCCGGATGCATCACACACTGGCTACCCCCACCCCCATTTTAGCGAAAGGAAAAAAGTCATGATACGTTACGTGATCACGTGATGATGCGAGTTTGACACCCCTGCATTAGAAGCTCAAGATATTGAGCAATCTGGTAATAAAATATCTGAAATTATGACTCAGTAGTCATCCCCCCATACACACCTTCCCTGACCCACATTGCATCTCTCTCACACACATGTGCATCTCATCTATGTACCCTTTTCACCCAGTGTGGTATCTCTCACTCATTATTATTATTATTATTATTATTATTATTATTATTATTATTATTATTATTATTATTATTGTTATTGTTATTGTTATTGTTATTGTTATTGTTATTGTTATTGTTGTTGTTGTTGTTGTTGTTGTTGTTGTTGTTGTTGTTGTTGTTGTTGTTGCTGCTGCTATTATTGTTATTATTGTTATTATTGTTAATGTATTTATCCATCCATCCATCCATCCATCCATCCATCCATCCATCCATCCATCCATTCATTCATTCATTCATTCATTCATTCATTCATTCATTCATTCATTCATTTTATTCATTTTATTCATTAAACATGAAACTCAGTCAACTGAACATTTAAAGATGTGTCATAAATACCATTGACTGGTGCTAATGGTTGATACGGGTTGCTGCCAGCATCCTAGGTATCAACCAAGTATCTTCTTAAAATATATGATGTTCCGAGTAGTGCAGTTTTTTGCCGTTCCACTGATGTTATTGCAGGAAGCTGCAATTTCTTCATGTGTTTTTTAAAATTCTTGGACATGGTACCAAGTGCCCCGATGACAATGGGTATCACGGTTACATGTTTCATCCATAGCCATGTAGTTTTGATGGCCAGGTCGTGATATTTTGTGATTTTTTCTTTTTCTTTGACTCTGGCATCTCCTGGTACAGTGATATCAATAAACTGTACGCTTCGGCCCTCGACAACTGTGATGTCTGGCGTGATGTGTTCCAAATGATGATCTGTCTATATTCGAAAGTCCCACAAGATCTTCACCTTCTCATTTTCGGTAACTTTTTCCATTTTGTGCTCCCATGACTTTTTGGATACAGGTAAGTTATATTTTTTACATAATGACCAGTGGATTAATTTAGCAACTCGGTCGTGTCTAGCTTTGTAATCAGTTTGTGCAATTTTGCTGCATTCACACATTAAATGTAAAACAGTTTCGACTTTGTTGTTGCATTGTTGGCAGTTTGGATTGTCAGTGGATTTTTGTATCTTTGCTTTCATGGCATTAGTTTGTAGTGCTTGTTCTTGAGCAGCGAGTATTAAACCTTCTGTTTCTTTCTTGATGGTTCCCATCTTAAGCCATGCCCATGTAAGGTTGTCATCACATTTTCCTTCAATGTTTTTCAAGTGTTGTCCATGCAAAGCTTTGGTTTTCCATCTATTTAATCTGTCATCCAGCTGTTTTTCCTTACATTCTGCCTTTGTTTCTGTTGTTTTTCTAATGGTCTCCATTTTCACAGCCTTCAGCAATTTTCCTGTACTTTGGTTCACATAACCATTCAAACTTCATTTTCCTTCTTCTACAGTTTGATGGATTTGCAATAGCCCTCTGCCTCCTATTTTTCTTGGCAGGTACAACCTGAGGATGTCACTTTGTGGATGTAAAGCATGATACATATTCAAAAGTTTGTGTATTTTCCGGTCCAAGTTTTCCAGTTCAGCCAAAGTCCATGATTTCAGCTGAGTAGCGTATCACTGGAACTACTCATGTATTAATGGCTTTAATTATGTTTCCATCATTCAGCTTTGAGAATAATAACAATAACAATAACAATAACAATAACAATAACAATAACAATAACAATAACAATAACAATAACAATAACAATAACAATAACAATAACAATAACAATAATAATAATAATAATAATTGCACAGTCAGCCAGATGTTCAAACTGGATGTGGCCTGCTTGTAATCAGTTTACTCTACATTCAAGTTGGTCTTCCTTTTCTTGCAGTTTTCCAGAATCATCTTGCCAGTTAGGAGTTGATCTTTTGCTCTTCTGCTGTTTAGGCAGTCTCCTTTCTGGTGGAAAGGGCTTGTTTTCAACTAAGTGCTGTTGGACTGCATCAGCTACTATACCCATTATCAATTTGAAAGTTGTTGGTTAGTAGGTAATTGGCCTGTAATTGCCTGGTGCTGCCCCTTTTGCTGAATCTTTCATTATAAGGTAGGTTTTGCCAGATGTTAGCCACTCTTCAATTTCACCTCCTTGCAGTTTGTTGTTAAACTGCTTGGCAACAAATGAGTATAGACCAGTCATATTTTATTATTATTATTTCTTCTTCCTCTTCCTCCTTAGCACTTACAACACAGTTAAATATCCATGATAAAATTAACTCACAGCCTCAGCATGTTAAACAATATAAAATTCATAAAGAATTTTTAAAAATCCCAATATATGACAGTTATAATACACAGTACAACAATTATAGTTATAATATGCAACATTACTCATCCGTTTTAAAGATACAACTAGCAATTGTAAGAGAATACTTTTCTTAAATCATTATCCATAAAAACTGACAATGACAGCTGACAAGGTGATTGTCATATACTTTGTAACATAGCATTCTTTTCTGTGAATTATGCTAATTGAAGAAGGTTAATGTTACCATTAATTTTCCTATGCTGGAACAGCTCCAAAATATTTGTTTGGAAGTAGCACTCTAGAAATCAACTTGCTACTCCAAAGTTATTTTTCTTTTCAAAGGCATGAAAAATAAGAACAAGACATGAATCTACCACTGTCTCATTGCAGCATACTAATGTTGCAAAAGTGTCATACAGATAGTCCTCGCTTAGTGACCACTGCTCAGCAACCATTCAAAGTTACGAGAGCTCTGAATGAGACTTACAACCAGTCCTCAAAGTTGTGGCACTTGCAATCCTCTAGTCCCGTGGTGGCGAACCTATGGCACGCGTGCCAGAGCTGGCACGCGGAGCCATAGAAGCCGGCACGCGAGGGTTCCCACCGGCAAACCGGAAGTGCGAAAAAACGCACTTCCGGTTTGCCGGTGTGCTGTTTTTTGCACTCCGGAGGGTTCAGGGAAGCTCCCTGAAGCTCCGGAATGCAAAAAACTACAAAACGGACAAACCGGAAGTGCACTTTTCCGCACTTCCGCTTTGTCCGTTTTGTAGTTTTTTGCATTCCGGAGCTTCAGGGAGCTTCCCTGAACCCTCCGGAGTGCAAAAAACAGCATACCGGCAAACCGGAAGTGCGTTTTTTCGCACTTCCGGTTTGCCGGTTTTGTCGTTCCAGGCTCCGTTTCGTCGTTCCAGGCTCCGGTAAGTGGGCCTGTGTGGGGGTGGGGGTGTGTGCGCATGCGCAGGGGGCAGCGTGGGGGGTGTTGTGCGCATGCGTGGGGGGGAGGGAATGGGTGTTGGCACGCGAGCACGCGCGAGCGCGCCCCCCCTTTTTCGGCACGCGAGCCGAAAAAGGTTCGCCACCACTGCTCTAGTCACATGATTGCGCTTTGTGTACTTGGCAGTCAGTGCATACTTATGACAATTGTAATGTCCCAGTCACATGATCATCATGTGACATGCCTCTGACAAGGAAAATCAATGGGGAAGCTGGCAAGAAGTCATAAGTCACGTTCAGTGGTGAAATCCAAATGTTTTTACTACCGGTTCTGTGGGTGTGGCT
This sequence comes from Diadophis punctatus similis, assembly GCA_023053685.1. Lineage (NCBI taxonomy): Eukaryota > Metazoa > Chordata > Lepidosauria > Squamata > Dipsadidae > Diadophis > Diadophis punctatus. Next base: position 132,580,729 of record JALIGW010000003.1, read on the forward strand.
TGGTGGGCGTGGCTTGGTGGGCATGGCAGGGGAAGGATACTGCAAAATCTCCATTCACTCCCCACTCCTGGGGGAAGGATATTGCAAAATCTCCATTCCCACCCCACTCTGGGGCCAGCCAGAGGTGGTATTTGCTGGTTCTCCGAACTACTCAAAATTTCTGCTACCGGTTCTCCGAACTACTCAAAATTTCCACTACCTGTTCTCCAGAACCTGTCAGAACCTGCTGGATTTCACCCCTGGGACTCATGTTCATGTGGAGTTACACTCAACAACCACACATGATTTGCTTAACAACTGCAACTGGGGACTGCCAGAACTGCCCTTGTGAGTTGGTGCAGTCATGTGATTTTTGTTTTGTTTTGTTTACAACCACCTTACTTAGCAACAAGGTTGCTGGTCCCAATTACAGTCATTAACTGGGGACTACCTATAAATAAATTTTTAAAGGCGAATTTTTCTGTTCCATAAGCATCAGTACTAGTCTATGCAGTTATAGACTGTCAAATACTCAAACATTATCTCCATAAACAGAAAGTTTATAGACTAAATTTAAAAAGTTACTAAATAAAAAAGCTACTAAGGAAATTATAAATTTTAGGTGTGACATGCATAGCATCATCTATGCTATATTTAGAAAAGGCAATGTTTGTCTATTAAGCTATATCATTTTTAAAGAAAGATCTTAATTGTCAATTTAAGTGTCAGGCCGAAGCCATTTTATTTGGACTCTTTGGCCTGCCACACTATATACTATTCTATTATGCATTTTCTATTGTGGAAAAATGGGAGGGGGGATAGTATGAGGTTGTTAATATGCAGCCATAACAAATTCCTTTCTAGAAAGCCAAGGTCATCCTTTGTCTCTGTGCTTCTGCACCTGCACGGAAGGAGATGGGTGCAATCTGCCAGCATGGCACTTGGAGATTGAAGAATGTGATGAACTTGTGGGTGTGGGGGCAAGGACTTGAACTTTCAACTGGGTGATGAAACCCTGGGGACTTCAGATTCGGGTTTCACCCAGATGTACCAACATGGCTCTAATAATAAATTGGGACTTTGAGGAATACTTTGACTCGGACTCTGATTTAATTTTGGATGCTATTTGGAACCCTGACATTAAGACCATCTCCTGATTATGCTTGGAAGAGAAATACATCACATCAGTGGTGGGTTCCTACTGGTGCGGTGCGGAGCACAGCTCCGGCAGGAGCCCGGCGATGATGTCATTTTTTGGCCCTTCTCCGCATCCTGAGCTTTATTCTTGCTCTGAAGCACAGCTGAGAAGCTCCTCAGCTGTGTTTCGGCTTGTAATGTCGTCCTGAGCATACACGGAAGTGAAATCGCACGGTGGGACACGATTTCACTTCCGCGCATGCTTGCGATGAGCACTGGTAGCAAATGTAACCGGAACCCTCCCCTGCATCACATGTTATTTATTGCTATTTATTTGCTTTAGAAATAAATAAATTTGCTTTAGAGATTAAAAAAATACGACAAAAACGTACCAAAACACAAGGCAAAATGAAGAAAAAAGAGCATGATCCAAAGAGCATATAAAAATAGCTCAGTTGTGAACACAGAATTAAACCTTGACCATGCAGAGTATTATTGATCAGTCTTTTCATTCCTTTGGTAGGGGGTCAGTTTATAAGCTGAGAGCAAACACATATGATCAATCTAAGTTTGCCTTTTATTGTAAAAAAAGTAATTGCTCTTTCTTCAATAAATCTATACTTCTTCGCACAAAGATAAATTCCAAATGTTTGATACATTATTCAGAATCATGGCTCATCTCTTTAAAACATTATTATTCTCCAAAGTGGCCTTCGAGGAGCTGCTAGTGGAAAGAGCTTTTTTGAAGAATATTTTGAGGATGGAATGTAAGTACAAATTGAGCTATTGTAACTTTAACTTTGATTTTTAATGCAATATTTTTGTTGTTCTATTGTCAGACACAGGAATTGGTACAAAATAAACCTGTGCTTTATAGGAATATTTAAAACATCTAATGTGTAAAGTTAAATAAATAGTATACTCTTGCTGTAAAATATATTAAAATTAGCATGCATCCAACACATTAAATTCCAACATTTAAAGTTTTCCAAATACAAGAATTAAATTTAGTTGGAACAGTATTGTATTAGATGTCCCAAAGGTGCATCAAGGACAAACATGACCTGGATGACTGAGAATCTCCATAGATAATTTCTGTATTAGATCTAACAAATGTTCTAAAACTGATTATGACACACACACACACACACACACACACACACACACACACACACACACACACACACACTAAACTAGTTAAAAACTGTTCAAATATGTCTATGTAAAACATCTGGAAGATCCTTAGTTGGATCATAGTACAATTATGTTCTGAGAACTGTGTTGCAGTTTTTTCTGTTACAATCATATAATAAAATATTCCTAAAACAGGCTATGCAGTAAAAAAAACACCGCTCAACGTTTTATACAAATGAAACATTACATTACAGGCAGTGGAATATATTTTGGGGGAGGGAGGGAGGGAGATTGAGGTCATAATTGTGATTTTTTTTTTAAGGGAGAAACTTTAATGCCTTTTATCTACTCGTCCAATATTATTATTCTTCAAACTGGTCATACTGTAGCAAACTGATTGTATGCAGGATTTGTTTTTCCACGCTATTTGGACAACAGAAAAGAATGGTTGGAAATAAAATAGAAAAATGTATTTTTTTTAAAAAAAAATAAAGCTATTTAATGTGTTGGAAGAAATGTCCATCTGGGTTCAGTTCCAAGTGGGGAGAAAGACACTGGAAACATGGAGGCTGATTGGAAAGATGGTTTAATGGTGAAGCAGAACCACCAAGCACGTGTGATTCTGGGTAGCTGACCATATGGAGTGGAGAGTGAGAGGTATTTATACCCTCTCTTGGGCTTTGAACTTGAGCTTCCTGTTCCTATACCAAGAGCATGTATTCTATTGGTTGCTGTCAGACTCCCATGGGGCCATGTGGGGTGATGTTTGTCTTGAAGTCAAGTTTGGTTGAACCTTGGGCTGATGTAATGTAGGGGCTTGGTTGTGCCATGTGGTGAGCTCTGCTGATAAATAATCCTATTATGTCCTGGAGGGTCATGTCTTAATCTCATCACTCTGGAGCTGGAGGCCTTTTGTCTTGTAGATAGACTGGCCCAGTCTTTCTCAATGAGCACCAAATATCTGCTGGGGGCAGGGAGCTGCAGGGAGCTGCTCTTTGTGTTTAAAAACATGTTTCTCCTTTTCTCATCCAGGGAAATATAATATTCTGCCTTTTTTAATATTCCTCAAAATATTTTATTCTTCTAGGAGGGGGGCGGGTGCTAACTTTCTACAAATGTATACATATTTTAGTCAGTAATAACAAAAAAGCAAAACCCATTATATATTTTGCTGGAAAGTATTTCAGACAAAATATTATTAAAATAAATTAAGGTGACTAGACGTCCCGCTTTTTGCGGGACAATCCCGCTTTTTAATAATTTGTCCCGTGTCCCACGGCGATTCAAAAAACTCCCGCTTTTTAAATTTGAATTTGGGGTGAAATCCTGCCTGGCAGAGTCGAAAGGCCAGTCTCAAATGCCCCAACCTTTGAAAACCATCCCTCCCAAGTAGGGCAGGGAAGAGGCTGCCTTCGCCGGGACTCATCACACACCACTAACAGTTGCCATTGTCACCACGGTGCTGTGGAAAGCTGCCCCTTTCAAAGTTTTGCTGCTTTCCTCAGGCTCCGACTCCCTCTCCGGCAGGAACGGGATATACCACCCCGCCTGCTAGAGGAGGGGGGGGAGGAAAGGCGGACTTTCCCCCATGCGCACTGAGCCGTAGCGCCGAAGCTTCTCCCTTCTTGAAGGCCATTCCCTAAGGAGCTGTCCCCTGTCTGCATGACGTAGGACCTCCTGGGAAGCTGACATCTTGGAGATGTCACAGTGTCTTCTTTGCCCCCCCCCTAAATGTTATTGGTACGTTCCATTCCTTCCTCCCTATTCACTTGTAGCAACCCAAAGGGGGGGGGAGAGGGTGGAATCATTGCTTTTCTTTTCTCTCGCTTTTTTGCTTCAGCCACATTTTTTCCCTTTCTCCATAGAGTATTTCTGTGCGTTCTTTGTTTCTAACCAGTAGATGTCGGACGAACAGATAAGCCTGCGCCAGTAGGAACCCACCCCTGGCTGCGATGAAGGGGGGGTGTTTGGGGGGGGTGCACAAAGCTGCAGGATAAGAGACGGACCCCCTCCTGTCTTGCTCCCCTAGAACCCCCCCCCGTCAATGGTGTCCCGCTTTACAAAAAAAAATCTGGTCACCTTAAATAAATGGAAACTGTGCAAGAATTTGGTGCACTGTGCAGAAAATGACAACTTCCCACAGCATTTGACTCTTCTGCATATTGTATTTATTTGTCGGTAGGCTTGTTTTATTCATTTAGTATTCAACTTAGAGCAAAGTTTTAATTACAAGTTTAATTAGTCAATATAGTGAAGACTGTTTAAACCTCAGCGAGGATGCTTATTTTGTATACATTGTTGTAAAATGTACTTGTATAAAACCAAAATAGTAAGCTAGAGTTAATTTATTCTTTAACAAGAACAACTAAAAGCTTAATTTTAAACATGCTTAAAACTCAGTTCCTTATGCTGTTTTTAGAAGCCAGGATTTTTGCTAATTCTTGAATACTTTATTGCTGCAACACAAAATTCTAATTGGAATCCTATAACACCTTATTTCCCTTGCAACAATAGTTGAAAGGTTTATTGTCTGTGAAGCTAGTGATAATTGCCACTAGTTACAATGGTTATATATTGTCATTCACAACTTTCTTCCTCTTACAGCTGTCCAAATTGGGCTGATGACTACCTTTCATAATTACACTCTCTGCCACCCACCCACACCACCATTTCATGATGAGGAGAAGGAAAAGTTTTCTTGTGGCAGCTGCTCCTTTAACAAATGTGTTGCATCTCCCTAAGGTTGCCTAGAGACGGTGTTTAATGGTCAGGGATGACTTTGATATGGCCTGCTTTCTAAAGATTCCAAAAAGAAATACTTTATTCGACATGTTCTCACTGGCTCAAGGTTGACTCAGCCTTCCATCCTTCTGAGGTCGGTAAAATGAGGACCCAGATTGTTGGGGGCAATATGCAAACTCTGTAAACCGCTTAGAGAGGGCTGTAAAGCACTATGAAGCGGTATATAAGTCTAAGTGCTATTGCTATTGCTATGTTCACAGGAAACATGAACTCTAATATGGATGAATTTGTTTTGGGTTGTTTTCTGTCAAAATAGTTTAGTGCTTTAACTAGGGCTGAATTAGAGGAGAAATACCTTCTTGGGTTTAAGGCTGCAAGTGGTAACTGCTGATACTAAGAAATAAACATTGATTTAGTGGGGTTTATGTATTAGTGAATGTGCACAAGATTACACCGTAACAGCTAATGGTATTTGCACAACATTCCCCAACTGATTGCTAGTGTATATACAAGGGTGAGTCAAAACGTAATGCCATTTTCTTTAGGACAGGTATAATTACCAACACAGGAACATGTAGCATACATCAAAATGAAGCTGGTCCTCTGTGGATCACATCCCTACTTCTCAACATAGTCACCGTTTCTCTCAATAGCAATGTTCCACCTTCGAATGAGAGCATGTATCCCTGCCTCATAAAATTTTGTTGACTGTTCTTTGAGCCACTTCTTCACTGCAGTTTGCACTTCCTCGTCACTGGAATGATGTTTGCCTCTCAAACCCTCTTTCATGGGGCCGAAGAGACCTGCATACATTGCTATAATCTAAAGTATTGTCCTCAAACACATTTTGTAATCATCTGTGAATATTCACAGGGGTTTCCCCCTCAGCAACAAGGAATTCAATCACTGCTCTTTGTTTTTGACGCAACTGTAAGGGGGCAGCCATTTTGAATTTTCCTTGCGAGTCTAAAAACCTGAAAAGTAAGAAACAAAATATTTCAGAATGTAAATGATATAATCATTTATAACTGGGAAAAATTTCAGGTATTTTTATCAAAAACTTCACCTGAAATAAAGAAAATGGCATTACTTTTTGACTCACCCTCGTATTTGAGCTTTACCCAAACTTCTAAAAAGTATGGTAATAAAAAAATTACAAATCCATGGGAGCTTGCTTCAGGTGCATTTTTATTTGTTTGTTTGTTTGTTTGTTTGTTTGTTTGTTTGTTTGTTTATTACCATTTTACTTGCTTAAGTGCAAACTAAAACCATTTAGTAGCAGTAAAAAGTTATATTTTCTTAATTTGACAATATGAAAGACCGCAGAAGACAGATGCGGTTTATAATAACAGAGAACATGTTGGTCAGGAATTTTCCAATCTGCTCAAAAAAGATTCAAATTAATTCCTCTGTGAAAAGTTTTTAAAAAGAAAACCTACGAAATATTGAATCTATCAGGGACTAAAATATGAGTGACAGAAGAGTAATCAAGAGCAGTAATAAAACTAGTGTCAGGGTTCCAAAAAACACCCCCAACGAAATAAAACTCCAAGGCTAGAAGTTCCTCAAAGTTCCAATTTATTAGAGATGTCATGTTGGCACATCTGGGAAAACCCGAATCTGAAGCTTCCAGGTTTTCCCCACCCAGTTGAAAGTTCACAACCCTGCCCCACACCCACAAGTTCATCACATGGTCCAATCCAATCTTCACATTCAACTAGACACAATCCCCAGTCAGTCCCATCCAGGTGCAGGCAAGCGTCCCTGACTCCCAGAGTAAAGAATGCTGTTATGGCTAATCTTCCACCGCTCCAATCAAAACCCCCTCCTAATTTCCCAGGTTAAAATATGTGGCAGTTAGGAAGCTGAAAAAGAAAAGATGGTTTCCAAAACTGACAACTAGTATAATGTTCATACATGAAAATGGAGAACATGAGAATTGTATGCATATGTATGTATGTATGTATGTATGTATGTATGTATGTATGTATGTATGTATGTTTGTATGTATTTGCATTGTCCTCAGTTTCTATCTGTCCATATTAGGCAAATGACTTGAAGGCATAAGATTTCATAAGATTTGAAAGATATTAAAGATAAATACCAGGTACTCAGATACCATGGGTTGCATTTGTTGATAACCTCTGGTGAGATTGGAATGGAGTAGTGCTCTCCTTGATCTCAAATTTTAGTCTCTTGGCTAAAATATTAAACTCTGCACCAGGGGTGGGTTCCTCCCGGTTTGAACCGGTTTGTCTTAACTGATAGCGACCTGCTGGTGATGTCATGATGACATCACCGAGCCAGATCGGTCAGTGCCGGTCCATGGACACCGCCATCTTTTTTTGAATTTTTTTGAATTTTTTTTCTTCTGAGCATGTGCAGAAGCCGAGTTTCCGTGCATGTGGTCGCCATCTTGTTTTTGGCTTTCTTTCTTTTCTTTTTTTGAATTTATTTTCTTTTATTTTTTATTTTATTTTTCTTCTGAGCATGTGCAGAAGCAGAGTTTCTGGCATTGTGCATGCAGTCGCCATCTTGCAAGCCGGCAGAGAGGTAAGTTAGAATTGGGTCCCCTCAACTTTTCAGTCCCAGAAATGGTGCCTTTTTAGCTGAAAAATGCCCTTCTCCTATTTTGCAGCCAGGCACCATTTTCTGTCCTTCCCATTTTTATTTGGTTTTCCCTCCCACCCTGAAAGCAAAAGGAAGCGAGAGGGGAGGGGGGAAGAAGGATAGCTGACTATTGCTATGATTTTTTGCTCCTATATTCTGTTGTTTACATATAAATTTTGTTAATGTAGAAATTTTACTTAGAGACTATTAAACAACGGAGCTAGCTTCCTGCCTGCAAATCATGATTGTGTATCTCTTAGGAGTAAATCCCACTTTTTCCAGCTGTCTCTCCTAAGAGCTAAATTAGTCCTTTTAAAGTTTTCCCTGTTCTGCCATGCCCTTTATAAAATTAAAGAAACTGTTTGGGTCATTTCACTTAGGTGTGTGTGTGTGTGTGTGTGTGTGTGTGTGTGTGTGTGTGTGTGTGTGAGAGAGAGAGAGAGAGAGAGAGAGAGAGAGAGACAAGAAAGAGAAAGAGATAAAGAAAGAGAAAGAAAGAAAGAAAGAAAGAAAGAGAGAAAGACAGAGAAAGAGATAAAGAAAGAAAAAGGAAAAGGAAAAGAAAGAGGAAGGAAGGGAGAGAAGAGAGAGAGAAAGAGAAAGGAAGAAGAGTAAGGAAGCACCACAAACCCTGCCACTAGACGTGGCTTCAGAAGACACTTTGGAACAGCACAGCAAAGATATCTCGGAGGTCATCTAGTCCAACCCCGTGCTGCAGCAGGAAAACTTAAATTGTCTGGATTATTTTGGTGCCTCTAACAGAGAGGAAAATTGCCAGAAAGGAGAAGGAGTTTACTAGGACAAGGCTGCCATGCAGAGGAAGGCAGAGATAATCCTTGACTTATGACCACAATTGAGCCCAAAATTTTGGTTGCAAAGCAAGAGCATTGTTAAGTGAGTTTCACCACATTTTACTCAATCCATGACATCTCCTGGCTCTAACAGTCATGTGCAAGCTAGAGAAGAAACCAACAGCATAATTTTAACTGAGAGAAAGGGATGGTATTTGAACATTTCGTTCCTGGGTTAGGTAGGCAGGGATTAGGTGAGTCAGGTAAATAAGCAAAAAGAGATGACACAAAGTTGCTTCCATCCAAGCAGTTGGTCAAACAGGGGAGAGGCAGCTGAGAAATGCAAACAGGTCATAGGCAGAGGAAGATTATGCTCTGGCATCTCTAATTAGGACTGGAAAAAACACTCCCCCAGTGTACAATTTGTGTATTATTTGAAATTCACAGTCCTTACTTGAAAAACATGTAGAATCCATGACTCAGAAGGCTGTTGCACACATCCATCATGTCTGCCAACTTCACCAGATGAGAAAGCCCAACTGATGGTCATTCATTCCATACCTCCCTGTTGTCTGGATTTTTGCTGTGCACTCCACATGGAAGGTCTTAGAGAGCCACTCTAAAGTGACATCTGGTCCAGAATGCAATACCATGGCTAATTAGGGACATACTGCAGTACACACATGTAACATTTTATGACCTGCACTGGATGCCAGTGGTCTTCCAGGTACAGCCCATACAACACAAAGGATGCCATCCTAATATGCATTGCCATGGTAAAATGATTGACAGGAACTCTGATGTTTTTAAATATATTGAACTGGTTTTCTCCAAATAACAATAATTGTGGTTATTTTTGTGCACTTTTGTGAATTTCCAGTATCTCCTGTATGTCCTTTCACAACAGTGTTCTTATGATATTTACCTTCCTACATTGCCTGCAGAACAGATACAGATTAGGCTGTGTATCTGATTTTTTTTTTTTTTTTTTGCTCTTGTCAGAGCTTGTAAATATAGCTGAACTCATGAGTATCTGAATCATGAATGTGATCTTTCCAAGCCACAAGCTGGGGAACTATTACATGAACTTCAGAAAATTCAATCTGGCAGCCTTGAAAAAGAATAATCAAGATGATGAAAGGGAGACATGCTGTTAGGAACAGAGTTTAAATATTTTGCATTGCTAGGCTGAAAGAAGACTTTCAATTACTTTTCACACATATAATTAGATGTCTTTAATATAGAATTCAGTGGCCAGTGCTATTCTAGCAAAATGTTCAGGAAATATAGGGAAAAAAAACACCTTAAAATCTGCTGTACAAAAATAGAATTTTTCTTAGTACAGACTGGAAACTTTAATATTTAAATTATAGCCAAAATACATTTTTAACAGAAAATTAATGTTTTAAATAATATTTTGTACCAATTTTTTATTCAGAAGTAAGCTTCTGTTTGATGAAAATATACTCAAAGTTTGTGCCATAATAAGCTCTATAATAATAATTTGTGGTTTTATTCTGTATGTATCTACCGTATTTTTCGGAGTATAAGACACACCTTTTTACCCCCCAAAAGATGGTGAAAACTTGGGTGTATCTTATACACCGAATGTAGCCTCACCCACCCACCCACCCCCACCCTTTGGCCTCTGTCTTCCAGCTATTTACCTGTTTGCAGCAAACAAAGAAGAGCCTGTTAAGACAAGCAAGTCCTTAGCAGCTTCCCGATCCCCAGCTGATTTGCCAGTACTAAAATGAAACTGAAACTGAAACTGCAAAGAGGCAAATAGCTGGGAGAGACACACAGATTTGCTGTTTGGCAAATTGCTTGGAGGCAGAGGCCTTTTTTCCTTGTTTTCCTCCCCAAAACTAAGGTGCGTCTTATACGTCAGTGCGTCTTATACTCCGAAAAATATGGTATGTTAACATAGTTAAATTTAATCTAATCTCAGGAAATTTCATCAAGATTTCCTTGTTTCCTAGCCTTACTGGTTTGATCAATTTGTCTGCTAATGTTAATAGTCACATCTGGTGTGTAAACATTTCTGTGATTTTATAAAAATTGTCTTCTGAAATGGTAGATTTTTGTTTCTAGAAACTGTCTGGAAAGAACAAGGCTTCATATGTCATAGATATCATTGTGACAAAATGAGATAATGGATTTTGATAGATGATTCTACTCAAAAGTAATTGCAGTAATGAGATCCAGATAAACACACACACACACACACACACACACACACACACACACACACACACACACACACACAGAGGTTAACAATCTTTTGGAGACCTCTTCATTAGAACTGGAAATTACTAATTTATTCATTCAAATTTACTGGCTGCCCAACTCAATGGACTCTTAAGAGCCGGTCTATTAAGTGTAGTAATACATACTTTGGAATAGTCAGGCATTGGATTCCTCTCAAAGATCCAAAAATGTATAATAGCAGCCCATTTACATAAAATGTAGTCAATCTGTGCCCATCTAGATGGTGATGAATTACAATTCCAAACACCCTTAAATACTGATTACCGTATTTTTCGGAGTATAAGACGCACCAGAGTATAAGACGCACCTTAGTTTTGGGGGAGGAAAACAAGGAATAAAGGCCTCTGCCTCCCAGCAATTTGCCAAACAGCAAACAGTAAACAGTGCATATGATATACACTGTTTGTTGTGTATTTCTGTGCATGTGTGCCTGACCCATAGAAATAGCAAAGAATTGGAGAAATGTACATAATGCCAGAAAGTTTTCTTAAATGTAATCACACTAACTCCTCCCAATTATTTAAATAGATCTACTATTTAAACTAGGGTTTAACTCAGCTGCCTTATCTTAATACTAAACAGGACACTGTTACATTTCAGATTATACTTTTACAGATCTTTAAATTTGATGTAGCTTTCTGGAAGTATACATTCTCTGCTATTTAAAAGGAGATACAAAAGCACTGGGCCTCTTCAGAGCAAGCATTTATTTTAAAAAGCTTCTTCATTTTATTAAGTTGTCTAGAACAATAATAAAGCAGTCTTTAAAAATAAGTCTAATAATTTGAACACTCTACAAACATTTATAGTTATTAACTTACCTCTTTCCAGTTTCAGCAGTCCAACATTGCCTGCAGTTCACCTTCAGGCAATTTGTCTCCTTGCAGCTACCGTAGTTAGTTTCATTTTAGCACGTGGCTTGCAAGCCTGTCAGTTGTGGGTCGGGAGGCAGATAATCATTTCCTTGTGCTATTCAGGCTCTGCCCTGTTTGCTGCGAAGAGGTAAATTGTTGAGAGGTAGAGGCCAAATGGTGGGGTGGCTGGGTGGGGCTACATTCAGTGTATAAGACGCACCCACGTTTTCACCCTCTTTTGGGGGGTAAAAAGGTGTGTCTTATACTCTGAAAAATACGGTATATTGGCTAAACTCGAAGGACCTCTTATGAAGATGCCCTGCTTTTGTTAAAATGTAAGTTTTCTCTTGTTTATATATTGTGTTAATGGCAGCCAGTTAAGAGATAGTGAGTTTTTTAGAAGTCTTGGACAACAAGCTAAGACCAGAATAAAATGTCAAAAAGGATTTCATTGAGAGTTACTGAAAAATATGTTCCTCATTCCTGTCTTTTCAGTTTATCAGTAATCCCCAGTGTGCTACCAGACAGGTTCCTGGAACTGGCCAACAGTTCCGCAATTTCTTTTCTTCCAGGATTTTAGGTCTATTCTGAGGTTCAAGCTACCTGGGGGCTTTTGCCTCCATTCCTGAGAGACAGGAGGTACAGACAATAATATGTGAAGATGGCTTGATATCACATCTTATCAGAGACTTGGTCATAACTTCAGACAGTAGACTTTTTAAGAGATATTTTTAAGCAAGATGGTATCCCTAGAAACCAATGGGATATCTCTGGTCGATAACTTGGAAACACAAATAATTGACTTTCTGCCAAAAATAAGGCATCATTTCTAAGCAGAAGAAACCTAGGGATAGTTTGGTATCTCCAATCAATAATCTAGGAACCCAGATAAGTGACCTTTGCTAAAAATATTTTTATGGGAATCGTTGTTTTTTAGTGTGTGGCCATTGCTCTTATACCTACCATACCTCTCCTCAAAATGTTAAATTAGATTACATGCTGGTTTTATTTTAATTATTACAACTAGGAATACACATAAAAGGCTCACAGGTAAGAGTGAGTTACAATACAATGATGTAATCTGTAAAGATTGCTAAGTAACTTTTTCTAAGCATGCGTGATGTCACACTTTTAAAGCAGACCAGATCAGGTGACACACCACCACATACCATAGGCTACAGTAACAGACTTCTGCAAATCTGAGACCAAGCGAGACTGGGATGAGTCATCCTGAGTCTCTTATTAATGTTACTTCCCTTTTCAAAGAATTTTTTTTAAAAAAATGCTTCTGCCCTCTTTGTTTACATAATTGTTTCTGAATATTTATTTCAAGGCTATCTCCCTGGCTCTCTATATAAGTACTGTAGAAGGGTTAAAATTAAAGATATATTGCTTATGCTGGCTAAATAACTCTCGCTATACAAATATTTCTTATGTATGCCAGGGCGGAAAATGGTTTATATTGCTAAGCCCATCAGTCTTCTGTAGTACCACTTGCCACATTTTTTTTCCTAATTTGGTTTACTTTTAAGAATAAGTGACAATAGATGATATTGGGGCCAATGATCTAGGGCAGTGATGGCGAACCTTTTTTTCCTCGGGTGCCGAAATAGTGCGCGCATGCGCTATCGCACGCGTGTGTGTGCCCACACCCATAATTCAAAGCCCCCCACTTGCCTCACCCCACTGTGCATGCGTGTGTGACCCCCCCACTCCCCCATTTCCCGACTTCCAGTGGGCCCAGTAGGCCCATTTTTTGCCCTCCCCAGGCTCCAGAGGCTTTCTTAGAGCTTGGGGAGGGTGAAAACCCTCCCCCTGCCACCCCGGAGGCCCTCCGGAGGCCAAAATCGCCCTCTCAGAGTCTCCGCGTGAGCCAAAAATCAGCTGGCATGCACGTACATGCGCACTGGAGCTGAGCTAGGGCAACGGCTGGCGTGCCGGCAGATATGGCTCTGCGTGCCACCTGTGGCACCCGTGCCATAGGTTCGCCATCACTGATCTAGGGATATCCTTGCCAGATGCCTCTTTCTATAAAGAAGAATCAACTACTTACCTTGATCTGGGTTCTACTTATTTATATAGAGCTATGACCAAGAGGTGATTGATTGATTGTTAGATAGAGAGATGAAGATGCTCAGTTGACTACAGAATTTTTAGCTGGAATAATTGTTTGAGGGACGTTTATGCAAGATTTTTCTTAGCAGGATAACAGAATCATATCTGGACATTTATTTGTGAGATTTATATACCGCCTCACAGTGCAAGCACTCTCTAAGCGGTTTACACCAGTAAGCAATGTATATTTATATTTCCCCCAACAATCTGGGTCCTCATTTTGCCTACCTCGGAAGTATGGAAGGCTGAGTCAACCTTGAGCCAGTGAGATTTGAACCGCTGACCTGCGGATCACAGTCAGCTAAAGTGGCCTGCAGTACTGCCTCTAACCGCTGCGCCATTAGGAAGATTATTGTAAGTCAGAGTGGTGGGTGCCTTTTGATTGAGAATGATGAAGGGATTGTTAGATTTGTTAAAAGAGGGAGGGAGAGAGAGGGAGGGAGAGAGAGGGAGGGAGAGGAAGAGGGAGAGAGAGATTTTTTGATTTGGCCAACTAGTCAAATTGTTAGATATCTTTCTCTGAAGTTGTCATTTGGTCTCTCTAGTCATTGTTCACAAGTGACTTTCTATTTTCCTGAGAAACTGTGGAAGAGATAGTTGAAAAGATGGCTAAAGTGGCAATAGTGGGAAAAATAATGAATACAATCAAGCACTGGTATAAACTCTTGACCAAACCTACTCAGTGGCAATAAGAGCAGTGAAGCATCAGCACTTCTTTTGGTTGGTGACCAGGTGCTCCACTCAAGAGTGAGTGAAATCCTTAAAAGGAAAAACAGGTGTACCAAGGTGCCTGCAAGTTATTACATTGCCTTGCAAATTTTCATGTGGATGAAGTCTATGATATTTACTTTTGTTTGGATGCTACTTTGCCAGTGTAAAGTGAGGTGAGCAAGGAGATTATGATTGTATTATGATTTGGGATTCCTTTGAGCAAAGAGATAGGGTTCTCTCTGGTATGAGCTCTGCCATCTGTAAGTTTGATCCATGCCCCTCATAGCTCCTTCAGGCAACCGGACAGACCATCAGCAGCTATATTTAGGACATGCTCAATGGCTATTTGAGGGAGAGTGTTAAGCCAATGTCTCTGAAAAACATTATTTATCCTGTCCTGAAGAAGTCATTTCTCAATTTGGCCATCTTTGTTGACTTCCATCCTGTCCTAACTTCCCCTTTGGCATTTAGAGGAACTGATAGCCAGTATACTTTACAATTGAGCCCAAAATTGATGTTGCTAAGTGAGAAATTTGTTAAGTAAGTTTTGCCCCATTTTACGGCTTTCTTGCCATATTTGTTAAATGAATCACTGCAGTTGTTAAATAAGTAACGCAGTTGTTAAGGGAATCTGGTATCCCCATTGACTTTGCTTGTCAGAAGGTCACAAAAGGAGATCACATGACTCTGGGACACTGCAACGGTCATAAATGTGAGTCAATTGTCAAGCATCTGAATGTAAATCACATGACCATGGGGATGCTGCAATGGTCATAAGTGTGAAAAATGATCATGTGACTTTTTCTAGTGCTGTTGTAACTTTGAACGGTCACTAAAAGAACTGTTGTAAAACGAGGGCTACTGTGCATTATTTAAAAATGAAGATTATTGATAAAATTGCAGGAAGGTTATCATCGTTTTTAATTTTAATAATATATTCTTCAGTTACTAATATAAAGAAGAAAGATTTCAGCAAGCCAGTAGAGCATGGGGATACTTTATGTACTTTAGTATGAAAAACAGAACAGCTACAATATATATTCAAAGGTGCTCTATTTATTTAAATATTAGGCAATCTCTAATAATACTGTTACTATAAGAAAGCATGCATTAAGGTGCATTTAATCAATACTTCTGGGCTGAAATATTTCATTTATGCAATTATGAGTTATTATTTCTGCTTTCTTGCTCTAAACAGCCTTTTTGTTTCATTCTTCCATCTTTTATAATTTATGAATTATAAAAGGTGAAGAATTAAAGAATTTTTTCAAGGTTTATTTGAAAAATGTCATATTTAAACAGAAGGTGTAATTAGGTAACACAAACACCGGACTTGCAAGAGTGTGAAATCAAAGTGTAATGTTATGATTATGCTTATATAAAATATGAAAAGGCAAAAGTGAAATACTGTGGGTGGAAAAAAAAATGCAGCTAGGAAATATTGCCCTGATCAGATGTCAACAAGCTGCAGTTAGCTCAATTTAGCAAAATCGGGAGGAGGGTGCAATGCAAATTGAAACCAATATAACTGTTGTTGCATATTCTTGGGAGACTTCTAGTTTTAACCCAGATGCTTGACAAAAACATGGCTACCAGTTTGACATCTGGAGAGACATTCTGTTGTGGCCAGGTCGAGTCTGGTGCAATTAGCAGCCGATCCCGAGGATTCGGAGGTAGTGGGGATACAGTACCGAAGACCGGTGTTCCTGGCACCAGAGACGGAGAGTGAAGAGGACGTGGCATCAGAGGCTGGCGAACAATTAGAGCCTGATGCATCTCCTGAGATTAGTGACTCAGGAGAAGAGGAGGAGCCTCTTCTTGATGCCAGAGTGCACAGGTTCTCAAAGAGACATGAGTGGCTAATCAGGAGGAGGCTTCCTCGTGAGTAGTACTGCAGGTCTTAACCACGCCCTGAGGGTATTTAAGGGTCTGTCACGAGGGGCTTCGTTGCAGAGAACAACCCCGATGCTGTGTTTCCAGCATCTTGATCCAGATCTCGATCTTTCTTGTGTCCTGTGCTAATTGGACTTGGGCTTCTGCCAAATCTCCGTGAGTTTGCGATAAGACTATCTGCCTGTTCTCTGGGATTCTAGCCAACTATTGAGAAGAACTTCATGTAAATAACTCATTAAGACCTGATATTCTTTTGAAAATATTTAACGTTTGCTAAGACTTTTTTGGAAGTAAAAGTGTATTGTTCCCAATTTATTCCCGTGCATCTTATTTTGGGGGGCATACCCGTGGGGACAGAACACATTCACTCAGAGGTATGACCAAGTTAGCACTATAATTCAACTCATTTCTATTAAGGGATTAAAGGAGACATAATCGCGCAGAGCAACCAAAGATAAAAATAAGTTAATATGTTAAGTGAGCATAACAGAACATCATATTAGTTCCAATGTTTCACTTGAGACAAGGAGATAGAATTCAACAATACTGTAATTATATTGCTCATTGAAGTAACTCACTTAATCCACTAGTGATAGTTTTCCTGAAAACCCTGGAAAGGCTACCAAGAGCTACTTTTGACAGATATTGCAGTTGTAACAAGAGTTCTTGGCAGTGCTACTGAATTATATCTTTTCTATGTTGTGGTGAAATGTCTATGTCCAAGTAAATCTAACTAAGCTTGGCATTAATCTGTGGCAGCTTTTGCAAAATTCGTTGATGTGATGATCTTGAGAAAGTCACTAACAATAAGCCTTCCCATGAATTTGGCACTGCACATATGTTTGCAATTGGCATTGTTAAGATCATTAAATGAGCGTTTGAGGGATCTTCTTTATGGCCATTTTAATGTGCATTCCTCTAGTCTTTAAGTTGCCAGAAAAATATACAGGCATATTTTGTGCTGCCATGACAGCTGAGTCTAATCTGCCTTAGTAACAATGCCTGTGAGGGGTCTTATCTTTATAGTTTCACTCCTGAACAATTTAAGAGCAGCAACTTCCTTCACTTGGCAAAAAGAGGAAATTGGCAGTTCCCCACTATACTCTATAAATGTGGTGAATGGTGTAGCTGGCTGTGAGTAGCCAAAGTGAATAGTAGTCAGAAGTAGCCCATGAAATGTATCTAATGGCACTAGAGTAGGCAAAATTGAATTGTTTCCCTCCCAAAGTAATAAATACAACCAGACAGCCCGTGCACCATTGGGTCATTGTTTTATGGTATTTCCTTACGTAAACAAAGAAACAGAATGCCACAGGTAGGCAAAAAAGCCTGTGGGAGCGGGAGCGGTTTCTGACTTCCTGCCAGCTTCCCCATTGAGTTTTCTTGTGGAACACTAGCATGAAGCATTAGAAATCTTCCTTCCTTTCTCCCTCCTTCCCCCCCCCCTTTTTTTTTCTTTCCCTTCTGGCAACTGAGTGGCTGCTGTTGGATGGGGGAAGGAGTGAGGGATTGTGAGAGTGGCTGGGAAACTGTCATGATATGTTGAAAATGAACATCATGTGACCGCAGCATCTGCCTGACCCCAGCAGCACCCCAAAGCAGCCACAACTTCCCCAAATTTCATTCCCTTGGGAATCATGGATCCCAGATTCTGCCAGTTAGCTATCTGAGGTACCTTCAATGGTGAAAAAAGTAAGGTTCTACATTTAGGCAAGAAAAACAAAATGTACAGGTACAGTATATGTGGTACCTTGCTCAACAGTAGTAACTGTGAGAGGGATCTTGGAGTCCTAGTGGACAACCATTTAAATATGAGCCAGCATTGTGCAGCAGCTGCCAAAAAAGCCAACACAGTTCTAGGCTGCATTAACAGAGGGATAGAATCAAGATCACGCGAAGTGTTAATACCACTTTATAATGCCTTGGTAAGGCCACACTTGGAATACTGCCTTCAGTTTTGGTCGCCATGATGTAAAAAGGATGTTGAGACTCTAGAAAGAGTGCAGAGAAGAGCAACAAAGATGATTAGGGGACTGGAGGCTAAAACATATGAAGAACGGTTGCAGGAACTGGGTATGTCTAGTTTAATGAAAAGAAGGACCAGGGGTGACATGATAGCAGTGTTCCAATATCTCAGGGGTTGCCACAAAGAAGAGGGAGTCAAACTATTCTCCAAAGCACCTGGGGGTAGAACAAGAAGCAATGGGTGGAAACTAAACAAGGAGAGAAGCAACTTAGAACTAAGGAGAAATTTCCTGACAGTTAGAACAATTAATCAGTGGAATAGCTTACCTCCAGAAGTTGTGAATGCTCCAACACTAGACATTTTTAAGAAGATGTTGGATAACCATCTGTCTGAAGTAGTGTAAGGTTTCCTGCGTAAGCAGGGGGTTGGACTAGAAGACCTCCAAGGTCCCTTCCAACTCTGTTGTTGTTATTATTATTATTATTATTATTATTATTATTATTATTATTATTATTATTATTATTATTATTATTATTATTATTATTATTATTATTATTATTATTATTAAAATAGTTGCTCTGTGAGTCATCATTTTTCCCAGATAAAGATCACAATAATGAGAGTTTTAGTAGTACATAAAGCATGGCCATGCAAATCCACTTGATGGAAAAATCAGCAGAAAACTTATAACACACTCAATTGGGATGAAACTACCAATACCTCTTTTAAATTGACTGACCCATCCCTTTTTTATTTTAGTTATCAGACAGATTTACAGGCCTTTTGAAAGACTAAACACATGTTCAATAACAAATCTAGTAGATGTCCAGTGTATTCAAGGAGCTCACATTCTATCTGAATGGTGCTTTGCAGGGGCGAGTTCCTCTTACATTCTCCTACCGGTGTGCATTGCGGCATCCTCTCGTGCAATTTTGGCTCTCTGCGCATGCGCAGAAAGACAATTTTACTTCCATGCATGCGCAGAGAGCCAAAAACCGTGAAAAATTTCAAAAAAAAGATGACGGCGCGCACGGACCAGCAAAGAAAACACCGGAGCTGTCGCGCCGATATTACACAATCGGCGGGCCCCTACCGGAATGAAGCACCGGGCCGCACCGGTAGGAACCCACCCCTGGTTCTTTATGGTTGTTGTAGTTAACAGGTCTCTTTAGGAGTACAGTTAGCAGGAGAGATGATAACTCCACCATGTGCCACAGAAGATTAAAGACATCTAGAAGGGAAGTCAATAAAGAACATACCAAATAACTGTTTTTGAAAAACAAAGGCAGGTGAAATATTTGTGTAATGTTTAAAAACTAAACAAGCAATGAACATATCTCCACTTGTAATTTTTAATGTCACCCAGACATTGCTATGGCAATATAAAACCTGTCTCTGTTAATGATGCATTGCCATAAAAACGCTCTATAAATGCCTAGTGTGGAAATATTTAGTGATTAATACAATTATTAGGTATACGGGTACAAATTCTGGACAAAATGTAATGGAAGGACAAAAGGAAGGTCATATATCCCTTTACAGGAATTGCAGAATTGCCACTATTGCTAAATGCAGGCAAAAAAGAAAAAGGGGGAAGAAGAAAGCGAAGCAGGTTGGATTAGGTTAAGAAAAGAATCTGAAACATAAATCATATCCAAGGTGACACTGATAGCTTTTCAGCAAGTTAAGTAAACAAAGAAAGAAAAACCTTTTCACGCTGATCTTTTTCACCCCTTCACTTGTGATGTACTGAGTAGTAAGTCCTGACGTAGACATTTTAATTGTGTTTGCTCAAGCATGAGTTTAATACCCCTCCCCCCCATGCAGCCAGGATCCCTGATAAATCAGAATTCTTGGTCATAGAGAATATTCTACTTAGATGAATGCCTGTGGAATCCTGTTTCAAATCTTCTGATTTAACAGAAATGAAAGACTGAGTGAGGCCACACATTTCTCCCTCTATGCCCAATTTGGATCGAAAGTATTGAGCTTGTGGTAAAACTGAGTTTATTTGGTCAGGAGTGTCATAATTTCATATTTATTAAAGTTTGTTGCAAAATCAAAACCAGAAGCACACACAGATGACTGATTCAGCTGGATTCAATAACTTCTTTATAAACATAATAATATATATATTTACAATACCACAAGTAGAATTCTTTTTCAATCAGTTTATTTTTTATTTATTTTATTTAGGATTCTTATATGCTGCCCTACTCCCTGGGGATTCAGGGCGGCATACAACATTTGAAGAACCACTAAACAATAAAATTTAAAACTATTAAAAATGCAATTAAAAAGCATATAAAATCTCACATACATAGGGGAGACCAAGATGAAGCTGTCTCAAAACCCCGCCTGCAGGAAGAGCCATGTCTTCACAGCTTTTCGGAAGGCCAGCAAGGTGGGGACAATTTGTATCTCTGGGGGGAGTTGGTTCCAGAGAGCAGGGCCCCCCACAGAGAAGGCCCTCCCCCTAGGCCCCGCCAGCCGACATTGTTTGGTTGACCGGTCGAAGGGAAGTATAAGGTAGAATGCGGTCCCGGAGGTAACCTGGTCCTAAGCCATGTAGGGCTTTAAAGATGATGATCAACACCTTGAATTGTACCCGGAGACCAATGGGCAGCCAATGCAACTGGCAGAGTATAGGTGTTATGTGGGTGTATCTTGAAACACCCACCACAGCACATGCAGCCGCATTTTGCACCAGTTGAAGTCTCTGAATACTCTTCAAGGGTAGCCCCATGTAGAGTGCATTAAAGTAGTCCAATCGGGAGGTGACAAGAGCATGAGTGACTGTGAGTAGACCGTGAATAGAGCCTCCTTCTCCAAGTATGGTCGCAATTGGTGCACCAGTTACAGGTAAACACAAGCAGGAGTTTCATTTCAGCAGAGAGGAGAGCGCAGAGTGGAGACTGGAGCCACACCCAGCCTTAAGCTTAAGTATTCAGTTTCGATTCTCTGCACAGACTCAGAAGTGGTTATCTCCTATTGGCTGATTCAGTTGCTATGCCTATTCATTGACCACTTTTCACACTTACGACCAGCATCCCCCCCTCCATGGTCATGTGGTTTACATTCAGATACTGGTTCATATTTATGACAGTTGCAGTGTCCCGGGATCATGTGATCCCCTTTTGCAACCTTCTGACAAGTAAAGTCAATAGGAAAGCCAGATTCATTTAACAACCGTGTTACTAATTTAACATTTGCAGTGATTCACTTAACAACTGTGGCAACAAAGATTGTAAAATGGAGCAAAACTCACTTAGCAAATGTTTCACTTAGCAACATACGGTACGTTTTGGACTCAATTGTGGTCATGAGTTGAGGACTACCTGCGTAAACATTTAGAAGAAGAGTTGGGATCCAAGAGGGCAGGCTAGGTTGAATTGGTTTGTTCTTGAACACTTCAGGGAGAGCACTTACTGAAATAAACACTGAAACTGAAAAGTTTTCTCATAGCCATTACTGGTAGTTCCTCTTTCTTAGATTCAGTTGAGGTATCTCCTACTACTTGGACTGGGGTGGGGGTGGGGAATTCTGGTTTTAAACTTCAGAGGGTCATAGCTTCATTGGGTCATTTTGTAGCAGGAAAATTTCTCTTGTGCCTGGCTTTTTAAGCCTTACCATTTGCATTCATGACTCTTGTTCCATCCGTTCGTTGCATGTAATAGAAAGGGGATGTTGAGCAAAATTCAGAGGTTGTCAAATCCTGTTTGAAAGAATGGGAGTTGGCAACTACTTCTAACAGCTGCTGGGATCAACCTTTTGTGAAAACATACTGGTAATACTGGACCCAGAAGAGGAAAATAGTTATGGGGTAATTACTAATATTTTCTTTATGAGTAAGAAGCCCAAGTGGTTCCTTATTATAGCTTCGGGTCCATTCAATCCAATTTCAGGCCTAGCTTTGGAAAAGAAACTGCCTTGATCACATTCTGAAATGAAACAGTCTTTGAGAAGAGAGCGAGAGTGCTATCCTGTTGATTCTTTTGGATCTATCAGTGGGCTTTCAGAACCCATCAACAATAGTTTCTTCTGGATAAATGAATGAAAAAATGGGAGAAATATGGTTCCATTCCTATTTGGAGAGCATACTTGGATGTCCCTTGATTTTTCCCTTATTAGGATTTCTCCCAGTAGACCAGACAACATAACTGTCAAAAGATGCGAGGAATTATAGTTTAGCATTTGGAGGGCCACAATTTCCCCTACCATAATGAAATTATTTAATTATGAAATAGGGGCGAGTCTTAGTCCTGTTATATGGGACGAGTTTGAGCCTGTCACTCCTGAGGATGTGGACAAGGCCATAGGAGCGATGAGCGCCTCCACTTGTTTATTGGACCCGTGCCCCTCCTGGCTGGTCTCTGCCAGCAGGGAGGTGACACGCGGCTGGCTCCAGGTGGTTGTGATCGCTTCTTTGAGAGAGGGATCCATCCCACAGCCTTTAAAAGCTGCGGTGGTGAGGCCCCTCCTCAAGAAGCCTTCCCTGGACCCAGCGGATTTAAAGAACTTCCGTCCAGTCTCCAACTTACCCTTTTTGGGTAAAGTTGTTGAGAAGGTGGTGTCGCTCCAACTCCTGCGGCTATTGGAGGATACTGATTATCAGGATCCCATTCAATCGGGTTTCAGGCGTGGCTACAGTATGGAGACTGCTTTGGTCGCGCTGATGGTTGATCTCTGGCGAGCCCGGGATGGGGGTTATTCCTCCATCCTGGTGTTACTTGACCTCTCAGCAGCTTTCGATACCATTGACCATGGTATCCTTCTGCGTCATCTTGGGGAGATGGGAGTGGGAGGCACTGTTTTACGGTGGTTCTCCTCCTACCTCTCTGACAGGACGCAGTCGGTGTTGACAGGAGGACAGAGGTCGGCCCCTAGGCCCCTGGCTTGCGGGGTACCACAGGGCTCGGTCCTCTCGCCCATCCTGTTTAACATTTACATGAAACCGCTGGGTGAGATCATCCGACGACATGGGGTGAGGTATCAGCAGTATGCTGACGATACCCAGTTGTACATCTCCACCCTGTGTCAGTTCAGTGAAGCAGTTGATGTAATGTGCCGCTGCCTGGACGATGTGAGGGTCTGGATGGGAGTGAACAGACTCAGGCTCAACCCAGACAAGACTGAGTGGCTCTGGATATTGCCTCCCAAGGACTATGTCGACTGTCCCTCCTTGGTTCTTGGGGGAGAAAAATTGACTCCCTCAGAACAGGTTCGCAATTTGGGTGTTCTCCTAGACCCACAGCTAAAATTGGAGCAACATCTTTCAGCTGTGGCTAGGGGGACCTTTGCACAGATCCGTCTTGTGCACCAATTGCGACCCTACTTGGAGAGGGAGGCTCTGCTCACAGTCACTCATGCCCTTGTCACCTCACGGCTAGACTACTGTAACGCGCTCTACATGGGGCTACCCTTGAAGAGCATCCGGAGACTGCAATTGGTACAGAATGCAGCTGCGCGAGCTGTAGTGGGTGTACCGAGATACACCCACATAACACCTATCCTCCGCCAGCTGCATTGGTTGCCAATTAGTCTCCGGTTGCAATTCAAGGTGTTGGTTTTGACCTTTAAAGCCCTACATGGCTCAGGGCCAGGTTACCTGCGGGACCGCATCCTACCACATACCTCCCTAAGACCGGTTAGGTCCCACAGAGAGGGCCTCCTCCGGGTCCCATCGGCCAAACAATGTCGGTTGGCGGGGCCGCGGGGGAGGGCCTTCTCTGTGGGAGCCCCGTCCCTCTGGAACCAACTTCCACCAGAGATCCGGACCATCCCCACCCTGCTGGCCTTCCGTAAAGCCTTAAAAACATGGCTCTTCCGGCAGATGGGGTGAATAGGAAAATCAGATTCCCCCCTGAATGTTGCGTTTATAATGTTGTTTTTTAATTATATATATTTTTAAATTTAAATTATGATCATTGTTTTTAAATGTATGTTTCTTATTCATGTTGTACGCCGCCCTGAGTCCCACGGGATTGGGCGGCCTATAAGAGCGTCTAAATAAATAAAATAAATAAATAAATGTAGTTCATAAAATCATCTGCCACAATGTCCTACCTGTCAATTAATACTTCAGCTTCAACCGCAACAATACACGGGCACACAATAAATTCAAACTCAGTGTAAACCGCTCGAAACTCGACTGCAGAAAATACAACTTCAGCAACAGAGTAATCAATGCCTGGAATGCACTACCTGACTCTGTGGTTTCTTCCCCAAACCCCAAAAACTTTAACCTTAGACTGTCTACAGTTGACCTCACCCCATTCCTAAGAGGTCTGTAAGGGGCGTGCATAAGAGCACCAACGTGCCTACCGTCCCTGTCCTTCTGTCCTATTGTTCAAATTTACCTATACATACTTTGCTTTTGTTTATGTTTATATCATACCTGTTATCTTGTACACATGTTGATAGCTAGATAGATAGATAGATAGATAGATAGATAGATAGATAGATAGATAGATAGATAGATAGATAAATAAATAAATCTAGAAACTGTAAAGAAAGATCTGAAGGCCTGAGTTCAGGTCCTTTCAGCATACTTTTAAAGTGTTGCTCTACAAAAGTGGAAGTATAATTTAAAAAACTCACAACAACCCTAGCAGGCCAAACACAGCAGGGGTGGGTTCCTACCGGTTCGGACTGGGTCTATAGAATAGGTAGTATCTTGGCGGCCTGGGTCGCTGGAACTGGCAGTGACCCAGGCCTGCCACACCCCCGAGCCAGTTCTCTCGGCGGCACCATAAGCACCACCATCTTGTATTTTGCTTCTGCGCATGCTCATAAGCCTTTTTTTAGTACTGTGCATGCGTGCGTTCTCACGCGGCGCATCCCTGAGCAAATCGGCAGTAACACAATCTGGAACCCACCCCTGAAATATAGGTAAGTAATCTGTATGGGTCCTTCTAGCGCAGTGGTTCCCAACCTTTCTAATGCCACGACCCCTTAATATAGTTCTTCATGTTGTGGTGACCCCCAACCATAAAATTATTTTGGAGACCCAGCGAACAAAGAGGCAAACAGGGAGGGAGGGAAGAGAGAGACTGAGAGATATTAGCACAGGGCTAGCCTGATCATATGGAGCAGGGCAGCGGCGATGGACCATGCTCCGGCACCCCCTCCTTCTCCAGTTCCCTCCGGCTTAGCTCCTCCTGCCCCCGGTAGTGGCTCCCTCAGCACCGAGGCTGTATGATCAGGCTAGCCCTGCGCTAATATCTCTCAGTCTCTCTCTTCCCTCCCTCCCTGTTTGCCTCTTTGTTCGCTGGGTCTCTGCGCCAGCCGAGGGCGAGAGGGCAGACAGACGATTCCGACCCAGCTGTCCTCCTTCCCACGGTCATGTGCTGTGAAACTTAAGTGGTCGTTGGCTGGCCGTTCCCTCCCGTGACTCCCTTTCCCTTCGACACCAGCGGGAAGAAATTGCCGCTGCTAGCAGGAGACAGGGGCGGCCACAGATGTCTTAAGCACCGCCATGTACTCTCCAGCACGCAATCTTGCGACGTCCCGCCCCTTAGCTGATGCCGTCAAAGCTCGGCCGCCAGGCGTCACAAATGCCTCTCACCGAATGGCACCTCTCCTGACCAATCGGAGGGCTTGGGCGAGTTGAGCCGATATGGCCAGGCTTGTGGCAGTGGGGGGGGGGGAGCTGATGCCGGGGCGACCCCTGGGAAATCGTCATTCGACCCCCAAAGGGGTCCCAACCCCCAGGTTGGGAACCACTGTTCTAGCGGATATAAGGTTCAGACTTTGAGAAGAAGCTGTAAGTCAGGACCAACTGAGAAGCAGGAGGGCCTCCCCCTTATGTTTCATCAGGTGGATTCAGAAGGTAAGGTTTGGTTTGCTTAATGACACATTTCTCAGAGTGTCTGTGATTCAGTCCTATTAGGATAGAATTATCTCTGGATGATTCTGTAAGAACGTTCATAATTTGTCCATAAAAAAGAAGAGTGGTCATATAGAACAGTGGTTCTCAACCTGGGGGTTGCGACCCCTTTGGGGGTCAAATGACCCTTTCACAGAGGTCGGGAGACTTTGCCTGGATGCCGCCATTTGGGTTCTTTTACCTTCTGCGCATGTGCAGAACACTTTGCGCATGCGCAGAGGGTAAAAGAACCCAAATGGTGGCGGCGGGGTGGGGGTTGCGACGGTGGGCGCGGTGGCGGGGTGGGTCACGGCGGGGTGTGTGAGCGGGTTGCAGGTCGCGGCATTAGGTAGGTTGAGAACCACTGATATAGAACTATTGAACAGTACAATTATGCAACTTATGGAACAGAGAAAAACAAAAACTTTATTATGCTTTACCTAGCATAAGGAAAAATATCACTAATTTCACATAAGCATGCTAAGAAATAAATCAATGGTTTTTATAGTTGGGCTTGCTAATACGCTAAATCGTAAACATGTTTTATATGCCCCAGTGGCTGGTTTATATATCATACTAACCAAGCAAATTAAAGTATGGTCTAGTATGTTGTGTGAAGCCAGGCAATAGTTGCCTTCAGAGAGCCCTCCCCCGTGCTGTCATCCAGAAGCCATTGTGAGCTATTCTGCTTGGCTTCCTAAACTAAATATTTGAAGAGAAGCTACAAAGACAGTAAAAGCAGTGGGAAAACACAGGTAGGTTCCAAACAAAAGATAAAGATATCAGGAACCTTTCAGCCCTCATAAATTTCTATGATTAATTGGAGGCAAGAAAACTGCACAGTAAAAGCTTTTTAGGAAGTGCCCTTAAGCATTCCACACAGTAACAAATGTTCTCGCTCTTGTTCTCATGTATTGTTAAAATGTATTGGCTTTATTCTAGTTCAACAGCTGTTTTTAATTTGAGTTCTGTATTTTGCCTTGAGTACAGAGCTGGTAGTGTTCTATAAATACAGCAAATAAAAAATTCAGAAGTTTCAGTAGTAAAATGCCTTTGTTCTCTAGTCTGGGAGCATTTTCTATTGACTAGATTTTCTATTCAATATTTTTGAATTCTGTTGAAAACGCAGCTGTAATTGATGTAGACAGTTTTGACTGTTTTCATATCTATTCAGACAGGAGGATGCTATATGCCTGGACATGTTTATCACTTTGCAAGTCTTGAGGTCACGCAGAAGAATTGCCAGCCAATCAGCACTGTCTTGAACAATTGCTGAGATTGATCAACCAATCCGTGTCCAATTGTCGTCCAGCAACTGAGTGATTTATCCTATCAACTTGTTGTTAGATTTAAATCTTGCCTTTTGTTCAGAATCTCAAGGCAGAGTAAATTGAGCCCCTCCAATTATTTGTCTGGTAAACAGGGCTGAGAGTGATTGGCCTGAATTCACTATGGGAACTTTTATGCTTGAGGGTGGAGTTGTCTAGGTCTCCCTGGAGGAACATCTGAAGTCTACACCTTGCTGGCTCTTATCCTCTCTATGTGGATCTGTGCCAAAAAACACACTTATTTCCCTTTTTCCAGTGGTGGGCTGCTGCCAGTTTGGACCGGTTCAGGCGAACCAGTAGTTCCAACCAGCAATTGGACCTGCCCACCCACCCTGGCACTATCACATCCTATATAATCTGCGGTTTTTTGATGCTGCGTGCATGCGCGTGCGCTCACATTTTGATGCCCACACAGTATGTGATGCCCACCGCTGCCTTTTTCAGAACAATAACGTCATCCATTGCCGGCATTTTGTTGTGTGGTTTTGAAGTGACAAATTTGCCTAGCTTTCTGGGCTCCTAAAGCTCTGGTGCTGGTAGTTCTGCATTTAGTAAAAAAAAATTAATTCACTAAGCGTGGGCTGCAATGGCTCGGTGGTTAAAGACACTGAGCTTGTCAGCTGACATCCCAGGTTCGAGACTTATGTGCCGCACGATGTGGTGAGCTGCAGTTACTTGCCCCAGCTCCTGTTCACCTAGCAGTTCTAAAGCTTGCAAATGTAAGTAGATAAATAGGTACCACTTCTGTGGGAAGAAAACAGTGTTCCATGTGCCTTGGCATATAGTTATGCTGGCCATGTGACCACAGAAATGTCTGTGGGCAACGCTGGCTCCCTCAGCTAAGAAGTGGAAATGGGTACAATCCAGGGGTGGGATCCTACCGATGCGGTCCAGTGCACAGCTCCGGTAGGGACTTGCCGATTATGCAATTTGTGCGCGACGGCTCCGGTGCCATCTTTGCCGGTCCGTCGCACGCCGCCATCTTTTTTTGGCAATTTTTTGGCTTTTTTTGCTTCCTGCGCATGCGCGGAAGCAAAATCTCACCAAAATCTTGCGAGGGGACATTCGTGTGTGCAAGATTTCAGTGAGATTTCACTTCCGGGCATGCACGGAAGCAAAAATCACTGAAATCATGTGCGCATGTGTGTCCCCTCTCGAGATTTTGGTGAGATTTTCCTTCCGCACATGCGCAGGAAGCAAAATCGCATGAGGGGGCGCACGCACGCAGCACGTGTGCGCAACATGGCGATCCCCGAGCAGCGCACTGGTAGCGAGGTAAGAGCAACCTGCCCCTGGTACCATCCTGCAGAGTCAGAAACGATTGGACAGGGGAAACCTTTACCTTTACTTTTATTCACTGAGCAAGCCAACTGCTGCAAAATCACAGAAAGTGGGAGGCAGAAAAGTCAGAAATCCTTTTCCATGAGTATATACCTCACCTCATCAAACACAAGGCTAGAAACAATCTTGGAATGCTATTTTTCAAATCCACGCAGATATTGCCGATACCCTGGAGTTATACAGAAAATACTTGCAATTAGAAGCCCCAGTTTGACATGTGACCACTTCATCCTGCCTCACTGTGGAGGTGAAACCTTTTAAAACAAATTCGATAGGTTTATACTGCACAAATCTGGCTGATTCCAGATTGTCATATAAGTTCTTTTAAAAGATCCTTAGAATTATTTTTTGGAAGAACATTCTCTGTCAGGAATTTTTATCCCCCCCCCACGCCCCCAAGCAGGATTTAGTTGTACTGTAAAGATTTTCTGGAAAGAGATTCATCTGGTTAAATCCATGATTTTGTGTCCTTTGTGAAATGTTTTCTATATCCCAATAAAATTAAGTCCACAAGCAGCAAAATATGGTGGTTAAAAAAAAAAGTCAAGATGGAGGTTATGATCAGAGGTGGGTTCCTACCGGAGCTCCCCAGTACGCAGCTCTGGTAGGGAGCAGCGGTTTTCGCAACCGCTCTGGAGCCCTCTCTGCCGGTCCAACCGACACGTCACAATTTTTTTTCTGTAATTTTTGGCCGATGCGCAGAAGCAAAATTGCGCCAAAATCTCACGAGGGGACACACGCGTGTGCGAGATTTTGGTGAGATTTTGCCTCTGCGCATGCGTGAAAGCAAAATCGCGCCAAAATCTCTCTCGCGTGTGCGTCCCCTCGTGAGATTTCAGCGCGATTTTACTTCCGCGCATGTGCAGAAGCAAAATCGTGCAAGGGGGGCGTGCATGTAGCAAGCGCGTCCCCCCGAAGCCTGGAGATCCGCGCGCATGGCTCCGGCAGCAAGGTAAGCGAGCAACCCGCCCCTGGTTATGATGGTATGATTGAAGGCTTGCCTCTTTGGGATGTGTATGCAAAGTGCATAAAAAATAGGCAACGCTTTGAAGGAAAAACCAACCTAGAACTAAGGAAAAATTTCCTGACAGTGAGAGCAATTAATCAGTGGAACAACCTGCCTCCAGAAGTTGTGGGTGCTCCAACACTGGAGGTTTTTAAGAGATTTGGATAACTATTTGTCTGAAATCATATAGGGTTTTCTTCTTGAGCAGGTGGGTTGGACTAGAAGATCTCTAAGGTCCCATGCAAACCTGTTATTTACTTCTGATTAAATATTCTGACTATCATCTTGGCTTTTTCTACACAGAAATAGCACAGTTATTTGCATTCATAAAGCACAGCATAAATTCTTGCAGTGGCAGATAAGGCTGGGTTGACTGTACAAGCCTGGATGCATGAATGATGTAACACAGATGGTTTGCATAGCACATCAAGGCAAAATGCCTGATTTATGTGCATTGCTATTTTACCCACT
This sequence comes from Diadophis punctatus similis, assembly GCA_023053685.1. Taxonomy (NCBI): domain Eukaryota; kingdom Metazoa; phylum Chordata; class Lepidosauria; order Squamata; family Dipsadidae; genus Diadophis; species Diadophis punctatus. The sequence goes on from JALIGW010000003.1 coordinate 132,610,945, forward strand.
GAAGTATGCGACTCTCTAGCCAAAGTCTTATGCTTAACACTAATTATCTTTATGTATCAGATAAAGTGAAGTACAGTTTACAAAAATGCAGGTCATGTAATACTTTGTTTCCTCTGTTTTCATGAAAATAAAGGGAAGTGTCAATACAAAATAACAAGCCAACACATTTTAAAAAAAAGAATTGGAAAATGCATATACACAATCTTCAGGAGATTTAATTACTATATCTATATTCAATATGCCCAAAACAATATTTGTACAGATAAGACATTATATTAGGGTATACATTATTAATATAGTTAACAAACAGGGGTTAACCCTCACTGAAATTGTTGTTCATTTCTTTGTTAATTTTCTAGTTAGAACAATTTCCCAAACTTATAAATACCGCTGATCTGACATAATATACTTGAGTTTTCTAGAAATCAACTTGTTTTGGATTATTTCTATGCATTAGGAAATATAAATAGTAAATTGAAAGGATTAATGATCAATTTATAATGTTGCCATTTTTTCAGCAATTTTTAACTGAAACCACTGAGTAAGAGGGCAATCTTTCAAAAGGTGATATGTCAGTATTTTCAGATGTTAAAAGAAATGCAAAAAGATACCTAAAATCATTTTATTATTATTATTTTATTTTATTTTATTTTATTTTATTTTATTTTATTTTATTTTATTTTATTTTATTATTTTATTTTATTTTATTTTATTTTATTTTATTTTATTTTATTATTTTATTTTATTTTATTTTATTTTATTTTATTATTTTATTTTATTTTATTTTATTTTATTTTATTTTATTTTATTTTATTATTTTATTTTATTTTATTTTATTTTATATTTTATTTTATTATTTTGTTTTGTTTTATTATTTTATTTTATTATTTTATATTTTATATTTTATGTTATTATATTTTATATTTTATATTTTATTATTTTATTTTATTTTATTATTTTATTTTATTTTATTTTATTTTATTTTATTATTTTATTTTATTTTATTTTATTTTATTTTATTATTTTATTTTATTTTATTTTATTTTATTTTATTTTATTTTATTTTATTTTATTTTATTTTATTTTATTTTATTTTATTTTATTTTATTTTATTTTATTTTATTTTATTATTTTAAAAACATCAACATCATCAAAAATAAATATTCCAAACCTAATAAAATGACAATAAAACCAAGTAAAATCATGATCAAAAGATATATTTCAAATTTCTAGACCACTCAATCCAATAACTCTGGGGGTTTAGAAATATATCATTGACATCCATTAAATAAACAATAAAAAGGTTGATAAAAAGTACTCCCTCAATCCTCATACATAAATATAAACAAGGTGACCTATCTCAAGTGCCCCTCAAAGGTACACACTGTCCCATGGAGTCACCCAACTAGCATCAACCTCTCATCCCAGACCAATTTTTTTTACAAATCCCGGAAGCAAAATGATGCAATCTATGAGCACAAAGGCTTCATTGGGTAAAATCTTTTACAGTTATAATCCTTCAAAGAGCTAGCAGCAGCTGCAGGGGCGGGTTCCTAATTTTTTGCTACCACTCTGTGGGCATGGCTTATTTTGTGCGTGTGGCTTGCCAACCATGTGACCGGGTGGGCGTGAGCCTCAGGAGCTTGGCAGCGGCTGGAGAAGGGGACACACTCCCTCAGCCATCCTCCCCTGCTTGGACTCACTGTGGGGTAGGAAGGCAGCACATGCACAGTGCTGGAAGCTCAGCTTCTGGGCATGTGCAGAAGAAAATTTAAAAAATAATAATAATTTTTTATTAAAAAATGGTAGTGCCCAACCAACCGCACCGGTACTGTGACATCACTAGCGGGCCGCTACCGGTGCTATAGAGTGGACCGCACTGGTAGGAACCCACCACTGAGCAGCTGTTATCTTTACATCTCTTTTTTCCAAATGTGCTAGTGTGGTTTGGCACAGGATACATTTGTTTTACACCCAGGGAGATTTATTTATTTATTTAATAAATCAACAGAAAATAACTTTATAAGACACATATTGATTTTATTTTGGAGTGGGAGACAATTGTTCATGTGCAGAATTAAAGTCAGTGAGGGGTCGTAAAATGGTTTCAAAACTCTTCAATAATTAGGTTTACACAGGTGTAGAATTCCAATCTGCTTAATTCATAATGATTGGAACAAGATCCCACAGGGATTAATTCTGCCCAGGCCATGTTGCAAATAAAAATATCTTCTGTTTATATATTAACAAGATTTAATAATTAATAATCTAATAATTAATTTAATAGTTAATTAATAATAATTAAATTAATAATTTAATTTAAAATAATTAAATTAAAGATTTAATTTAATAATTATCTTAAGATTTATGAAAATACAGTTTTAATTAACAAGCAACAATGAAACAAAAATATTAAATACATTTATGTGTATTATTATTTTACTCTATTTACATGATTATTCCAACAGATCAGAGCATCTTTCTTCTAGTCATTGATCAGAATAGCATACAGTTTTGTAATATGGTTTATAGAACTCAGATGGCAATGCATAAAGAAATTATTAAATTGGGAAAAATAAAGCAGTAATAAAGTACAAGTGCTAGAATGCTGCAACACGAAATACCTAAGATTGAATCATTAGGCTATAAAACTACATTGCCAAGATATAAAAGGAAAGCATACTCAGTAGAAAAATATAAAAGAACTTTAGTATAAAATAATATCAAAATTTGGCTATAATTACATCATTTGTTTCTAGCCAGACTATCACAATCTGTTTCATTATCTGTGAATGTGATAACATCTGTGAAATAAAATCTAGCAGTTTAAAGATCACATAATGATGGTCTGAGAGAAGAAATAAACTGCAAATATAGGATTTATCTCTCCAACAGGGAACCTACTTAGAAGTGGGGTTAGAAATAGGTGAAGAATTTCGTTATAAAATTGGTAGTAGGCTGACATTAGACCCACAGTTTCAACAAAGCCTCTCTGTGAAATGAAATGAATAAGGGCCTCTTCCTTCCAATAAGGCTGAAGATAGTGTGCTAAAATATGTTAGGATAAAAGCCCTGTGAAAAAATAAAATGGTAATAATAAATGCTTTGTAGCAATAGCAATAGCAGTTAGACTTATATACTGCTTTACAGTGGTTTACAGCCCTCTCTAAGCAGTTTACAGAGTCAGCATAATGCCCCAAACAATCTGGGTCCACATCTTACCCACCTTGGAAGGATGGAAGGCTGAGTCAACCTTGAGCCTGGTGAGATTTGAACTGCCAAATTGCAGGCAGCTGGCAGGCATCAGAAATAGCCTGCAGTACTGGACTCCCACCACTGCGCCACCGTGGCTCTGTAACTGTTCTATTTATAATTGTCACTCTCACAGACACATACCACCACCAATAACAATACATACAATCTTTTGTCACTAGTTTTCCATGTAACATCGGTAGTGTGCAAAACACCAAACCTTTGGGCCACTTCGAATATATGGATTCTTTCTCTCAACAAGGCATCGCATTCCCTGGGAAGTTGAGGCTGTTATGGGAAGTAACAATGACATAAGGCAATGTGTCTCAACATGGACAGCTTGAAAATGCATAGATCTTAACTACTAGAATTCCATAGCTAGCATGCTGATAGGGGAAGTCCACACATCTTCAAGTAGCCAAGATTTAGAAACATCTTCTATGTGATCATACGTTTTTGATGTTCCAGTGCAACATGGAAATCTTATTGAGATAACTCATTTTTCAATTGTACTCTGGATATGGATCAGTGGTGGGTTCCTACCAGTGCGGTCCACTCTGTAGCACCGGTAGTGGCCCGCTGGTGATGTCACAGTACCGGTGTGGTCGGTTGCCGGTGCCTGGGCGCCGCCATTTAATTTTTTTAAAAAAAAAATTTAAAAAAATTTCTTCTGCGCATGCCCAGAAGCTGAGCTTCCAGCACTGCGCATGCGCTGCCTTCCTACTCCACAGTGAGTCCAAGCAGGGGAGGATGGCTGAGGGAGCACGTGAGACGCTGAAAGAACGGGCGGCAGGAGCTATCTCCATTCCCCTCCCCTCAGCAGTCTGAGAAGCCACGAACACGCGGTGATGATCCTAGGCATTTTCGCACGTTTGAGGCTTCTCGAGCTGCTGAGGGGAGAGGGAATGGGCGGCAGGACCTATCTCAGTTCCCCTCCCTTCAGCAGTCTGAGAAGCCACGCCCACCCGGTCACATGGCCAACAAGCCATGCCCACAAAATAAGTCACACCCACAGAGTGGTAGTAACCTGCCCCTGATATGGATCTATTGCATTAACATAAACTTGTCATACTCACACATGAAAAGTAACAGTAGCCTGTGAGAGCAACTTGGGGATATCTGAATAAAAATTCTGGGCTTTAATGATAAATGTTTATGCAGCCATTTATCTTGACATGAAAGAACATGAAAGAAAGACAAACAAGGCCTTGCCAGATCCCTAGAATATTTTTTTCCTAGGTTTCTATCCATTTCAGCTTCTAATTAACCTCCTGATCATAAACATGAATCAGGGATTGAAAGCCGTTAGCAGGTTCTTATTTTAAGATAATAGCTTACTTATAAAGCCTTGATAGATGCAATTTGTAGGAAAAAGGGCTAAAAACTACATTTGCTTTGATGAGTGTCTTGATTAAAAAGCCATGTAACATACAACATCTTTGGGCGACCATTGCCTCCTAGATCAGGGATATGACAAATCTTTCTTGTCTACATTTTTCACTTTGGCTAATTTAAATGGAACGAAATGACTGTTGTTACTTTGAATTTTGGTGTGTGTACATTACTACCATTTGCAAGGCAATGGGTCAGGATTCTGCAATGTAGACATTGCTTTATACTCAATACAAGGTTGATAACATATTTTAAAATTTGTTAATTTGGTTAGGGGGGAAGAATCTGAGCAGCTCAACATTTGATCTTGGCCTTGTGATGATTACAAAGATATTATACTTGATTTTGCAGCAATTTTTTTATAAAGCAAAAAAAGTGATTTCACTAAAAGAAATTAATAAAACATTGTCCTCCATTTTGAAAAACAATTATTACTAGAGTGTTCTCCCTATCCAAACTAACAGTTGTATCGCACCCAGAGTTAAAATAGAAACAAAACATTAAAAATTGAATACAATTAATGAAAATCACCAATAAAAAGGTAGAACACCACAGGGATCCCAAGTTAAACTAATTTAAAACAGTCCATACCACTGGGCCAGAGGTCTTCAAACTTGGCAACTTTAAGACTTGTGGACTTCAACTCCCAGAATTTTCCAGCCAGCATAGCTGGCTAGAGAATTCTGGGAGTTGAAGTCCACAAGTCTTAAAGTTGCCAGGTTTGAAGACCTCTGCACTAGGAGAACAGTGTTCCATTATATGGGGTCAATCTGTTATATCACGGGTGTCAAACTCACGACGTCATGTCGTCACATGATGTATTGTGACTTTTCCCCCTTTGCTAAATGGGGGGTGGGGTGGGCGTGGCCAGTGCGTGACACATCCGGCCCACGGACTGCGAGTTTGATACCCCTGTGTTATATGATCCATGCTCCATGAATCTTGGGAGAAGGATGGACTAGTAACAGTCTTTTTAATGACTATTGTACATTTCTAATGTACAAGCAAATTTGATGCATTGTTTTAAAAATAATAACCAGCATATTGAACCAGAAACCTTTTAGCAATTAAAGAAACAACTTCAAAATAACTGTTATGATCATCTGATAGGGATGGTCCATCAGAAGTCCAGCTATTGTATTTCATACTGCCCGTACTTTCTAAGTTGCCTAAGGCTGTCCCACATAAATTCATTGCAGTAGTTCAGGTGTTCAAGGTATCTTTCTCCAGGTGGCATTGAAATTGTTAATATCAGCTGAACCTGGGCAAAAGTTCCTCTGGCCTTGGCTTCCACCAAATGCTTAAGCAGGAGCCACAAATTCAAGTGCTCATGAAAGTTATAAACCAACTCCTTTTGTGGAGCACAACCCTACCCAGAATAACTACCAGAACAGATGTCACCAAATGCCTGTTGCCTACCAATAACAAAGTGCTGTGTCTTGATGGAATTAATAGTTTTTGCAATGAAAGGAACTTTAGACACTGAATGAAAGTAATCAAAAACCACTTGATCCAGGAGGAACTCTTCAGGAGTGGATGCGCTACTATGTTCTTTAAGTGAGCATTATTATGCCTTCCTTCAAAGAAATATTGACTATCTTGTGTTGCCAGCTGCTCACATATTGAATCCAAACCAGAGTGAATATGAGCAGTCACCGAGGGTAACATTCATGATGTTACCACCAAAGTCTGGTGGTAATATGCAGAATGCAGTATTGCAGGCTAACTCTGCCCACAGCCTGGAGTTTGATCGTGACCGGCTCCATCCTTCCGAGGTTGGTAAAATTAGGATCCAAATTGTTAGGGGTAATACATTGTAAACTGCCCAGAGAGTACTGTAAAGCACTATGGGGCAGCATATAAATCTAAGTGCTATTACTAGCAACAGGTGACAAGCAACAAGGAGAAAGCAGAACTACTTAACTCATTTTTTGCATCTGTGTTTACACAAAGGGAAAAAACAGTCCAACCTATCAAAAACAGCACCACAAAAACATATTAGCAAAGGGGAGAGATGAGAGCCGGACAGGTGGGGTAGAGCCCCCCCTAGTGCCCCAAGTGTCAGCCAGGGGCGCGAAAGGTGAGGGCTCCCCAGCCAGCCTGTCTCTTGCTCCGGGGACTTGGAAACCTCCGCTTTTGCGGAGCAAGATGCTGTGACCACCCGCTGCTTCGTGAATGGGATTACAACTACTTAATTGTTTAAACAAGCAGACAGAGAGAGACAGGATTTTAAAGGGCAAGTACAGATTTTTTTTTTCTTTCAACTCCACTGCTGATTTTCACTTCGGAAGAAACTAAGTAACAGTTATTACGCTACAACATGGCGATCGGAGAAAGTGGGAGGAGAAGTGAAAGTAACTTTCGTTTCCCTAGCAGCTTTTTTTCTTATGGAAATTTTTGATTTTGAAAGTTGGCTTTACTCTCTCTGTCTCCCGATTTTGGATTAAATAATAACTGACAATTTTTTAAAAATAAAATTCTATCTGGCTTTGGAATTTGAAAGAATTTTAAAAGAAATTTAAAAGAACTTTAACTAGAGGCTTGGCTTTTTCTTTGTTCACCACTGGAAATACTAAAATGGCTTCAAAATCTGGAAAGATGGTTTTGAATAAAAGAATGGATTATTCATCTGGTTATATTTCTAAAATGCAACTTACCACTGAGTTAACACCCCCAAAGTCTTTAACACCTGAAAATTTAATAAGTACCTTAAAGATTATGAAAGATGAACTTATTGTTGAATTTAACCAAAAAATTAGTGAAATAGATAATAAAATGCAGGCTGCTTTAAAGAATATTGACCAACAAATTAGAAATGATGTGTTGGAGGTATGTAAAGGTCTAGCAACAAATATTGAAGTTTTGGCAAACCGCATTGAAGAAAACAAACAAGTTTTGACAACTTCAGTAGAATACATAGATAAAATACAAAATGACATTGTAAATTTTGAAACAGAGGTGTTAATGACGCAATTCAGATCCATGGAATTTGCCATAAGGGTCAGGGGGTTGAAAGAAGGATTATATGAAGATTTGAAAGGAAGGATGATGGAAGCTTTGGAGCAGGTGTCTGGACTGTCTAAAGAAGAACTAGCCAGGCAAATTGATAAAATATATAGAATCAACTCCTGGTATGCAAAACAAAAACACCTACCAAGGGATATTGTAATATACTTTACTACAAGAGCCTTACGGAATAGGATTATACAGGCGACGTTTAAGAATAACCTGCAGGTGAATGGCCAGGAACTGATGATATGGAAAGAAATTCCCTCTAAAATGCTCAAAGCCAGAAAAGATTATACCTTTCTGATTGATGAATTTAAAAGGTTAAATTTACATTACAAATGGGAAGCACCAACAGGAGTTGCAGTGAAATTTCTGGGAAAAAGATATCGGCTTAATACAACAAAGAAAGCTACTGAATTTTATGTCAACGTCTTAAAGGCTGATATATCCAAGATTCCAGAGGAAAGATGTATGAAAACAAAAGAGGAGGAGGAGGGAAAGCCATCCCTTCCTCTTCAAATCGAAACAGATTTACAAAATTTAAATGATTGGCAGAGCCAGACAGATGTCTACAGTGTGGAAAAGGAGATGGAAGATCGGGGTCAGATGGGAGGCGAGCTGACAACTACAAAATTATCAAGTTACAAAAAGATGCAACCATCATCAAGATATAACAAGATGCAGTGTTGAAGTTTATTGGACAGATGGTTGCCATTATGACTGTACTTTTTTTTTCCCCTTCTTTCCTTAATTTTTTTTTCTTTTCTTTACTTCTTGCATTCTTTTTTTTTCTTTTGTTTTTTTTGGGGGGCTTATTCAAAGTATTATTAATTCTTTTTAAAGATTTAGAACTTTTTTGAACCTAATAATTTAATACATAGTAACATTATGTTACTAATAGAGTGGTAGAATTTATGATGAAGTTTAAGGTTTTTGTATTATTATTTAGTTATTTCTTGTGTAATATCAATTTAAGTTTTATTTAATTGTGAGAAAGATTTGGAATTGTTATCTATCCAGTTATAAAATATTACAATTAGATTTAACATTTTTTTTTTGGGAGGAAGGTTATTTAAAGTTTGTAATTAGTGCTTATAATCTGATATATAGTAATAGTATGTTATTTATATACTGATTGATTTTATGATGAAGTTTAAGGTTTTTGTATTTAATACTTAGTCATCATTTATGTAATAATCATTTAATTCTTAGTTAACAGTGAAGAAATGTTGTGAAGGGTAGATGATTGAAAGGAGGAGGAAGGAATTTTTATTAGTGTACAATTTGGAGTTGAAGTTTTAAAAAAATAAGGTGGAAGTCAAAATTTTTTAATTTAATTTAAATTTATTTTATTGATATTATGCCCTGTACTCTCTCTGGGAAGTCCGGGGGGGGAGGGGGGGAGGGAAAGGGGTGGGTTAGGGGGGAGAAAAATTAAAAAAAATGTTTGTACTTTCTATTTAATGTTTAGCTATTATCTATGTAATTTTGTACTAATAAAACTTTTTGGAAATAAAAAAAAAACATATTAGGAACACAAGTTAAAATAGGGAAGAAAATGGTAAGTGAACACCTGTCTACCATAGATGAGTTCAAATCACCAGGACCAGGTGGATTACACCCCAAGGTTCTGAAGGAACTGGCAGATGATATATCAGAACCACTGAACTATATCTTTCAAAGATCCTGGAGCACCTGGGAACTGCCAGAGGACTGGAAAAGAGCTGATGTAGTTTGCATCTTCAAAAAAGGGAAAAAAATAGATCCAGGAAACTACAGACCTATCAGCCTGACCTCAATACCAGGGAAGATTCTGGAAAAGATAATCAAACAACGAATCAGAAAACACCTAGAAGCAAACAACGTAATTTATCTATCTATCTATCTATCTATCTATCTATCTATCTATCTATCTATCTATCTATCTATCTATCTATCTATCTATCTATCTATCTATCTATCTATTTGGTCGTTTTTATATGCTGCCCAACTCCCATAGGACTCAGGACTTTGGTAATAACCAAAAGCCAACATGGGTTTGTCAAAAACAAATCATGCCAGACTAATCTTATTGCATTCTTTGACAAAGTGACAAAATTAGTGGACCAGAAGAATATTGTCGATATAATTTACTTGGACTTCAGTAAGGCATTTGATAAAGTAGACCATAACCTACTACTAGATAAAATAGAAAAATGTGGGTTAGACAGCATCACCACCAGATGGATTTGTAACTGGCTGACCAACCGCACTCAACCTGTAGTCCTCAATGGAACTGCATCTACATGGAGGGAAGTATACAGTAGAGTACCCCAAGGCTCTGTTTTAGGCCCAGTACTCTTCAACATCTTCATCAATGACTTGACGAGGGGATAGATGAGGAACTCATCAAATTTGAAGATGACAGCAAGCTAGCAGGAATAGCCAACACTCCAGAAGATAGGCTTAAGATACAGAAGGAACTTGACAGACTTGAACATTGGGCGCTATCAAATGAAATGAAATTCAATTGTGAAAAAAGTAAGATTCTACATTTAGGCAAGAAAAACAAAATGCACAGGTACAGTATATGTGGTATCTTGCTCAATAATAGTAACTGTGAGAGGGATTTTGGAGTCCTAGTGAACAACCATTTAAATATGAGCCAGCAGTGAACAGCAGCTGCCAAAAAAGCCAACACAGTTCTAGGCTGAATAAACAGAGGGATAGAATCAAGATCACGTGGTGTTAATGCCACTTTATAATGCCTTTGTAAGGCCACACTTGGAATACCGCATTCAGTTTCGGTCGCCACAATGTAAAAAAGATGTGGAGACTCTAGAAAGAGTGCAGAGAAGAGCAACAAAGATGATTAGGGGACTGGAGGCTAAAACATATGAAGAACGGTTGCAGGCAACGTTCCCTGTAATATCAGAAAATGGCACGCAGCAGTTAGAAAGTGCCGCGCGGCATTCTCTTTTCATCTGCGCAGCCGCGCAGGTGCGCAGCCTCTGCCATTAGAAAATGCCACGCGGAAGTTAGAAACTTCTGCGCGGTGTTTTCTCATTACGTGCGCGGCCGCTCACCTTAGAGGGAACAGTGGTTGCAGGAACTGGGTATGTCTAGTTTAATGAAAAGAAGGACTAGGGGAGACATGATAGAAGTGTTCCAATATCTCAGGGGTTGCCACAAAGAAGAGGGAGTCAAACTATTTTCCAAAGCACCTGAGGGTAGAACAAGAAGCAATGGGTGGAAACTAATCAAGGAGAGAAGCAACTTAGAACTAAGGAGAAATTTCCTGACAGAACAATTAATCAGTGGAACCACTTGCCTCCAGAAGTTGTGAATGCTCCAACACTGGAAGTTTTGAGGAAGAGATTGGATAACCATTTGTCTGAAGTGGTGTAGGGTTTCCTGCCTAAGCAGTGGGTTGGACTAGAAGACCTCCAAGGTCCCTACCAACTCTGTTATTCTATTATTCCACTAATGCTATCGCTATTCTGCCCAACTTTCACTAGGAGGCTATGGGCCATTCTGAACAGGCAATTGGGCACTTCATTGTTTTTCCCAAACATGATCCACTTCTTTGCCATAACTACATATTTTACTGAACAAATTTAAACATTTTGTGAAACAGATGTACAACTTTATGAAAATTCATTTCAAATTGATGTTCTGTAGCTTAAATAATTGATAGAATATAATATTGTTGGCAGGACCCTTGTCCCTCTGTTAATAATAAAAAAGCAGTTGGAAAACTAATTCATAAGCAATATTTTAATGTCTGAGCTCAAGTAGTCCAACTGAGGCAATTTCAAAATATTAAAATAAACTGAGTTTTTTTATTTTTTTAAAGGCCACTTTACTATAAACCAGAAAGAAAAACAACAACAACAGAAAAAGGCAGAAAAAAGAATTACCCTCCTAACTGGGGGAGGAAACAAGGGAAAGAAGAAAATTATTCTGTTACATACAGAGAATATAATTCTGCCTGATTTTGAAACGCTTCATGAAACACTGATTGCACTGAATAATATTGACCTACCTTTCCATTTCACTGATAGGAAATGAGCTTATAAAAATAAAAAATACATGTGCTGTTGATCTTCCAGGATTGTATATCTGGAGTTACACTGCCTTTTCAACAATGAATAGCTCATGATTCTCAAGGATAACCCATTGTTTGATCCCGCACTCCCACCTCCTAAATTTACTGCTGATTTTCTTTTAACAGTGTAGTGTGGAGGGGAAATTATTTTGTTGTTGCTTATTAGTAACAATTTGGTAATCAGAAAACCTTGCTTGTCTGCTGCAAATTAACCAGAGATGTTTCAAGAGATTCAATTTACCCTCTTCCTCCCTCACACAACATCCCTCCGTACAGGGCTGGGTTCTTCCCGGTTCGGACCAGATCGCCCAAACCATTAGCGACCCGCTGGTGATGTGACGATGGCGTTCACGGATCCGGTTCGGTCGGTGCCGGTCCGTGGGCGCCGCCATCTTTTTTTGGGAATTTTTGGTGAATTTTTCCATGTTTGGATGGCTTCTCCTCTTCCGCGGCTTAAAAAGAGCCCTCCCACCCACCACGGGTTAATACTCACCTTTATTTCTTTGCCCGAAGCACAGCTGATCAGCTCCTCAGCTGTGTTTCGGGCTGAATCCTGCTACTGAGCATGCGTGAAAGTAAAATTACACGGGAGGAACACGTGCGAAACGTTGCGATGCGAACCGGTGGCGAAGGTAAGTGGAACCCACCCCTGCCTCATACCCTGTTTTAGCTCATGGTTACAATCTTTGATATTATACAGAGCGCTAGCCTCTTTAGCTAGTGCAGATCAGTACTTTTCTTAAACTGATCACAGAACTGAAATCTGACTGATCCGAGTATACGATTTTATTCTGACACAGAACTGTGATTAATACATGGTTCAGCATCCAGCACTCCTTTTTCTTTCCAAACCACAAAGCAGAGAAGATTTCTACCATGTAAGAACAAAGGTTTGTCATCGACTGTAGAGATGAGCATAAAGTGTTTTGACAGCTGTAGGATTAATTTCCATTGACACCCTAACATAGGGGGAGGGGTAGACCTAGGAAAAAATAGGTACTCTGTGAAGGGAGGCATTTTCTAATTCAAGCATTTGTGCACTGGGAAAAAAACAGCTTCCATGGGTTTGAATCTAATGCAAACTTGCTGCAAGGATTTTAAAAGGCAACTGAATGAACTCTTAATAATTATGTATCTCTCCTAGAAAACATTTTACTATATTACCATCAATGTTTTCTTACTGATGAGCTATTTAAAATAACATGAATATAAAATGTGTTGTGTGTTTAAAACATAATCTCATGTCATGTTTTCCAGTATATATTCTACAAGACAATTCAAATATTTAAAAATCAGAAAATACTATATAACATGTGCCTTGTTGGGTCATAATTTTAGATATATTTCCTTACTAAACAGATAAACAGAATTATGATGGTGGGCAAAAAAGCAGTAGGAGCAGGAGCGACTTCCTGCTGGCTTCCCCATTGAGTTTCCTTGTGGAAAACTGGGAGGAAGAATCAGAAATCCTCCCTCTCTCCTTTCCTCTCAGCCACCCTTCCTGAACTGCTGCCAGCTTCCCCATTTACTTTGCTTGTAGGAAGCTTGAGGGGAAAATCAATGGTGAAGCCAGCAGGAAATTGCAAGTTCAAGACCAGTAGGCAAGTAAGTGACTGTGGCTGTGTGAGGGAGAGAGCAAGGGATTGAGAGACTATCTGGGAAACTGTTACAGAATATTGAAAATTAAGATCATATGACCTCAGCTCCAAATTCCAGAGTGGGAGCAAAGCATCCAGCACCAACAAAGGCCGAAGAAGTGCCCGTGAGACCCAGAGAGTACCGAAGAATCAGAATGAGAGACAGACAGACAGACAGAAAGAGAAAGAGAGAGGAGGGGGAGAGAGAGAAAGATGAGAGAGAGAGACAGAGAGAGAGATGAGAGGGAGAGACAGAGAAAGGGGGGGAGAGATGAGGGAGAGAAAGAGAGAGGGAGGAGAGAGAGAGGAGAGAGAGAAAGAGAGGGGGAGAGAGAGAAAGAGAGGGGAAGATATATATATATATATATATATATATATATATATATATATATATATATATATATATATATATATATATATATATATATATATATATATATCAGAGAGAGAGAGAAAGAGATGAGAGAGAGACAGAGAGAGGGGGGGAGAGAGATGAGAGCGAGAGAAAGAACAAGAGAGGGGGGAGAGAGATGAGAGAAAGAGAAAGAGGGGAGAGAGAAAGAGATGAGAGAGAGAGAGACAAAGAGAAGGGGAGAGAGAAAGAGGGGGGGAGAGAGAAAAATAGGGGGAGAGAGATGAGAGAAAGAGATGAGAGACAGACAGACAAAGAGGGAAGAGAGAGAAAGCGGTGGGGAGAGAGAGAAAGAGAGGGGGGAGAGAGAGAAAGAGAGAGAGAGGAGAGAGAGAGAGAAAGTGAGAGGGAGAGAATGCCTCCCATCACTGGGAGTCCAGGTGCTTCAGCAAGCGGTGCGCTGGATTCGTATTAGTGGTCCGCGGGATTTAAAATTATGAATGTAGTGGTCCCTGAGGTCCAAAAGGTTGGGGACCCCTGACATAGATGACCCTACACAAAAGTTGCCAGGTTTTGACCTTCCTCACCAATATTGGTCAACTCTGAATAGGATCTGTACCCAACATGGTGTCTGTCAGGACTCATTGTTTAAGTGGGGTCTTGTTTCTACCTCTCAGCGTGACTGTGGTGCTCCTCGACAAAATATCCATCACATTGTGTCCGAATGTCTATCAAGAGCAAAGGTCCCCAAACCTGGCAACTTTAAGACTTGTGGACTTCAACTCCCATAGCTGGCTGGAGAATTCTGGGAATTGAAGTCCACAAGTCTTAAAGTTGCCAAGTTTGAAGACCTCTGATCAAGAGCTTACCGGCCCAATGTCTAATTTTTTCAACATAGACCACCCTGTCCTTGAATGGCTGGGTGGACTGGACATTAACATTTGAACTACTATAAGTCCATGTATTTGCCATACGCTAAATAAATTGGTAATTTTGCCATTAGACATGTCTGAAATTTATATTATATAGTAATAGTAATATAAAAGTAAAAAAATTCCCTTCTCGCCACTATGGATCTGTGGTCTGTGTCTTCTTCGATTTGTGTCTTTCTCAATCTCGGGTCTTCTACCAGAGGTTTGGGAGTTTGAGGATTCTGCCCAGGATCTTAGCTGTTCCTTGTCCTGCACTTCTCTGGACCCAGAGCTGTGATGTCATTCCTGGAATCTTTTGGAGGCACTCTCCCAGTTTAGGACTCAGAGCCGTGAATTCTCTACCACTTCTGGGACCACTTTGGTCTTTACTTACTCCTTCTTCCTGATGTTACTGTCAGTTGGCCTCACTGCATCTATTGCCATTCCTATCTCCCGGTCTTTGTCTTTGAGGACCGATACGAGACTTTTGCTGTTTCCAGATCACTTCTAGCACTTGAGGAAAAAGAAGCAATGGTTGTGCATGTTTTTGTGCCTTCAAATCAGTCTTGACTCCTGACAACTGCACGAACCAATCATATGCAGTTTTCTTGGCCTACGGCAGGTTTAAAATTCACAGTGTTTCAGTTTCTAGCTTGGTGTCTTTAATCACTCTACTAAACTGAATCTCAAGTAATGATTGGATTTGGAATTTTTTAGGAATTCAAACTCAGATTATAACTCATTTATAAATGGTTAGGACACCAGGCTAGAAACCCTACACCAAGTCCAACATGATTCAAATGAACGTCACAACTCTTATTCCTACTGCTCTTCCCCCATCTAGAACTTACTGAAGTACTCACTGAAGCCTTCCAGCACCTCCACCCACCCACTATTCACACCTCCTCCCACAACATGTACTGAATAGAAAGGGGGTGCCAACCTCTCCACTTCCCGTTTTCTCACTGAGGAGGGGATAAGCTCTTACAATTCACTGGCTCAGTGTTTGCACAGCCCTGATGCTCTTTAACACCTCCGTATTTGGGCAGCCCCAAATATTTTGGTCAATGTAATGCATTGTTTGTTTGAGCTCACACTGATAGTGAAATCCGGCACTTTTATGTTCTGCAAGGAGTCTAAAAGGCCATAGAGCCGGGGTGGTGCAGTGGTTAGAGTGCAGCACTGCAGGCTACTTCAGCTGACTGCTAACTGCAGTTCAGCTGTTCAAATCTCACCGGCTCAAAGTTGACTCAGCCTTCCATCCTTCCGAGGTGGGTAAAATGAGGACCCAGATTGTTGGGGGCAATATGCTGACTCTGTAAACCATTTAGAGAGGGCTGTAAAGCACTATGAAGCGGTATATAAGTGCTATTGCTATTGCTATTGCTAAACTGGTATGAACATGTTTCAGTGACATCTTTTTGCTCAGTAAACTTCTGGAAGCCATAAGAAACAAAAATGATATTGAAAGGATCCTACCCTTTTCAAACTCAATGGTCTTTTTGTGAAATCATTTTTAGGAAATGACAGAAAACTCCTTTCTGACAATTGACAATTCTATTAAACCCTATCCATTTATTTGATAGTCTTTGTTCCAACAGAAAAGCGATTATACATACCAGACACTGACCTTTTATTGCTAATAATTTTCATTGTTTCAATGTTATAGTAATCTTTCCCCAACCTTTCCTCTTTTTCTGCTTTTAAAACCATTTTTTTCTTTACACAACAGAGATTTAGGCTTTAAGAATTAGGAGTTGAAACAGCATTAATTTAACCTGTGTGATCAGATTACTAATTAATCACATTTTTGGCAAATAGAAATTCTTACCGGGTCCTTTTTATGAAAAATACTTGTTGGCTGGAGCTTCACAGCTTAACTTTTTATATTATACTTGGCCCTTTTTGTTGTAATATTGGGAGGGCAAGGGAATAGGAGGTGGTGTTGGATGCAATTGTGTGTTGCCTATGGAAAGAAAGTCTCTAACTTGGTAAAGGCATAGGAGGAGCCCTTCTGTGTTAAAACCCAGGCATGGTAAGTCCTAAACAACATATTGATCTGCTGGAAATAGTCCTCATGAACATTATTAATACTTTCAAACTGCTGTTAGCATTTGTAAAACTAAAGACATAGCTTAAAGGAAGGAATCATAATATATTCAACGTAACATCTGTGCTAATTGGAATCTATATATAAGCCAGAAAGGAAGGATCATAATAATCAGAGGTGGTATGTTGCCGGTTTGGTCCGGTTCGGGTGAACCGGTAGCGCTGACTGCGGATGGGCCCGCACACCCACCTGGACGTAATGCCGTGCTATTTAGTCAAGATTTTATGGCTGGGTGCATGCCCGGAAGGTGCGCATGCAAGTAAAGAGCATGCGCGGGAGGCTGTGCGCGTATGCGGAGGTGGCAGAGGTCACATTTGCAAACCGGTAGGGAAGGTAAGTGAAAACCACCCCCGATAATAATGTACACAAAGACATAACTTCTACGCTTACTTGATTTTTCTAATTCTCAATATGAAAGAAATGGGTTAATTTTAGAGACAAAAATAATCTCAAATATCAATATTCCAAGTTTATCAGGTCCTGCTTTTTCAGTGAGGATAATAATTGATAGATCCTGTTTACTGGTGTTCATTTGGTTAAAGAGTAGCCTTATTCTTCCTCATTCCCGAGAGGAGAAATTGTTCCCAAAAGCATGAAGTCAAGACTTGGCTTTGTTTTCTTTTTCTTTGTTGTTGTTGTTTTTACTGTATCTCCCTGAGGAGATATAAAATGTTCTTCAGTCATTCAGCAAGAGAAGAAGAGATTCTGATTCACCTGAACAAATTCTCTTCTCCCTCTTGTTTCCCCCTCCAAAGAAGAATAAACATCCTTTCTACTCCCTTCCCCGCTCTCTTTCTCTCATTTCTTTTCATTCAGGGAAAGAAAATGTATTCCTGCAATCTTGCCTCCTCTCCCCTCTTTTTCTTTTCATAGTAGAACTGCTGCTCAAATGAGCAATTTTCATTTCTCCTCACTTCTCCCCCTCCCTTATTTTTATCCAAAAGAAGTTAAGCCAGCTTCTATCTCCATCTATTTCTATCTCTGTCCAAGCCAGCAGGCAAGAATAAGTAATTCCTTGTTATTTTTCCTAAAGAAATTGATCCAGAAATAAAGTATTTTTTCCTCTGAATAACCTTTTCTTCACTTTTCTCCACCAATTCAACTTCTGCAAAATCTCCTCCCTTTTCTTTTTCTTAAGTTAACATTATTTACTTGATTCTCTCCTTTTCTGCATTTTTTCAGTCATTCCAGCTTAAGGTTTCTCTGTTAAGCTTTAATATTTAATATTTCTGGGTTAGCTGTTAACTACTCATTCTCTGAATTACCCTTGCTAACCAGTCAAGGCATCTGTTTTAGCCTTGGGGCTGTTAAATGAATGTTGATGCCATTAGTCTCAAATATTCTTCAATAAATGGTATTGTTTGGTTATCATATTTCAATTTCTGGATCCCTGGAATGCTTAAGCTTATTTAAAAGCCTATGATGTTCATGTCCTGTCAGAATTGGTCTTGTGGGAGGCACAGATTACTACAATAAAGAAATCAATGAGAAACAAAAATGAATTCTTATTCTTTCTTTACTTCTGAGGAAATAGGAAAATCCCACGTCCAAGTTGGCTTTTTCTGTAGGAAAGCCACGTGAACTAACCCTCTGTCCTTGCTGGGTAGCTTTAAGTCAATGTTTCTCAACCTTGGCAACTTTTAAGATCAGTGGCTGTTGTGTTCTGACTGACCTCTAACTGAAGCCTAAACTTGTTTTGACTAGATGACCGCTGACTGAACTGTAAGTTGTTATGTTTTTAGTTGAACTCTACCTGAACTGTTGTTGCCACCCAGGTCATGTGTTTTAATGCTCATATGCTATTGGTTGTTGTGTCTGACAGCCCTCTATAAAAGAGCTAGCTGTCAGACCATGTTTTGCTGGTTACTTGAGTGAGCTGAGTGAAAGAGCTGTTATGAAGTCTGTCTCCTGTGATCCTTGCCCACAATCTAACAGTGGCTTTCTTGAAATTCCCCATTCTGGCTGGGGGGTTATGGGACCCAAGGTCCACATATCATGGAGTTGCCAAAATTGAGAAACATTGCTCTAAACCAGGGATGTGAAACTCAAGGCCTGGGGACTATATCCAGCCACGGGATGCTTAGATTTGGCCTATGGGACTGCCCTAGAAACAGCAAAGGACCAGCCCCTGGTGCCTTTGCCAGCAAAAATGGAGCTCGGGAGGCCTGCGTGCAGCCCTCCCAGGCTCCATTTTTGGCTGCGACGGCCTTCTGCCACCCTCTGCCAGTGAAAATGGAGCTTGGGAGGGCCATGTGCGCCCTCCCCCGAGCTCCATTTTCCCTGGCAGAGGGCGTCAGGAGGCCGTCGCAGCTGAAAATGGAGCTCTGGAGCCTATTATCTCTGGCAGAACACTTGGGCCACCACAGATGCCCCAGACACGAGTGACGTCAAACTGGCCATGCCCACCCTGGCCACACCCACCCCTGATGCAGCCCTCAATGAAATCGAGTTTGATACCCCTGCTCTAAATTATAACATGCCAGCAATTCATCATTTTTTTATTTTTAGAAGATAAAATTAGATTCAACCGAGTATCTCACTGTGTCTCCTCTTCTTTTTCATTTATGTTTTATAGTATTTTTATTTGCTTTTTTGTTTATTCAGAACAGAGCACCAATTAACGTACCTACTCAGCCTATGGTTTTTCATTAAATTATTTCTGGGTTCTGTATATATTCCTGGTTGTATTAGAGCTTTGACTGAATTATTTCCCCTAAGATGGCTTGCATCTTCCAGATTACTTTATGTTATATTTTTAAATTTATTTTGATTCCAAAATAAATTCCCCAGGAAAAGAGGTAATGGTTAGAAATGGAGTTAGCATTCCACCCTATAGTTGACCAGTGCCAATTGTTTCCAGTTAAAAGGCTGCGTGACAGCACTATGACACAACAACCAAGAGCATCTCTCTAATCAAATCCCTCATTCAAAAAGAGAAATTTAACTTGCTCCCATACCATTTATTATTAATGTTTATGCAATGATGCAAAGCCTTACCAAGAGGGTGTTTCATTCCCTGGAGTTGTAAGACAGGCCCTCAGTTGTTCTCCCTTGTGTGGATGACACCTCTGTGCTATCTAACTCTAAAGAGACTGAGAAGAGACGTTCCTAGATATGAGTGGCAAAGGATCACCTAATAACAAGTAATAACAATGAGCCAGCCAAATCCTTTAAACATCTAGAACAGGGGTGTCAAACTTGCGTCGTCACGGTGTCATCACATGTTGTATCGGGACTTTTTCCCCCTTCGTTAAACCAGGCGGGGCCAGCACGTGACACATATGGCCCGCGGGTCGCGAGTTTGACACCCCTGATCTAGATATTGTCTTGTACAACTAGCATAAACAACTTAAATGAGTGGCAAAGAATACCCAAGCATATTACAGTCATTCAAAATGTGCCTGACACACTTGGGTGAGAATTACACACAACAGTTGTGATGCCCACATACAGATACTGAATGTAAAATAGTAAGTTGTTGTATAAAGTTAAAATGTGGTTAAAAGGAACTGTTTAAACAAGTAAGTATAGAGCCAGACAGCTTTTAAAATGTATGGTAAGTAGAAAGGGGGAGGTGTTTAGCCCAGTGCTCCAGAAGGGAGGGGGGATAGATTACATCATAAGAGACAGTCAATCGGATCATAGATAGCAGGGCCAGGAACTATAAAAGGCCTAGTTGGAAGAGCTAAGGGAAGCTCTGTTGTGTGGTAACTTCCAAAGAGGGAAGGTTAAGTAAGAAGAGCTGAGGAGAGCTCTCAGTCTGTGTGTGTAACTTCCAGGAGGGAAGGTTTAGTAAGAAGAGCTGTGAAGAGCTCTGTTTTATGGTAACTTCCAGGAGGGAAGGTTTAAGGTGAAGAGCTGAATAGCTCTGTTTGTGTAACTTCCAAGAGGGAAGGTTTACAGTGAATCTCTGCCTGAGTTTAACTGTCCAAGAGGGAAGTTGACAGGAGAGAAGATAGGCCCTAGGCAGTTCTGTGGGAAGCAGGTGCCAGGGTCAGGGAACTTTATTGATTGATATATATTGTGTAAATTGTAGATAGAGATAAATGGTGAAACATGCTCTTATCTATAGGATTTAATTCAAAGAAGAACTGGGTTTTCTTACATTTAGTCAGGAGACCTAGGAAAGTCTCTGAGGGGAAGAGAAGAAAAGAAAGAATTAAATAGCTGGTTGTGGCTGTAACAAATTCACTTGACAATTACTGAGAAGTTGCATTTAAATAAACTGTTTTCTTGTTAGTTCAAGAAGCGAGTCAAAGTCTTTCTATTTCTCACATAAAGCATATCTTAAGCAATCCAGCAGAGCATAGAGATATTGTAAAAGAAAAATCAAGCCTCTAAAGAGAGAGAGAAGTGACACAGAGGGTGCAACCCTTGGTCAGGGAGATATAAAAAAGAAAATTAAACACAAATCACTACCAAGACATATAAAACAATAAACCTGACTGGAAGGGGACTGGTGGACCCTCGCAACTATTCTTCACGTTTTTTAAATTATGGTCACTTTGCCAAAATATTACACGGGTCACAAATTTCTGTTTATAAAAATTATTGACCTTTGAGAATTATTTAATCACAGTAATTTTTTTTTTAGGCAGCCTGGTGTATTTGTAACCTTTCCATGTGTTTGGAAGCCCAGATTATCCCTGTTGAGGCTTATGCATGGATTTATTACCTCAATTACGGGCTGAAATATAATATTTATATCGGGATCCCTCATGTATATGATTCTGTTGGATAATATAAATCATCTTGAAAGAAAGAAATAGAAGACCAACTTCATTAATGTAGCGTTTCTACTAAATAGCTGATTTCTCTGTGGTTAGAGGGGATCATGGCTGCAGTGAAAAGTATTTACCAGTGAATTTTAGAAATAACTGAGTGTGGCAACATCTGCCTGAGCCTGAGGAGAGCCCGGACAGGTTATATTCCATCCAATTATTTGTTTAATAATTTATTGTCCAAATTTAGGAAAAAAATTAATCAACATAGTTCAATGTTTTTACTTTACTTACTTTTATGTTACTTACTTTTACTTTACTTTAACAGGGGGTTATACTAGAAGATTTCCAAGGTCCCTTCCAGCTCTATTCTGATTGATTGATTGATTGAGTGAGTGAGTGACTTTTGGTGTCAATCAATTGAAAGAAATGCAGCCTTACTCCTAATTCTGAATATATTTGTCTGTTCGAAGTTGCAGGGTCCTTCTTGTAAGGATTTTTGAGATGTTTGCATAACATTTGAAATGATGGGTAGGACAGAGGAAAATTATCTTTCTTTATTTAATCAATGCACAGATTTACAGAAAATATTGAGTTTGTCCTGCTATTTTGATATGAAGCAATAGTTTCACCTTATTAGGAGCACTGACTGAGAATGAAATATGTGATATAGAGGTGCAAGCAAGCCCTTATCTGTATGCTGGTCTCTGACATTGGCGAACTTTAATATAAAATTACCTACCCATCTAATGTTATTTGAAATCAAATACGCCTTATCATACATTACTGCAACCTCCTCTAATTCTTCATATGTGGTGGAACTATTGCAGCCAGAATTTCAAGCTATTGGCCAGGCTGCCAAAAATTCTAGAAAATGTAAGTCAAACATTCCCATTCAATACTGTATTAAAGATAAAGCTAGCACTACATTTCTACATTGCTAGCTTTGTAGACAATTTGCCTGTATCAACTCCGCAAATCCCCACATGAAGGGAACATTGGAAATAGAGTAAAAGTTGTCGAAAGCTTGATCCAAGGATAAAGTGACCAGATATTTTTTTTTAAGCGGGACATTGACGGGAGGCGGGGCCGCCTGGACGCCGTCATTTGAGGTTTGCCCTCTGCGCATGCGCAGAACGCTGCGCATCCGCAGAGGGCAAAAGGATGCAAATGTCGGCATCCAGGTGGGTGGGTGGGGGACGTGGGAGGCCACTGTACGTCCTACCTACCTGGGACTTTTCCCGGTAGCTTCAGTCGCGTTCCTTGCTAATAGCGCCCAGAGCAGAGCAGCCCCTCCCAGAAGATCGCGAGACGTTATTTTTTGGAAGAGGCTGCTCTGCTCTGGGTGCCAATTAGCAAGGAACGCGACTGAAGCTACCGGGAAAAGTCCCAGGTAGGACGCGCGCCCCGTCCCGTCCGCCAGTCCTGCCCCGCCCCCCCAACCCCCAGCGCGAGACGCGCGTCCTACCTGGAACTTTTCCCGGTAGCTTCAGTCGCGTTCCTTGCTAATTAGCGCCCAGAGCAGAGCAGCCTCTTCCAAAAGATAACGTCTCGCGATCTTCTGGGAGGGGCTGCTGTGCTCTGGACGCTATTAGCAAGGAACGTGACTGGAGGTACCCGGAAAAGTCCCAGGTAGGACGCGCGCCCCGTCCCGTCCGCCAGTCCTGGCCCGCCCGCCCAACCCCCAGCGCGAGACGCGCGTCCTACCTGGGACTTTTCCCGGTAGCTCCAGTCGCGTTCCTTGCTAATAGCGTCCAGAGCAGAGCAGCCCCTCCCAGAAGATAAAGTCTCGCGATCTTCTGGGAGGGGCTGCTCTGCTCTGGACGCTATTAGCAAGGAACGCGACTGGAGCTGCTACCGGGAAAAGTCTCAGGTAGGACGCGCGCCCCGCCCAGCCCCGCCCCTTTTGCCGCGGCACACTTAGCATGGCCTCATGGGACAAGTGCAAAGTGGCGCTCCCCCCCAGGGTTCGCTCTGCCCCGCCCCGTGCCACCCTGTGAATAGAGGGGACTGAATCGGAAGCCTGTCGCTTGGGCGTGCGTCTGACTGGAGGAAGAAGCGGGGGCTCAAAAATCGGGACTTTTTAAGAGGGCGGGCGGGACGCGGGACAAAGCATTAAAAAGCGGGTCTGTCCCGCCAAAATCGGGACGTCTGGTCACCTTATCCAAGGAGGCCTTCTTCAGAGGGGAGATACTACCACCTCCTTTAAGACAGGCAGCTTTTCGCCGTCCTCCAGTCCACCATTATCCCTCCATTTGTGTCTTTAATTGTTCATTATCCCCAGCTGCTTAGACAATCAGACACTGTTTCGGAAGGCCCTGAAGACATGGTTCTGCCACTGGGCCTGAGAAACCCAGAGCAGGATGGAGCCCATTAAATGGCTGGTATGTTGTCGAGGGGGGTGGGGCTTATTATTTTATTATTTATTTTATTACTTCTTTTATATTGTGTTTTTATTTGCTGTAAGCCTTGAGTCACCGTGAGCAAGTAGGTGGCAATATAAATTTTCCAAATAAATAAATTTCCAAATAAACAAAGGAGATATTTGGAATCAGTCTCATCTGAAGTTCTGGTTGTTTCCATATTTCGGTGGTCAGCCAGATATGTTACACAAAATGAGACAGAATTGCCTGCCAAATTGTCTGAACATCCCCCAAAGGCCTTCTGGAAAGTCGGTACATCCATGAGATACATGAATTGACCGGTGGTGGGTTGCTGCTGGTTCGGACCGGTTCTTTAGAACCGGTAGCGAAAATTTGCCGCCGCTTGCCAAATCGGCAGTGATGGCTGGTGGTCCACGCTCCCGAACTGGTCCTCCAGTTGTCGCAGCTGAAAAAAAATCCTCTGTGCATGCGCAAAGGCTTTTGCGCATGCGCAGAGGGTCAATTCTGTGAAGTAATGTAGGCGCATGCACACATGCGTGCAAAGCGTGCGCGCATGTGCAAAACGTGCATTTCTGTCGCAATGCAAATCGGTAGGGAAGGTAAGTGGAACCCACCCCTGGAACTGACCAATCTAAAAGGTCCACCATCATGACCACATTAATTACCACTTGTTCTGCACCTTGACAAACAAACTATACATTAAATTAGGAACAAATGGGGGTGGGTGGGAATTTTTCCTCTCTTTTTTGCCAGTTAACATTCTTTTTCAGGTCTATCTGATCTCCTAGGACGTGTCCAGATTTATCAGTTAGCAGCAACTGTTCTGCAAAGAGTGGCTAAGTTTAAACCACAGCAATTTAACCACAATTCCTTTTGTCTTGCTCTCTAATTGCTGGCTACTTCCTGAACTGGCTGATTTGCCTAAATCAGCTATGATTATAATATTCCCATCTGCCAACAACACAGCATCCAAGAATCCAACATCTAGCATCCAAGAATCCAAATTATAGCTTCGAAAATAAGGGTCTGATAAATGAAATTTGAATTAGGAGGAGGAGGGATGGCAAAAGTCTTAGAAGGAATTCTTCCTAGTTTTTAGGTGAGTAAAAGCAAGGAATGGCAGGGGTACTTTCAAACGACAATATTCTTTTAATGTTTTTTCTCTTCTTTTCAGTCATTTCTAGGTTGAATCTCTCCTTGATCAGTTTCCATCCATTATTCCTTGTCTGGCCTTCAGGTGCCTTAGAAAATAGCTTAACCCCTTCCTCTCTGTGGCAGCCCCTCAAATATTGGAACACTGCTACCATGTCTCCCCTGGTCCTTCTCTTCACTAGACTAGCCATGCCAAGTACTTGCAACTGTTCATTATATGTTTTAGCCTCCAGTCCCCTAATCATCTTGGTTGCTCTTCTCTGCACTCTTTCTAGAGTCTGAATATTTTTTTTATAGTGTGGTGACCAAAACTGAATGCAGTATTCTAGGTGTGGTCTTACTAAGGATTGATTGATTGATTGATTGATTGATTGACAATCATGTCCAATTCTTGGAGCCTGTCTGAACAAGTCCTTGCAGTTTTCTTGGCAAGGTTTTCCAGAAGTAGTTTGCTATTGCCTCCTTCCTAGGGCTGAAAGAAAATGACTGGCTCACGGTCACTTAGCTGGCTTTCTGCCTAAAACAGGACTAGAACCCATGGTCTCCCCATTTCTAGCTTGATGCCTTAACCACTATGCTAAACTCATTCTCTCTTCTAATGTAACTTTGCAATAAATATAGAGCTGTTACTCGTAGTTGTTCTTCTAGTCTGTACTACCTCGCAAGGCTGACATGTTGCAAGTCTGAAAGTATTCTCATGGCAATAGGACTTAGACTTATATACTGCTTCATAATGCTTTATGGTATTCTCTAAGCAGTTTATAAAGTCAGCATATTTCCCCCAGCAATCTGGGTCTTTGGAAGGATGGAAGACTAAGTCAACCTTGAGCTGGTCAGGATCAAACTCCAGGCTGTGGGCAGAATTTGCCTGCAATACTTCATTCTAACCACTGTGCCACCTTTTACTAGGAATTGAAAACTAAGGAGGGTCCCTTCTGAGATTCTTTCACCACTTCCTTCTTCGGACTAATATTTCATTTTTGAGGCTCTTGTCTATGCTGTGATTCTTCCTCGGGTCTCCCAAAGTCATTCCCACAGTCTCATTATACTTACCTACAGTAACACTTCTATGCCTTCATATCTCTATCTCCATCTCTCTGTTAGTTGGTCCTTGGCAATATGAATACTGTAATTCTTCTACTGCAAGTTGCTGCTCAGCTGCCAGTTTTGACAGGGCTGTCATTTTGGTTTCCATTCCTCAACAGCATGGCTGAAGAAACAAGTCAATCTACTATCTTTGTAAATGCATGCCTGTCATCTCGTCCTGCCTCTGAGAATGTAATCCATTTCTTTTCCCACTTACAGATGTATGGCACAGGAGGAATGCACACTGTCTTAGTTGTGTCAACTGCCAGTCCTGCTCAAATTAAATGATATAAAGATACAGATAAGGTTAAGTACTTTTATCTAGTTGTCAGATGTTGAAGGAAACTCAGTGACCAAGAAAACAGATGTTGCTTGTCAACAATTGTTTTGGTCAAATGATATTGGCCAAAAAATGTGCATACAATTAAAATATGGTTTCAGAGTATTATAATGAGCATGAGGGGAAAATATGGTTGAATAACACATGTTTAATTCATTAAAGCCACAAATCTTCAAATGTTTCCAAGGAAAAGAGAGATGCAGAGACCTCAGTGAGATTTCCAAACAGAAACATATGCCGTGTTTTCCCGAAAATAAGACAGGGTCTTCTTTTCTTTTGACCCCCGAAATAAGCGCTTGGCCTTATTTTTAGGGAGGTCTTATTATTTTTGAGGTGCAGGAGGTAGCGAGCGTGGTCACCAGTAGGGGGTTCTAAATCCCGTCGCTACCGGTTCTCTCATGAGTGCTCGCGCGCTCGAGCAACAGGTGTGTGTGTGGAGCCTCCCACCGCCGCTACCAGTTTGCAGAACCAGGCCAAACCGGGAGCAACCCACCGCTGGTGGTCACCTCATGGCTGCTGCTGTGTTGCGCCGCTGCGGTAGCGCAATACAGCTGCTCATCAGCTGTTCACCCCTGAGGCTGTGCACACGCTTCCAGCCATGCTTCCCAGAACTCTGCCCGGCCATGCTGCTGTGACCGGATGTCCCGTCGTCACCATCGCCTCTCTGTTCTTCGCTAATGGCTTTCGCGGTGGCCATTAGCATGACAGAAGGGGCGTGGTGGCTAGGGTTGCGGGAGTGGCCATTAGGTAAGGGCATATGGGGTGCGTGGGGCATGTTCCCCCTCCCTTCCCCTCTCCGGCCTCGCCTCCTTACCTGATGTTGTTTGCGCGGCAAGCAACCAGAGGAAATGGCAGGGACCGGCTGCGCATGCGTTTAAATATTTTCGGGGAGGGCTTATTTTTCGGGGAGGGCTTGTTTTAGTGCATGCGCTCAAAAGCCTGATTGGGCTTATTATCCGGGGAAGTCTTATTTTCAGGGAAACAGGTAGATTTTTGCTATACAGTATTTGGTGTAAAATGTAAGTTACAAACAAACTGTATTTGTATCGCATTGCTTATTGTAAGGGACATTCCTAGCCTTTCCATCTCCCAGCCTTTCTGAAGCCAATTTGAAAGGCACTCAAGAGTGATCTTGGCCATTTTCAGATCTATGTGAAGTTAATGGAGCTTGCTGAAAACTTCTAGACAATCTGTGTTTCCCATTTTGGGAAGAATAACTAAAGCTTAGTCATCTAATCATGCTAGTTAGTAGTACAGCTTCTTTTCTCACACTTGTAAGCGTGTGACTATGTCTTCTCTTCCTCCTCATGATCAATTACTGGTACTTCCATGTGCTTTTGTGCCCTTCCCAATTGCAAACCTCTGTTGCCTTAAAAAATTTTTTAAAGTTGGCATAGTGTCAGTGTTCTTTTGACTTCTTTTTTTAAAAAAACATGCCAGCAGAATCTCAGAGCTGGGAGACAATGTGGGAAAAAAGTGAAGAGCATTCGGAAGCTACAGCTGGTGCAGAGTACGGCAGCACAGGTAGTTTTGGGGCCCCCAAGAATGGTCCCTGTAACACAGGGGTGAAATTCAGCAGGTTCTGACAGGTTCTGGAGAACTGGTAGCGAAAATTTTGAGTAGTTCGGAGAACCGGCAAATACCGCCTCTGGCTGGCCCCAGAGTAGGGTGGGAATGGAGATTTTGCAATATCCTTCCCCTGGAGTGGGGTGGAAATGGAGATTTTGCAGTATCCTTCCCTGCCGTGCCCACCAAGCCACGGCCACAGAACCGGTAGGGAAAAATTTTGAATTTCACCCCTGCTGTAATATCACTGCTCCGTGAGCTGCATTGGTTACTAGTCTGCTTCTGGGTAAAATTCAAGGTATTGGCGATCGTCTTTAAAGGCCATCATGGCATGGGTCCAGGTTACTTAAGGGACCATCTCACTCCATTGGGATTGGTCCGTGCCACTTGTGCTGGCAGAGGAGGCATGCTGTGGGTCCCATCAGCCCAATTTTTCTAAATGGTGGGATCCAGGACGAGGCCCTTCTCTGCTGTTTCTCCTACCCTCTGCAACACCTTGCTCTCCCCCAGTGTGAGGCTGGCCCCAACCCTCCTGTCTTTTCGTAAGGGCCTAAAGACATGGCTCTGCCAGTTGGCTTTGGGCCCCAGTCGGGGAACAGCATAATGGAGGTGGCTGAGTGAGTAATAACATATCCCTCCACCCCCCTTCTGCCCCCCTTCTTCATGTGTCCTGGGTTTTAATGACTAATTTTAACTTTTTTTAAAGATTTAACTGTATATGTAAGACATCCAGAGTTACCCTATGGCAGTGATGGCAAACCTTTTTTTGCTCGGGTGCCAAATGGGCACACACACACGCGCAATAGCGCATGTGCGCATGCCCACACCCATAATGCAATGCCCCCGTGCATGCGTGCACAACCTCCCCATACTGCCCCCCCCGAGCATGCGCGGAGGTCTCACTGAAGCCTCCGGACTTCCGGTAGGCCCGTTGGGCCATTTTTCACCCTCCCCAGGCTTCAGGAAAGCCTCCGGAGCCTGTGGATGGGTTCCGGAGGCTTTCCTGAAGCCGATAATTTATATAAAGAGAAAATTTATAATTTATCTCTTGTGGAAGACTGAGAGCACTTTCTTTGCACCATTTCATTTCTATGCTATGTTGAAATCCAACCATTTGAGAAATCTTCACATTGAGCCTTTTGCCTGCACTGATAGTATCAGTCTTTCAGGGTAGGCTAGGTCATGAAATAGGGAACCTAGGAATGCTCTTTATTAGTAAGATAGAATTACACAATCTTGAAAACTGTCCAAGCTTAACTCAGTGTGGGGTTATTTTGAATGTCTTTCTCAGGCATCTCTTTTTCTTAAGTAATGTTTTCTGCAAGTCCCCCATTGACAGCTTGCTCACTCCTTCCCAAAAGTCAGTTCTGCATTCCTTTACCCACACCTTAACAGGAAAGTTGATTATTACCTAAGTCCAAAATTCATCTTCAACAGTCAAGTCAGTGACGATCTTGGGCAAGTTATGCTCTCTCAAACCTCAACTCCCATTCTGAAAACATAAATCACACAGGTCTATCTTTTGAGAGTAGGTCTGAGAAACAATGAACCATGATAGATTGGCAATTCTCAACCTTTGGAATTGTTCCTAGGATCACTCGCTTCAGAAAGATGAACAGCAAGCGTGACATCTCGAAAGCTGTGCCTTAATTAGTGAATCATCTTTTTTCAGCTCTAAGAATATTTTGATGTCTTGGATCACCACTTCTCAGTTGTCAGGGTAATGAGAGAAATATGTCCAAATCATGTAAACGAAGCACAAATGACAACAAACAGTTCAGCAGCCAATACTTTCTCTCTTCCAGTTCTGAGATGTCCTAAAAATAAAACTGGGGAGTGATATTAATGCCCTAAACATATATCATTGAAAATGATGAAAAGTATAAAATGTACAGGATTCAGAGATAGAAACCTCTTTCCAAATCAGAACAAAATGTGAAGACTGAGAGATGAGGAATGAGAAACTTCAAGAGAGACAGAAAAGAAGGCGGACAGAGCAGCTACCTGCAGTTTAACAAGCAGAGACTGGAGGAATTGAGCTTCGTTTATTTATTTAATTAAATAATTTATATGGGTGACAAGTGGAAAACAATACAAAAAGCATAACAACGCAAACAAACAATAATGCAATGCAACTGAGATTCCTAATTTTTTTTCCTTTTTACAACCCTTTAATCCCTTTATTCGGAGTGGAGTCGGGGCGACTGAATGGAACTGAGCGTTTACTGGCCGGATGCCCTTCCCAACGCCTATGTGGAGTTCGTAGCATATATTTTCTCTTTGCACCCTGATAAACATCTGCTGCTATCTAGGATTGAGCTCTCTCAACCTTCTGAGTGGGAGGCGAGCATCTTCACCTCTAGACCACCAATTCAGACTCCTAATAAATTATCTCGAATCTTACAACAATACATATCTAATTCCATTAATATCCTGGCCACAGAGCCTGAGAGTAAAACCATCTTTGGGAAGGCTAACAGGTCCATGTGAATCTCAGGGGGGATGCCTCCACTGCTACATCTGATGAGGTTATCATCAATATCACGGGCTAGGAGCAATTGCATAAAAATGATTTCAAAACAAGAACAGGTGCATGATTATGTCATCACACAAACACCATAATTACATTCAAGCATCATTATGTTTCATATTTAATGCATGGATGGTGACATCATCACAAATATGTCATCATATGCCTCCTGGCAGTAACTAATGCCTGGGGCAGAGAGTAATGAATTCACAGGAAATGCAATTCACCAAAGCAGACTCAGTAAAATTCTCTAGCATTTTTTTTCTCTCATTCTTGTCCACTGAAATAAAGCAATAATCCTACTATTTTAGCTTTTTTTCTTTCTAATTTAAATGATTGGCCTTTCATTTACAGTACTTAAAAGTTTAGACTTCCTGTTTAGAGTTTTACATCTGAGTAAAACTTAGTAACTTTTGCAATCATTGCTGCTCCAATTGCAGATTAATTGTCAGATTGACTTTACTCAGAGAAGAACTCTGATTTTGATCAGCAAAATCAAGAGCTGAGGAACAGGTACCTATATTCTTAACCAATAATAACATCCAGAGAGAGGAAATACAGCTGCCTCAGCTGTCTCTTGACACAAAAGATCAGCTGCTTTGTATTAAGGAATATGCAAGCTCAATGCTTAGTCATAATGTTTAAAAAAAATCCTTAAAAAGATTGCCTCTCCAGCATTTGCTATTCGCCTCTGAGACTTGATAGAGTATTGTCAAGTTTTTGTGGGTTTTTTATTTACAAAAGAGAAGTATGCACCTTACTTCTTAAGTGTATTAAAACAGATAAAAGATGGTTCTTGAAATGGAGATTGGTTGAAATATAATGTGTTTGTCTTGTGGCCGAACAGCCTATTAACTGGGTTGGTTCAAGTTGTTCCCTTCTCTTCACTTCCCCAAATGGCTCCTTTGAATAGAATAGAATAGAATAGAATAGAATAGAATAGAATAGAATAGAATAGAATAGAATAGAATAGAATAGAATAGAATAGAATAGAATTCTTTATTGGTCAAGTGTGTTGGGACACACAAGGAATTTGTCTTTGGTGCATATGCTCTCAGTGTACATAAAAGAAAAGATACATTTGTCAAGAACGGTTGTCATAGGGTTCAAGTAAGCAATCAGGAAACAATATTAATATGAATCGTAAGGATACAAGCAACAAGTTACAGTCATACAGTCATAAGTGGGAGGAGATGGGTGATAGGAACGATGAGAAAAACTAATAGTAATAGTAATGCAGCCTAGTGAATAGTTTGACAGTGGTGAGGGAATTATTTGTTTAGCAGAGTGATGGCATTCGGGAAAAAACTGTTCTTGTGTCTAGTTGTCTTGGTGTGCAGTGCTCTATAGCGACGTTTTGAGGGTAGGAGTTGAAATGTCTAGTTCTGATTTGCTATACTTTTCTGGCCACAGTTGTAGTAGCAGCTTTACTGCTTTTTTTTTTTAAACAACAATAAGATTCTGCGGTTAGCACAGTCCTGTTTTTCCAGGATAAAAACATTTACAGACTCTTGCAAATGATTGCTATTGGACATAGTTTCCAGTTTAACAAAAGGTTTACTGCACTTGGGACTGAGAAGATTACTTGGTTTTGTTGACTGCAAGACTTTCTCTGGTATTGTCTTTGTGGGTGTCATTTACAAGCTGTTGTATACAATCTCAATGGCACCTAGGCTCCAAAAGGCTTTTCTCTTATTTTCATCCTATTCATTAGCTTGCAAAGGAGCACCGTGCAGTTGCAAATAGATATTAAATGAGGTTTGCGCATGAATTGATCTTTTCAAATAGACATCTCATTACAAAAGCAAATAATCAGAAATCAAACAAAAGACAACTAGACCCTTGTGAGGGCACAGCAAGAGTTACTGTCAAGTACTTTTCCTGCTTTGTGTATGCTATTCAGGGGTTTACAAAGGAGAGCTCCCCAATTAAATTGCCCCCCTCTTGCTACCTACCCTTCAATTTATTCTTTATCTTGCAAAACACTTTTATAGTCCTTTTTTTTGCATCCATTACATACTTTTTCACTGTCGACATGAAACCCTGTCATTTTATGAATAAATAATTCCAGATTTCTGTATTTTAATGTGTGTGTGTGTATGTGTGTGTGTAAAATGTTGCAGAAGTGTTCCATATAGTCAAGACCTCTCTGATTTGACTGCTCAGAGGTCCTGAAAAAATTTGCTTCACCTCCAAGCACTAAAAAGAATTGTAATATTAGAGGCTCTGCAACAGTTCAGATCACTAGTGGGTTCTATAACCCGTTGCTACCAGTTCACGCATGCGCAAGCGCGGGCTACGCGATGCTTTTACACATGCGCAGAAGCATCCTGGGCAGGTGGGCGAAGCCTGCTGCTGCCGTTACCGGTTCACAGAACTGGGCTGAACCGGGAGCAACCTACCACTGGTTCAGATAATCTAATAGTAGCACCTAGCTCTAAGGCTCATGAACAACTTTTTCTAAAATTATTTTTGTGTTGTTTCCTTGTTATGTGAGTCCAAAGGGCACTTTGTTGGTCCGAATCAACTGAGTAGTCTTAAAAGAAAACCAGTAAGTAGCACTGTTGTCAAAATGTTTTATTTTGAGGATTCTGTCCACTGAATTTACTAATCTTATATTCAAATCATCATCAGGAACATGCAAATTAGCAAGAATTTCCATGCTGCCTAAGCATATTCTATACAGATGGATCTTTCAATTAAAACTGATTGCTTCTTAAAAAGGGGGGGGGACTATGGTAATTTGCTCATACATAGGAGGAAGGGAATATTATGCAGCTTGCCGATATAAATATAAGAGCCAAGCCAGTCTAAATGTGTCATTTTAATCACAGTAACAGTGAAGTAGGAGGTCTGTTCTTTTGTTTGTAATAATCAGCTCTGAGTGAATAATTGATTTGAAGATGCTATAAATATATTTTTGTATTAAGAATGGTTCATTTTGCATATGGTTTCTTGATTAATGTCTCAGCCTCAGCTTAATTATAGCTTTGTTTTTTTAAAAAAATGAACAAAAAAAAAAGAAATTGGCTTGGAAGATTGGCAACAAAGTCAATCAACGATACCGTTTCGGCAATAACTTGGCTATTTATGCTGCTTTTTGCTAGTTGTGCTGTGACGATTTAATGCACAATTTCGTATAACATTATTTCCTATTCAATTAAAAAAAACTGAATTATAAAACAGAGTCATGGTAATCATATCTGGAGCCCTGGTGGCACAGTGGTTAAAGTGCAGGCAAACTCTGCCTACAGCCTGGAGTTCGATCTTGACAGGGCTCAAGGTTTTCTCAGCCTTCCATCCTTCCAAAGTTGGTAAAATGAGGACCCAGAGTGTTTGGGGCAATGTGCAAATAATGTTTCTATATAGTGTACACCACCTTTTGGAGAGCCCTGATATCAGAGCTTCCTGGGCATTTAATGCTCTACCAGTTTGAGCCTAGCAGGATACCAGAAAGGGGAATTCCCCTCCCAGTGTTTCAGAGCAGAGGTCTCCACCTTGGCAACTTTATGAGGTGTGGACTTCAATTCCCAGAATTCCTCAGCCAGCCATGCTGGCTGAGGAATTCTGGGAATTGAAGTCCACACCTCATAAAGTTGCCAAGGTTGGAGACCTCTGTTTTAGAGTCAATTTAGAGTCTCCTTGTTTCCAGCACGTATGCGTTTGCTTTTCCAGTGTGGCCTTTTCTGACATTTGAAAGTGTGGAGGGAAAATGTATCTGTATTCTTGCCATCCCTCGTCATTCATAAACCAAGCTGAAACCAGAAATTGTGAAGTTGCAAGTCAGGAAACAATGCCATAAGAAAAGCGCTTAAAGGTCTTTTCAGCTGAAACTGATAAAACAGCTCTTCTCTCTCTTTTGGAATTGCAAACAGGCAATTTAATAAAAAAAAACTAAAGCCCTCCAGGATACAGAGCTTTCCTGAAGTGTCCTGTTGTTGAGGAAGGTCTACGGTGAGATATCATCCTTAGCCATGTATCTATAACATCAGTGACAATGATGGATCGAGAAAGATCTTCAAATTGTAAATACCTTCAGGAATGGCCCCACTTACAGTAGTTGACAATAATTCATTTGGTCATTGTGATTAATTCAAATAAATCTTATTCACAGAATTTCCATCTTGTCCAACATGAGTTTCGGTTTTATGGCCCTCATTCTTGTCCATCTGCTTAGGGGATACTTATTTAATAGTATCGCAGAAGGATACCATGGTCAATGGTATCGAAAGCCGCTGAGAGGTCAAGTAACACCAGGATGGAGGAATGACCCCCATCCCGTGCTCGTTCACCTTTGGTCCCCACCTCTCACCTGTGGCTCCTAGCAGCTGTAGCATGCGCAGCGGCCACACCCCGGGCAACAGCTTCGACAGGCTGGCCAAACCAGGTTGAGAGTAGCCGTTGGGTCATCGACCTTCAGTGAGATAGGGACTTGTCTATCCTGAGCATGTGAAGACAGATTCTGGCGGACTGAGCGGATGAAACCTACTAGAATAGGACAACGGTCATGAAGGCGGTCTCTGCAAGCGGTGTGGTACGCTAAGAGCACGGCAAGACATGAAAGACGCCCTGGTCAACCACTGTGCTCAGCCCATCTCCAACTGTCTCGACTCTTGTCCTGCTATTCGGAGCAAGATGGAATCTGGGAAGAGAGAGTGAGGCTGACTATCCACACCTTTCCCTCACTTTAATCCAATTCACACGCAAGTCTTGACATCCCCCCCAGATAGATGTCAAGGTCCTCTTTGAATACAATGGACGAACATCATTCTGCATATGGTTGATATGTGCACATGACGCCCTAGCAATTCTTTTCTTCTTCATGGAGCTGATCTCCTGCTCCAGTAGTTTACCAACATTTAGTCGGCAGTCCTTGCTTGATCTGACTGTGAGTCCTCTGGTGCATCCTGATTTGGTTCTCCTCTGATCTGATAGCATCTTTCTCTGCAGCCTGTCCCCAATAAGTCAGTGTAATTCAAATTATAGTTCCTCACCTGCCTCTGTCTAAAAAGACAACAGTAATTAGGCACAGTGCTTATTACTGCTGTTGCAAATATCCAAGCCAGGCTTAGTGACTGTGTTAACATTCCAGATGCAGGCGTTCTTCCTTCCCTGCCCTCACCTCTTCTGCCTTTTGACCTACTTTGAAAAAGGCGTCATAGTCGTGAAATGGCAATAAGCTCCCTCTCTTGGTGGCTCCATGCACTCTGACTGTATCCCATGTTATTGCAGAGACTGGAAAGGACAAACAATAAAACTTGCACTGAATATCATATATAACATCCTCAAAATGATATCCTCCCACAGATGCTGTAGGATATGAAACAGATAACATTTTCTTGGCTCCATTACCTTATTCTTGATGGCAGTCTTTCTTTCCATTTTAAAAGTGAAATTTGTTTTTTTGGGGGGAGGGTGAAATTAAGCCACTTTCTCAGTTCTCAAGATATTATAGTGTATCATAAACTAATTGGGTGGGTGGGTACAGCTTATGATTCAGTGAATTCGTTAAAGGGATAAAATGGCTCAAGCCAATAACCATATTAAATGAATCATATGAATACAGGTTATGGGTCCCATGTTACTATCATTTGAAATTCATTATTTGTAGTTTTTGTAGCGATTTTAACAAGGAAGGTTGGGAGAGATAGCAGTATTCATTTTTCCTATCATCATTCTCTATGGAGAAGCACAGATCCCTTTTTGTGAGTGTAGTTATCCCAGTGACAGAAAGTTATCCTAGTGACAGAAAATCTGGTCCAAAACCCTGATCACATAAAGATTTCTTTTTTTAAAAAAAACATTTGATTTTCACTCTTGAAAAGTAAATAATATTATATCATCTTTAAAACTCCCTACAATACATGCAATCTCATTTTACTGACCCATTGTGTGTAGGTAACACGAGGTATAAATAATCAAGAGTTCAGAATTTATTTGGCTTTGTTGCTACAAAATTAATTGAAGAAGACATTTGATTCTTAGGAACGCCTTAAATGTAGATCTTTCCTATTTAGAAATGTGAGATGGACAGTTTTTGAAATGCTCACAATAGTCACTCTTCTCACAACTGTGTCAAGCCATCAGTGCTTTCCTAGGTGGAGCTCTGAGAAATTAATTGCCACTTACTGCCCTGGTAATATTACAGGAAGAACTTGAAAAACAAAAGAAAAGAAACAGAAGCAACCCTTTTGAAATGGCCTTTGAAAGTTTTCCATTGAAAGCATTCTCAAAAGCGGAAGACGCACCCACTCAACTTAGATGAAAGCAGCTTATGCAACATTGATGGCCTCTGAACCATAGTTCCTAGAATTCCCACAGCTAAATGGCACAGCTAGGATTCTGGGAGTTTCAATCCTAGTATATATGAGCCGAGGTGGCGCAGCAGTTAGAGTGCAGTACTGCAGGCTACTTTAGCTGACTGTGATCAGCAGTTCAGCTGTTCAAATCTCACCAGCTCAAGGTTGACTCAGCCTTCCATCCTTCCGAGGTAGGTAAAATGTGGACCGAGATTGTTGGGGGCAATATAAACATACATTGCTTAATGGTGTAAACCGCTTAGAGAGTGCTTGCACTATGAGGCGGTATATAAGTCTCACTAATAAATAAATAAAATAAATGTGGAAGGCACTGAGCAGGTTGGATTAGACTTTGTAAATACTTTGGGAGAGCCTCTAATATTTGCCTGAAACTACCAGCACCTTTATGTGTTTTTAGGCGTTGCTATTTCTAGTACAAACACAAGTAGTCCTCAATTTACAACAGTTCATTTAGTGACCAGTCAAAGTTACAATGACACTGAAAAAAGTGACTTACGACCATTTTTCACATTTACGACCGCTGCAGCATCCCCATGATCACATGATCAAAATTCAGACGCTTGGCAAATGACTCATATTTACGACGGTTGCAGTGTCCCGGGGTCACACGATCCCCTTTTGCGACCTTCTGACAAGCAAAGTCAATGGGGAAGCCAGATTCACTTAACAACCATGTCACTTAACTTAACAACTGCAGTGATTCACTTAACAAGTTTGGCAAAAAAAAAAAAGTTGTGAAATGGGGTAAAGTTCACAACAAACATTTTTCATTTAGCAACAGAAATTCTGGGCTCAGTTGTGGTCCTAAGTCAAGGATTATTTGTAATACATTTACAGAAATATATTTTCACATCGGGATAACACTGAAACGGGGCACTTATCTCTGAGTTTCTTACAGAAACTGATTCTATTCCTACCTCCTGATTTCAATTAACATACTGAACTACCTTGTACAGTACATATTCTTTGCTCATTAATGCAAATGGAAAAGACAAACACTTTTTTATTTTATTGATACACAAAAACATAATATAACATACAAACATGTAATATTAGGAATCTTAGTTCCTATCTTAAATACAGTTGAAGATCAGTTCATCAAATTTCATACACATATACTATAAATATTTATCCTATTTTTTATATCCGTAATTACTATATGCTCTTCTATATATACACATTTGTATTCTGTTCTATTTTATTTAATTACTTACATCTGTATAAATTTAATAATTGGTATATACACATTCTATACTCTATTACCCCTGTTCTTTAACCATTCATAAAATCTATTCCATGTTAAATAATATTCTGATTCCTCCTTATCTTGTAGTTCTTTCGTCATCTTATCCATCTCGGTGCAGTCAAAAAAATTTCTTATAATTTCTTCTTCATTTGTATGTCATTATGTTTCCATTTTGTTGCATATACTATTCTAGCAGCTGTCACTATATGTATTATTAAATAATATATTTCTTTCACATAATTACCCGATATAATTCCCAATAAAAAGATTTATGGCTTCCAATCAATGTGATCTTTTATTATTTCTTCTATTATTTTTCTAATTTTAACCCAATTTTTTTTTTGCTTTTTCGCATTTAGAGTTTGAAAATGCAAACTCTAAAAAGTCATAAAGGAGCAAAGAAACAGCTTACATGAGTGGCAAACTGTGCAGAGAACAACCTATGTCACCAAATGGTGGAAGCAGTAATGTAAGAAAACTGAAAACTCATTGTTATAAAGAAGTCTATTTGCATACCGGAGGACATACTAAATTTGCTTTAGATGTGCCTTAAATACTTTAAGGAACAAACAGGTGCTTATTATAGCCATAATCAAGTAAAAGTCTGGATGCTGAATTGCTGTTCTGACCTCATAAAAATGTAAATTTGAAATCTGGAATGTGCATTGACATCATGTTTTCTTGAATTCCAAAATAAGCTTATTGTTTACAGTAAGTTATAATATGAAAGCTTTCATCTTATTCAAATATTGGAAATGCAGATGAAGTCCTGCATTGAAATGGAGATGAGATGACCAAATAATGGGTAGAATGAAGAGCTAAAAAAGAGTTGTAGCTTACTTGGCACAGACAGCTGTTCTCTGATCAAATCTTTAAAATGTAGGCTCTAGGGCTGTCTGGTACAAGCACTGGTCTCTGGGATCTTTTTGGATCAGATTGCTTCTAAGCTGGTATAGATGGCAGAACACTTTAAAATGTAAGTAGCTGTGGTAATATTTGGTCACAGTTGTAATGTACACAGGACAATTGATACTAGATAGCAGAGGTGGGTTCCTCCCAGTTTGGACCGGTTCGCCCGAACCGGTAGCGACCCGCTGGTGATGTCACGATGACATCACAGAACCGGTTCGGTCGGTGCCGGTCTGTGGGTGCGGCCATCTTTTTTTAAAAAAAAATTATTTTTTTTCTTCTGAGCATGTTTCTGGCACTGTGCATGCGGCTGCCATCTTGTTTTGGGGTTTTTTTGGCATTGCACATGTGTGCGCACACAGCGTGCATGCGCCTATGCAGCGTGCCCACGCAGTGCGAGTGGAAGCGAACCAGCAGCGGGGTAAGTTAGAACCCACCCCTGCTAGATAGGGTAGATTAAAGAGGTTTGAGGCTAAGAAAGAGTAGGCTACGAGGCAATGGGGGAGACAGAAGAATTGCTTTAAACACAAGTAACAAAAACAAAGCAGAAATTTAGTAATTGCAAACTAAATTTACCCTTATGGAATGAAGTTTAGAGATGATGATGATGACAAGACCTATGTGTATGGGTGTGGCTAGGGATGTGGGGGTGTACATGCATAGAAACCCATATTTGGCAAGTCCCAGGCAGCAGGCCTTCTCTGCTGTGGCACCCGCCTTATGTTCCAGACATCCCTCAAAACTTGGTTATGCTATTAAGCCTTGGGTGCAGAGGTGGGATTCTACCGGTTCTAACAGATTCTCTAGAACCGGTTGTTAACTTTCTAAGCCAGTGATGGCGAACCTTTTTTTCCTCGGGTGCCGAAAGAGCATGCTCGTGCACTATCGCGCATGCACGAGTGCCCACACCCATAATTCAATCCCTGGGGAGGGCGAAAATGGCCTCCCCCACCACCCTGGAGGCCCTCTGGAGGCCAGAAACGGCCCATTTCCCAAGTTCTGGTGGGCCTAGTAGGCCTGTTTTTCATCCTCCCCAGGCTCCAGAGGCTTCCCTGGAGCTTGGGGAGAGTGAAAACGCCTTACATTTCTTTGCATATGTTTTAGCAAAAATTATATAAAATTACAACAGTCCCCATCATTTAAATTCAAACCCCATAAATTTAACCGCAGTGTCCATCAATATCTGCATTCGTATCTTCCTCCAGTCATTACAAACAATGCAACTTGTTTTGTTACATGTTTGGCTACATCAGTCAAATATGTTTTTTCCTAGGTTGAACTGATTTAGTTGGGTTAACAAAGGCATAATAAATCTTGTTTGGGTTCCTGATATATTTTGCAGTGTAAAAAATTCTTCCACCTGTGAATGATCACCAAAGCCTAAACAGTGTGCAATTCATAATCTTGTATATCTTCTATCCAAATAGGCTGTTTGCATTGTCTGAAAATGAACTACTGTGCAAGGTTGTTTCAGGGAATGGGATGTAAGAGACCCAAGACCCTAACCCTAACCCTAAGGTTAAGGTTGTAAATAAGATAGCATTCTTTTTTCACTTGACCAATTTAAGCTTGTATTTGTGCTCTTTATCTTATCTAAAATATTTTTTAAAATTAATGGTCCCTCAATAACGTATGGTATTTCATGCCATTCAACGGTTCCTGATTTGGTGAAAATGATGCAGCAGGAGATAAAGGGTAAGGCAGAGGGAACATTCAATCTGTGCAAAAATGTTAAAAAGAAATATAGGATCCCAAGAGAGAAATATAAAAGAATCACCAAAGAGTCAATAAATGATGAAATTCTAAAAAGGATGAGAGATGACGGATAAAGATATAACATCTTGCAGTATTGTGACTGTATTAAAAATTAATAGAAATAGGTAGAAAGCATAAATTGGGAAAATAGTAGTATGTATATAGATATATAATAGAATTTACTATAATCACAAATATACTAAGGTTAGGAGATGGAAGATTATGCTTAGGTACTGTATATTTAAATGTATTATTATGATTAATAGTGTGCAAAAAATATACTGGAATTTATAGCTTTCAAGGGCTATAAATTCAGGGGACTTAGCAATATAATACCGGGGCTGATTAAATCTTATTAATAATTGGTTTTATTGGTGTTTATAGAAAACTGAGATATTGGAAATATGGTGGAACATTGCATAATATTGAAAATATTAAAGTATTAGTGATTTAACAGGGTCAACAAATACATTGTGTGAAAAATGTTATTGATGTTTAAATATATTTTTGGAGAAAGTGATACAGAATCATAGAGAGAATAGTACTGTTTAAAGACAAAGAGGTGAATATAGAAGAACCCCAACAAATAGGGGGGAGAAATAAGTACAAATTGGGAAAATAGTATTATATACATTGATACATAAAATAATATATTATAATTATAATGAGCATATTAAGGTTAGAAGTTGGAAGACAGAAACTATGTATATGTAATTGTATGATTATTGTTAGCATTGTGTAAAAAATATATTGACCCAGTCATTACACTGTTCACAAAATATGTTGGTTGTTAAAGGAAAATTACAAATAAAACATATCCATAAAAAGTAATAATAATAAAAGAGTTAATCTTGAGAGCATTTTGTAATGCCTATGTCCGTCAGGGGATATCATCTAAAAACAAGATGGCAGTGCCTATGGCACCACCGGGAGAACCAGCTCAGGGGCGTGGCAGGCCTGGGTCGCTGCCGGTTCTAGCGACCCAGGCCGACAAGTTACTGTTAGATTGTGGATTCAACACAGGAGACCGACTTTGACAACAGCTCTTTATTTGAGATAAGAAGCACAACCAGCAAAAACCCTCTGACAGCTTGCCTTTTTATAGGGGCTGTCAGCAACACTTGTAACCAATTCAAAATGTAACAACCAATGGAGGTCCAGCATTTTCCTTCCATAATGCTGGACCTGGGTGAAACCAGTTATTCCTAGCCAGAACATAATAGTTACTACCGGTTTTTTAGAACCGGTCCGAACCAGGAGGAACCCACCTCTGCATCAGACCTATTTACCTTTAGCTATCAAAAAGTTGTATTTATCCATGCCTGCTTGAAAAACCTTTCTATCTATTGGCTAACATAGAACTACATTTGCTAATAGTTAGGCCTATATGTAAGAATACCCCATTGGCCCAAGACTAACATGAATTGAGCTCTTGGGGATGGAGCGAGTGAAACAAATTGGGACATGAACTTCCATTGCTAATCATGGTAGTCATTAAGTGAATCATGCTAAATATTACAATGTTTTTTTGCCATGGTAGTTAAGTGAATCATTGCAGTTGTGAATCATGAGATCATTACATGAAATTGGCTTCCCCCATTGACTTTGCTGGCTGGGAGGGTCACAAATGGCAATCACATGACTGCAAGATATTACTACAACCTTTGTGATGATGTTCGTCCATCGTATTCAAAGAGGACCTTGACATCTATCAATTGGGGGGGGATGTCAAGACTTGCGTGTGAATTGGATTAAAGTGAGGGAGAGGTGCGCATAGTCAGCCTCACTCTCTCTTCCCAGATTCCATCTTGCTCCAAATAGCAGGACAAGAGTCGAGACAGTTGGAGATGGGCTGGGCGCAGTGGTTGACCAGGGCGTCTTTCATGTCTTGCTGTGCTCTTAGCGTACCACATCACTTGCAGAGACTGCCTTCATGACCGTTGTCCTATTCTAGTAGATTTCATCCGCTCAGTCCGCCAGAATCTGTCTTCACATGCTCAGGATAGACAAGTCCCTATCTCACCGAAGGTTGATGACCCAATGGCTACTCTCATCCTGGTTTGGCCAGCCTGTTGAAGCTGTTGCCCGGAGTGTGGCCACTGTGCATGCTACAGCTGCTAGGAGCCACAGGTG
Source organism: Diadophis punctatus similis (assembly GCA_023053685.1). Taxonomy (NCBI): domain Eukaryota; kingdom Metazoa; phylum Chordata; class Lepidosauria; order Squamata; family Dipsadidae; genus Diadophis; species Diadophis punctatus. Next base: position 132,653,837 of record JALIGW010000003.1, read on the forward strand.
AGAACTGAGTGACAGGTGGGGACCAAAGGTGAACGAGCTGCCCTAAAAGCTGCCCTAAAGTGAGCTGCTGTAAAAGGACACGACATGCCCCTACACTAGAGGTGCTACCCCTCCCTGAGCACCCCATACACCCCATACAACCTTTGTAAATATATGCTGGTTGCCATGTATCCGAATTTTCATCACGTGACAGTGGAGATGATGTTATGATCGTAAGTGTAAGAACTGGTTGTAAGTCACTTATTTCAGGGCCATTGTAACTTCCAACAGTTGTAAATGAACGGTTGTAAGATGAGGACTACCTATACCTGTAACCACTTCACTTTTCCATCGTTGCTCACCCATAGGCCACTTAAGCTTGCTGTTCTGTTTAGTCCCACCACTATCACTACATTTTCTTCAGGTTCCATATGCGGCAGTACCCTTTAACTGGGTCCCGTCAAACATTCATCCAGCACTTCCATTAGGCAGAAGAAATTCTGTGCTGGAGCAGAAGCAATAGCAATAGTATTTAGACTTATACACTTCTTCACAGTGCTTTTACAGCATTTTCTGGACGGTTTATAACTTCAGCATATTGCCCCCAACAATCTGGGGGCAATATGGGGGTCCTCATTTTACCAACCTTGGAAGGATGGAAGGCAGGGGTGGGTTTCACTTACCTTCGCCATCGGTTCGGGTCACATACGTCTTGCATGCTCAGAAGGTGGATTCAGCCCGAAACACAGCTGAGGAGCTCATCAGCTGTGCTTCGGGCGAAGAAATAAAGGTCAGTATTAAGCCGGGGGCAGGCGGGAGGGCTTTTTTCACAGCACAAAATGCTGTGAAGCCTTCCAAAGTCAGAAAAATCAGCCGGGGAAAAAAAAGATGGCGGCGAGCACAGACCGGAACAGACAGAACCGGATCCGTGACGCCAAAATTACATCACCAGCAGGTTGCTAACAGTTCAGGTGATCTGTCCGAGCCGGGAGGAACCCACCCCTGATGGAAGGCTGAGTCAACCTTGAGCCAGTCAGGATTGAACTCCTGGTAATGGGCAGAGTTAGCCTGCAACACTGCATTCTAACCACTGCGCCACCACGGCTCCTTCCCACTAATGGGACTGCCACAGAAAGCCTCAGGAATGAAGTGAAACAAAAGTGGTGTGTAACCCACTTTGTATCCCTTCACTCTTAGAAGTGGAATGTGCTGCTCTGCTTTGTAACCCAATGCACTGGATACCTCCCAAAAACCTTTCCCCCAAAGCAAAGCTCCTCTTGAACTTGGCAGCAGCCTAAAATTAATATCCTGCCCCAATCTTAATGGTTTAAGGCAAGAATCAAAGAAAATATATTAAATAGGAAGAAAAAGTCATCTGAATCAATAACATTCCTTTTTCTTGTAGAAACAATGCTTTGGGCATTAGAAATCATGCTTAAATTTGGCAGCTGAGAATAAAACCAGAGAAATGGTATTGGATTAATCTCAGTATTTATTTTGTGCAGGAGGGAAAGTTCAGATAAATCCTAAATAAACCTCAAATAATTCTTAAGTAAACTTAAGATGAGGGGAGGATAGTTCTCCTATATTTAATGTTGTCCAGAGTTGACATCTCAATTCCCTGTTTGACTGAGACAGTTAGGTAGTTTAATCCCAATGCAACTGGAGAATCTCATACTGAGAAAAGATAATCTCTGTTTTTGCGGTTCCTGTGTTTTCAGTAACTTAGCACATCATGTGAACTAGCCAGTGTGGTTTATAAATATGTCTGTCTCTCATTGTAGTGCATTAACCTTACCTGTTATGTTGTATTAATTCAATAAACCATGGTTAAATATAATTATTGCTTAGTATTATGTGGAAAACAGTTTAAGAATCCGTTGCAGTGGTGGGATTCAATTTTTTTTACTACCGGTTGTGTGGGCGTGGCTTGGTGGGCATGGCTTGGCTTGGTGGGTAGGGCATGGGAAGGATACGATAAAATATCCATTCCCTCCCCAATCCAAGGGAAGGTTATTGCAAAATCCCCATTTCCTCCCAATCAGCTGGGACTCGGGAGGCAGATAATAGATGGGGGCGGGGCCAGTCAGAGGTGGTATTTACCGGTTCTCCGAACTACTCAAAATTTTCGCTACTGGTTCTCCAGAATTGGTCAGAACCTGCTGAATATCACCTCTGCTTAGAGGCCATATGTGTGTAGATGACACTGTCTGTACATTGCTCAGTTGTATGCGGAACTTGAGTAAGCACACAAATCAGATACAGGTAATCCTCGATTTACAACCATAATTGAGCTTAAAATTTCTGCTGCTAAGCAAGACAGTTAAGTGAAATTGCCCCATTTTACAATATTTCATGCCACAGTTGTTAAGTGAATCCAGTTTCCCCATTTCTTTGCTTGTCAGAAGGTCACAAGAGACCAGAATTTATGTTGCTAAGCGAGAAATTTGTTATGTGAGCTTTGTCCCATTTTATGACTTTTTTTGTCACAACTGTTAAGTGAATCACTGCAGTGGTTAAGTTAGTAACACGGTTGTTAAAATGAATCCGGCTTCCCCATTGACAAGGTCACAAAAGATAATCACATGACCTCGGGACACTGCAACTGTCATAAATATGAAGCAGTTGCCAAGCATCTGAATTTTGATCATGTGACCATGGGGATGTTGCAACGGTTGTATGAAAAATGGTCATAAATCATTTTTTTCAGTGCCGTTGTAACTTTGAACAGTCACTAAATAAACTATAGTAAGTTGAGGATTACCTGTATTTAACATAAGGGCTGATTTTGTGATCAGAAGCACAAGACGAGAATGTTGTCTTTAGTTCTTATCCCATTTTTTTTGACGAAATGGCTGAATTGCGCTGAAGTTTCATCTGCATATTTGCAGCTGATCTTAATAATTTGGGGAAAGAGCATTTATTAATGTGGTCCGTTAATACTGATACCAGCCTTTTATATTTTTGTTTATCTGCAGTTGGTTTAAACTTAGCTGACCCCTGGCAGACTCAGATATTTATGTTTGTGATATTCATAAATAGACTTATTCTTCACATATCTGGCTAAAATTCAAATCACACTTGGGTCAAAGTGTTTCTACTATACTACAGCTGCAAGGAAAAAAAATCTCCAAATACAATCAGTGTGCCTATTTATTTGTATATCCAGTTATTTAAAGCTCTATATAGGGCCTCTATTTGCCATGACAAGATAAGCTGAAGTGTTGTTCCTCATTCCAGAAATCTGACAGAGACAGATCTGTGATTGAGTGGCTTTGTGTCAAGAGAAGGAGAAGAAAACCAAATATCTCTATTGTAAGCAATTTCCTCCTCCCACAGACTAGTAACTTTCCTCTTGCAATTTTTTTAGAATAGCCAGTTACAGGATTTGTTTCTATGAGAGTGAGTCAAAATGTAATGCCATTTTCTTTAGGACAGGTATAATTACCAACACAGGAACATGTAGCATACATCAAAATGAAGCTGGTCCTCTGTGGATCACATCCCTACTTCTCAACATAGTCACCGTTTCTCTCAATAGCAATGTTCCACCTTCGAATGAGAGCATGTATCCCTGCCTCGTAAAATTCTGTTGACTGTTCTTTGAGCCACTTCTTCACTGCAGTTTTCACTTCCTCGTCACTGGAATAATGTTTGCCTCTCAGACCCTCTTTCATGGGGCTATAATCTAAAGTATTGTCCTCAAATACATTTTGTAATCCTCTGTGAATGTTCACAGGGGTTTCCCCCTCAGCAACAAGGAATTCAATCACTGCTCTTTGTTTTTGACGCAACTCTAAGGGGGCAGCCATTTTGAATTTTCCTTTCCTTACCTGAAAAGTAAGAAACAAAATATTTCAGAACGTAAATGATATAATCATTTGTAACTGGGAAAAATTTCAGGTATTTTTATCAAAAACTTCACCTGAAATAAAGAAAATGGCATTACGTTTTGACTCACCCTCGGGTATCATTTTCCCTAGTCTAGTATCCAGAAATATTGAACTATCCTCTTCCTCTTTCTTCTCTTTCATCTCCTTCGAAAATGCTATTGTATTTATATCCTGCCTTTTCTCTCACATATACAGAGATGGGTATTAGTGGGTACAACAACAATCCTCTCTGTCGTTTAAGGTGAAAGGTCGGAATGGGACAACTTGCTGCGGAACAAGTCGCCACAGGACAATTCAACAATTCAATTTAATTATTTAAAATAATTTAAAAAAATATTTTAATTTTTTGACATTCACATTTCATTTTGTCCCTCCTTTTGCATCCTCTCTTTAATGATTCTATTCCACCATTTCTTCCATATTAGTGTAACTCTTGTCCCATGGTGCGTTGACCCTGGCAAGTAGGCCATGGTGAGTTGGCTGCGAATCACAAGTCACAAATGACAAAAAGTTTGAGGCTGTTTTGAATAGCCTGAACTGAAAGCAAATGTTGCAGTTGTTTCTAAACTAATTCAGTGGCAAGCTAAGGCAGCTTAGTAATCAGATGATGTTCTATTCTATACAATATATTTATTTATATCCCGTCTTTATTATTTTTAACGTAACTCAAGGTGGCGCAACAACAACTGTCTGAGGTGGGTTGGATTGAGAAAGAGTGACTGGCCCAAGTCAACCTAACTGGTTTCCATGGCTAAGGCAACATTTGAACTCACCATCTCTTGGTTTCTAGCCTGGTGCCTTAACCACTAGGCCAAACTGCCTGTCTAGCCTGCCGCATTGCAAAGTTTCTGTTCTGTGTATCTATTACAATGAGCCTGCCAGTACATCTAGTAAAAAATCTATTGAGGGTAAGGCAAAAAGGCATACTGTACTAGATTTTATCTCAGCAGATCACATCAAACAAGAGAGTTGCAGTGTCTTTCAGCTGATGGTGGTGATTGTCAGCTACAAAATATATGAAATATAAGAAATCCAACTAGATTTCTTTATGTATGATTCCATTTAAGGTCAGAGCGTTTCTTTGTAGCGCCCAAATCTTATCTACAAATCATCCTGGCTGTTACAAAGAGTAGGTTTTGACTTGCCGTTCACATTTGAATATTCTTTTTTTAAAAATGTAACTACCTGAGTTTGGGAATATTGGTAGGGTAAGTGCCAAATACAACTTTGGGAAAGCTATGCTTCACAAGACCTTGCACAGAATCACAAATCTATCATTGTAAGCAATCTACGACACCAATATGTATTAGTGATTGTATCAGGCAAGGTGAATTGGCTCTGCTGACATCTTTAACATTCTTGATTAAAACATTTCAGTGCCCATTATTTACAGGGCGATTCAATCAAGGGTTGGATAGCAATAACGCTGTAAACACACCCACGTAGCTATGGAAAAGACTCCATGAAAAACTCCATTGTAAACAAACCATTAAGTGGAAAGCCAAACAGAAACGACAGTACCTTGAGCAATGTATAACTGGATTTTTGCATTAGTGTAGATAACAGTCAGAAAGACACATACTTATGCTCTGCAAAATCAGAATAAACATGCATTTTTAGTCCACGGAAAAAAGTATTTTTTTTTTAAAAAAATGGATTTCCTTGCAATTAAATTCAAATTCATATGAATCAATAAACCTGGAAGAGTTGATGGCTCATGCTTTATAGACTGATAACTGAATTAGGGTTCAATATTCATTTTCAGTGCAATGTAAAGATTCACTTTGATTTGCTAAATAATAATGGATCTAGATTCTGAAGTAATAACAGATGTAGAGTAAATTAGCCAGGGTTCCACTAAAATATTTAAAAATTATTTACTTTAAAAAAAGGTTTGTATATGCTTTCTTATCTGTGTATACTATTAAAACTCTCCTGTCTGTTTGTAACCTTCAATTAGACAAAACGTTGCATCATAGGACAACCATTTTTGAATCAATAACACTTAGCACTTTAGACTTATATACGGCTTCACAATGCTTTCCAGCCCTCTCAATGCGGTTTACAGAGTCAGCATATTGCCCCCAACACTGCTAGGGCAGTGGAAAGTTTTTTTAAGAAGTAGGCACATAGTCCATCAGGTCCAATAGATAGAGATGGTTTTAGATAGCGTAGTGCCTTTCCAACGTTGTCTTCTGTGAAATCGGTGTGTATTAGATCATTGTAATTGTTTATGGTTCGACTAGGAAATATTTGACATAAGTTGTTGCTGTTTACAAAGACTGAACTGAAGAATGTGCTTCAAATCCTCTAACTTAAAGAATGCCTAGAAAATCCAGGACCTATTACTCCTTTGAAACTGGAAATTTTAAGGATCTTCATACCAATTGTATTCACAAACTTGTGCCATTTCAGTGCTGCTGTGGTCAGTGGGAGGTCATGTGATAGTGATTTCTAACGCTCCCTGTGTTAACCCTAAGCTGGCCTGACTGTGGCCATTTTGAGACTTCAGCGCTGACATTCTGGAGAAGAAGGACAGGGAGGAGAGAATAGAGATAGTTGGAGTGTTGTAGCCAAAACAAAATACTTTCTCTTGGGAACCAAGGACATTCCTGCAGGTGCTCGGAAGGAGGGGACTGGAGTCACCTAGCAACCAGACAGTATCCTGGCTGGATTATGTGACTGATTGTTTTGAGAAAAACTTTTACTTTTAATTAGGGGAAAACTGCGGGAATAGTCAGAGTCAGTTTTCACCAACCTGTGCCAATATGACATACCCAATAAATTTATTCTTTGCGGAATCTACCTGCCTCAGAGTTTTGTTTGCTATGGGTATGTTACTTGGAACCCTGATACCCTGCCAGTTTCCCACAAACAAAGTCAACGGGGAAGCCAGCGGAAGTCGGAAGTAACTTCCACTCCCATTGCTGTTTTGCCCACCCATGACCATTCTGTTTACTCATTTGGGTAAATGAATATTGACAAAGGAAACCCCAATGGGTTCTAGGTTGTCTTTATTAAAGTTATACTTCTTTGTAGTTTAGAAACTGATGTCAAGTGCAGCTTCTTCTCTGGAAAAAGACTTTCTCAATTCCTCTGGATTCTTCATACCCAGACATGCTTAATCCAATCAGCCACAACCTAGGCATATTTCACATTTCCAGCAGTTCTACAACATACCAGCATATTAACAGAGTCAAGGGTTGGCATTTGGAATAATATGGAATCCCTGCCTTCAGTCCTCTCTGGTATCCTATCAAAGCTTGTGCCAGGAATGTACTGGCAAGGTTTCAGTATATCACTGATCCTGTCCCTATTGGCCAAATAGACAGTAGTAGGCATAGCTTAAGTATTGTTGCCAATCATTGTTTGAGGAATATGATCTCTGTCGCCAAGGTTTGGCAGTGAGTTCCATAATTAAGTTTTGTCTGTTTTTTTCAGTCACTCTATATTTCCAACACTTTTTCTTGGAGGATTGATTGGGCAGGATTTGGAACTGGCCTTGCAGTCAAGGTTTTGTTCCTTGCACAACACGATTGACAGGGGAAAGTATTTTAATTTAGCAGATTAAATTAAATGGGGTTGTAAATACCTGGCTGTAAAAGTACAGGCAGTATTTTCCAGATTTTGGCACTTCAGATATTATAGGTCTGATTTAACCTGTACCTTGTAGTTTTGCTGGTTTCAAACTAATTCTGTCAGTCCCTCTGCTGATTGGGTTTGAAGTTCACATTGCACACCAATTTTATTCTAGATCTAGTTCAAAGTGCTGGATATACAGTACACCATCTAGAACAGGGGTGTCAAACTGGAGGCCTGCGGGCCAAATGCATCACACACAGCAGTGGTGGGTTGCTCCCGGTTTGGCCCGGTTCAGTGAACCGGTAGCGGCGGCGGCAGGAGGCTTTGTTCACCCGCCTGGGACACTTCTGCGCATGTGCAGAAGTGTCACATGCACACGCATGTGCGTGCGCGCATGTGCGAACCAGCAGCGACGGGATTTCGAACCCACTACTGATGCACAGGCCATGCCCACCACAGCTCTGCGAAGGGGAAAAACGTCGTGAAATGTCACATGACAGCAACCTGACGCGATGAGTTTGACACCCGTGATCTAGAATTTTAAATTCTGTTTTTTAAACTATTTATATGCCATTAGTCAAGATGATAATCCCTTCCTTGTGTGCTTATATTTCATTTACAAATAGAATTAAGACAAAAACTAATGTGTATAGAAATATATATTGAAATGTTTAGAGTCTCACAGAATACTTGGTGGCAAAATGGGATAATTGATAGTCTAGAGCAGCCAGTTTCTATTTATCTCTCTCGTTTTTTGTAGAGATCCATCTATATCAGTGATGGCGAACCTATGGCACGGGTGCCACAGGTGGCACGCGGAGCCATATCTGCCAGCACGCGAGCCGTTGCACTAGCTCAGCTGCAGCATGTATGTGTGTGCCCGCCAGCTGATTTTTGGCTTGCACGGAGGCTCTGGGAGGGTGATTTTGGCCTCCAGAGGGCCTCCAGGGTGGCCGGGGGAGCATTTTTGCCCTCTCCAAGCTCCAAGAAAGCCTCTGGAGCCTGCGGAAGGCAAAAAATGGGCCTACAGGGCCCACTGGAAGTCAGGAAATGGGTGAGGGGGGGTTGTGCACGCATGTGCAGGGTGGGTGGGGTGAGTGGGGGGCTTTGAATTATGGGTGTGGGCACGCACGCGCGTGCAATAGCGCACACACGCACTATTTTGGCACTCGAGGGAAAAAAGGTTCGCCATCACTGATCTATATAGTGCAGGAAGAGGAAGAGGTTTACACTAATGCAAATTACATCAACCTCTCCTATATTCCTATAAGTAAGCTATCACATTCAAACGTTCAGAATGCATATACTTACAGTACTGAATTAAGATTAAGTGCCTCCAGGCCAGAATATCACAATTTTCAGTTGTACCTCTAGAGACCTACAAAAATCTGGTACTGATTTTTGGAAATTGATTTTGAAAGGTCAAGTTAAAGAACATCAGGTTTGAGGACAATTTGGAGTGGCAAAATAGCACGTAAGGCTTTTCTCAGCTGTTGCCATCCCTGCTTTTCACCAAAATCAGAGCTGCTTAATGGAGTATCCAATTGTTCTATTTTACAAAGTTCAGCTGGATATTTTTGAAAGCTATTCTTACTTGACCTCAGTTTATGATAATCCACTCAGTAAATTTATAGTAAATATAAAGTTTTATAGGCTGACCCTTGTGCAGCCTGTTCCATTTGCTGGTATGTCAGCTACTACCTGAAACATGTACCGATAATGACATATTTTTGGACAACAATAAAGCCAAGAATTTTGATCTAGACACTGAACAAAAAAAATAGGCTGCCCGTTACTTTACAAGAGTATTCGTAATTCCAAATTATTGTGGTCCTTTGACTTCTATTTCCTGCCTGGAAGATAAAAGGCTCACAGGTGAGAGTGATTTGCAACACAATGATGCAATCTTGCTAAGTGGCTGAGACTAGCTGTCCCTTTCAGTAAGCATTATCTGTTCAGTCAGGTAGCAGTTCTTCGAATCTTCACCCAGGAATCATTTTGATCATCATCTTCTTGATCTTTTAAATTGAAAAAATACAAGGGATGATGTTAAATTGTGGGCCAAAAATTGCAGGAGACAGACTTCAGAACAGCTCTTTTATTAGCTCACTCAAGCAACCAGCAACTTGCAGTCTGACAGATAGCCCTTTTATAGGGAGCTGTCAGACACAACAACCAATAGCATATGAGCATTCAAACACATGACCAGGGTGGCAACAACAGTTCAGGTAGAGTTCAACTATAAACATAACGATTTACAGTTCAGTCAGAGGTCGTCTAGTCAAAACAAGTTTATGGTTCAGTTATAGGTCAGTCAGAACACAACAGATGAAACCTGGTAAATGAAAAAGAAAAAAGAAAATAGATGGCGACACAGTGTGAGTTAGAAGCATGACAACTGCTGGAATGTTCTAATGTTCTCAACTTCAACTTTAGAATAGAAGACATGCAAAATTTCCCGAGTTTCATGTGGGAATAACAGTTGGGAGGTACAGAAGCGTCCTTTTGGAAGTTCACAGAGCAGTACAAAGAAGTGTAACTTGCACTTCTTGTTTCTACCCTAATTGTCCAGTAATAAGCACAGAATTACTAGTAACTGTAATTAATTCAGTTAATAAAATGTATTAACTTCAAAAACATTACACGCTCATAAGTGTTCTAATTACCAATAGTCATGGTATAAAGGGAAAGAGAAAGGTTTCCCCTTTCCAGTTGTGTCTGACTCCAATGGTGGTGGTCATCTCCGTTTCTTAGCCGAGGGAGCCAGCATTGTCCAAAGATGCTTCCATGGTCATGTAGCCAGCATGACTATACTTTGAGGCCAGGGGCAGGTTCCTAATTTTTTTACTACCACTCTGTGAGCGTGGCTTATTTTGTGAGTGTGGCTTGCCAGCCATGTGACTGGGTGGGCGTGGCTTCTCGGACTGCTGAAGGGAGGGGAACTGAGATAGGTCCTGCTGCTCATTCCCCCTCCCCTCAGCAGCTCGAGAAGCCTCAAACGTGCGAAAATGCCTAGGATCATCACCGTGTGTTCGTGGCTTCTCATACTGCTGAAGGGAGAGGAACTGAGATAGCTCCTGCCGCCCGTTCTTTCAGCCTCTCACATGCTCCCTCAGCCATTCCCCCCTGCTTGGACTCATTGTGGGGTAGGAAGGCAGTGCATGAGCAGTGCCGGAAACTCCGCTTCTGGGCATGCGCAGAAGAAATTTTTTAAAAAAAATTAATTTTTTTTAAAAAAATGGTGGTGCCCAGGCACCAGCAACTGACCGCACTGGTACTGTGACATCACCAGTAGGCCGCTACTGGTGCTATAGAGTGGACCGCACTGGTAGGAACCTACCACTGGTTGAGGCGCATGGAACGCTGTTACCTTCCCACCAAAGTGGTACCTATTTATCTACTCACATTTATGTGCTTTTGAACTGCTAGGTGGCCAGGAGCTGGGTTAGGTAACAGGAACTCACTCCATCATATGGTGTTCAGGTCTCAAACCTGGGTTGTTGGCTTTCCAGCTGACAATCTCAGTATCTTTAACTGCTGAACCATTGAGCCTCTTAATCATGGTATAGCCTGCACCAAATTGATCTGTTTAATGTATTAATATGAAAAAGCACCATATGTCTGTCTTGTCTACATTCATAGTGTGGAGTTCTGCTTTTCTTCTCATAGTTGATGAATACACCCACCCCTATCAGGGGTGGTATTCACTTATTTTCCCTACCGGTTCGCAAACCACTTCGCTTGCATGCGCCACCTCCACGCATGCGCAAAGCCTTCTGCGCATGCGCAAAGCCTCAAAACCATGGATGCAACGTGCTTACGTCGGGGTGGGTGGGCGGGGCCACTCGCAGTCAGTGCTATTGGTTCACCCGAACCGGATAGAACCGGCTGAATACCCCCACTGACCTCTATATAGAGAAATACAAATATAGAGAGTAGATTAGAATAGTAGGCATGAATATATGTATGCATAACTCTTCATAAATACCTAGATATACCTGCTGCAATAAAATCCCCAGGGTGGTAGATGGTTTATTTAAATTAATTCATTCAAAACTTTTCCTGAAGAGTTTACCATATAAATAACTACAAATTTAATGGTGCATATGCCTCAGTTTATCATCATGGCAGATCTCTGGGTCATTCATGATGCATCTAGGCAAAACAATTCACTTGGCATTTTGAAAAAACTCACTTGAAAATGATTAGTATGACAATGAACTTCTTGAGGATATTGCTCAATGGCAATTGGCCTCAAAACAGTGCAAAACGAGAAAGAGTATGAAAATAGGAAGGTGCATTAGATATGTCCGCCATCTTGAATTATTTGTTAAAATAATAAAGGTGAGATACAAATAAAGTCAATTTTTAAACCATGATTCTGAACTAACTAATTTGAACTAATAAAGTTCATAGTTCATAAGAGGAATAGAGAATTTACATTGTGTGCAGCAAAAATTCTAATGTTTCGGGAGCAGAATTGTCAATAAGAGAAACTTTGCAAGTGGGTGAAGAAGATCAGTTGTTCCTCAATGAATAATAATGCACAGTTTTACCTTTAAAATCAGTGCCTAATTTTTTCCAAATGATACTGTATTTGGACGTAATTACTAATCCTCCTGCCATAAGAAAATGCTTGGACTTGTAAAAAAATTAAGGCTTTTTGGATAAAAATATGGTGGATTATTCAAAATATCCTGAAGAAAAAGATTAAGTTTACACCACAGTTCTTTCTGTTGGGAATAATTACGACTGTACTGTAATAGAAACTAACTTGGTTTTGAACTTAATAACAGCTGCCAGGTTACTGGTGGCACAGTACTGGAAGAAGGAAGACTACCTACTATTGAAGAATGGACATTAAAAGTTGTACATCTGGCTAAAAGATGTCCGAGATATGCCCAGATGGGTTCTCAGTGCAGCATCATTCCCGACCCCAGGGAAGGGGGGGAGGAGTGGCAATAATAACGTGCGGAAACCTGCATCCTCGTAGGATCCCTGCCCCAGAGATCATTGGGTGTGAGACGCTCCTTCCGAAGTTGGACTTAGGGGTACAGGTGGGCCTTCTCTTAACATACCTGCCTCCCAGCTACGTAAGTAAGGCCCTGCCTGAGCTGCTCGAGGCAGTAGCCGGCTTGGCAGTTGAGTTCCCTAGGCTTATGTGCTGGGGGACTTCAACTTGCCTTCTGCTGGCGAAACCTCTGGGATACCTCAGGAGTTCATGGATTCCATGACAACCATGGACCTGACCCAAGTAATCCAGGGTCTGACTCATGAGGGTGGTCACACGCTCGACCTAGTGTTTCTCTCAGGGCAGTGGAGAGATGATCTGAAGATAAGGGACATAGTCATCACCTCACTGTCATGGTCAGATCATTTCCTACTGAGGTTGGATTTCGCAGCCCCATTCCTCCCCCGCAGGGAGGCGGGACAGACTAGGTGGTTCCGCCCCAGGCGCCTAATGGAGCTGGAAGGATTCCAGAGGGAACTTGGGGAAATACCTGAAACCCTGGTACACAATTCGGCTGATTCCCTGGTGGCTGCTTGGAACACCGCAGCATCAGGGGCTTTAGACCGAATTGCGCCTTTGCGACCTCTCCACGGCAGTGGATCCCGGAAAGCTCCCTGGTTTACCGAGGAGCTCTGGGAGATGAAACGCCAGAAGAGACGTCTGGTGCGCCACTGGAGATCCAGCAAAACCGAATCTGACTGAACACTATTAAGAATTTACATCAGATCTTATTTAGTGGCGATAAGGGCGGCAAAACGATCCTATTTTTCCGCTCTTATTGCGTCCGCTGATTCTCGCCCAGCTGCCTTGTTTAGGGTGACTCGCTCCCTCCTTGCTAAAGGGGGGAGCGAGGAACACTTGCAAGGCAGAGCTGAGGAATTCGCAGAGTTTCTGTCGGATAAAGTCGCTCAGATCTGGTCGAACCTGGACTCTGGCTGGGCAGAGTCCATGGAGTTGACAGGGGCAAGTCTTAGTCCACCGTTGTGGGAAGAGTTTGGGCCTGTTTCTCCTGAGGATGTGGACAGAGCCATGGGGGAGATGGGTGCCTCCACCTGTTTATTGGACCCGTGCCCCTCCTGGTTGGTTTCGGCCAGCAGGGAGGTGACACGCGGCTGGATCCGGGCAATGGTCATTGCTTCTTTGGGGGAAGGATCCGTACTGCAGTCGTTAAAAGCTGCGGTGGTGAGACCCCTCCTGAAGAAGCCTTCCCTGGATCCAGCTGACTTGAAGAACTATCGTCCGGTCTCCAACTTACCTTTTTTAGGGAAAATTGTGGAGAAGGTGGTGGTTACTCAGCTTCTGCGACTTTTGGATGAAACAGATCATCTAGATGCCTATCAGTCGGGTTTCAGGCGCGGCTACAGTACAGAAACTGCCTTGGTCGCTCTGATGGATGATCTCTGGCGGGCCCGGGATGGGGGAAATTCCTCCATCCTGGTGCTACTTGACCTCTCAGCGGCTTTCGATACCATCGACCATGGTATCCTTCTGCATCGTCTCGGCGAGTTGGGAGTGGGAGGCACCGGTTTGCAGTGGTTCTCCTCTTATCTCGCCGATAAGATGCAGTCGGTGTTAACAGGAGGGCAGAGATCGTCCCCTAGGCCCCTGTTATGTGGGGTGCCTCAGGGGTCGGTTCTCTCGCCCATCCTGTTTAACATTTACATGAAACTGCTGGGGGAGATCATCCGCAGACATGGGATGTGTTTTCACCAGTACGCTGATGACACCCAGCTGTACATCACCACCCCATCTGAATTCAGTGTGGCAGTTGATGTAATGTGCCGGTGCCTGGATGACGTTAGGATCTGGATGGGGAGGAACAGACTCAGACTCAACCCCAACAAGACTGAGTGGCTTTGGATATTGCCTCCTAAGGACTATGACAACTGTCCCTCCTTTGTTCTCGAGGGAGCGAAACTGACTCCCTCGGATTGAGTCCGCAACTTGGGGGTCCTCCTAGACCCACAGCTAAAATTGGACCATCATCTTACTGCAAAGGCTAGGGGGGCCTTTGCACAGGTTCGCCTGGTGCACCAGTTGCGGCCATACTTGGAGAAGGAGGCTCTACTCACGGTCACTCATGCCCTTGTCACCTCCCGCTTGGACTACTACAACGCGCTCTACATGGGGCTACCCTTGAAGAGTATCCAGAGACTTCAGTTGGTGCAAAATGCGGCTGCGCGTGCTGTGGTGGGTGTGCCAAGGTACATCCACGTGACACCTATACTCCGCCAGCTGCATTGGTTGCCCATCGGTCTCCGGGTCCAATTCAAGGTGTTGATCATCATCTTTAAAGCCCTTCATGGCATTCTGCCTCATACTTCCCTCCGACCGGTTAGAGCCCACAGAGTTGGCCTCCTCCAGGTCCCGTCAGCCAAGCAATGCCGGCTGACGGGCCCCAGGGGAAGAGCCTTCTCTGTGGTGGGCCCCGCGCTCTGGAACCAACTTCCTCCAGAGACCCGAACTATCCCCACCCTGCTGGCCTTCCGAAAAGCCGTTAAGACATGGCTTTTCCTGCAGGCTGGGGGTAGAGCCTAATCCATCTGAGCTCTCCCCAGGTATGTCTGGTTGTTAGATGGTTTTTAATATTAAATTTTTAATTTTTATATTTGATTTTAATGCAATGTTTATTGCTGGTTGTTCTTGTATTTTCTCTTTGCTGTACGCCGCCCTGAGTCCCTCGGGAGTTGGGCGGCATATAAGAAAACCAAAATAAATAAATAAATAAATAAATAAATAAAATAAAATGGCAAAAATTTCATCATATCTTAAGGATCATTCAAATGAAAGATATATATTGGAATCGAGTAAATGGACTGATTATATTAAAAAAAAGTATCAGATCAAGAAGACCCAAATAGTTTATTAATGATAAATGTCTAATTTCTAGATTATGTTTAAAAGGCTTTGAGTAATAAGGAGTTAAAGGATTAGAAAAACTTTGGAATTAATAATCTGTTAGCATATTTTAATTTTATGTTTTCTGAATACTATACCCTGGGGGGGAGGGTGTGTGTGGGGAGGGTAAGGGGAGTGGGAGGGGTTTGGGGGGAAGGGGGGGAGAAAAGAGAAAAATGTTTGTACTTTGTACTAATAAAACTTTTTAATAAAAATTAAAAAAAAGAAAATGCTTTTTCAGTATTAGTAATGAACAGGATTGGGAATGAAAGACATGCACACTGTCTCGAAGTGGAAGAGTTTTGACTCGCAGGGGTGAAATCCAGCAGGTTCTGATAGGTTCTGGAGAACCGGTAGTGGAAATTTTGAGTAGTTCGGAGAACTGGTAGCGGAAATTTTGAGTAGTTCGGAGAACCAGCAAAAACCACCTCTGGCTGGCCCCAGAGTGGGGTGGGAATGGAGATTTTGCAATATCCTTCCCCAAGAAGTGGGGAGGGAATGAGGATTTTGCAGTATCCTCCCCCTGGAGAGGGGTAGAAATTGAGATTTTGCAGTATTCTTCTCCTGCCATGCCCACCAAGCCACGCCCACCAAGCCACACCACACCCACCAAGCCACACCCACAGAACCAGTAGTAAAACAATTTGGATTTCACCATTGGTTTTTAGGGGTTCTTTTTAAAGTAACTTCTGGTGGAAAGTGATTGCTGCCATTGGTGCAGAATTTAGGTAGCATTTAGGCTCACATTCTAACTGTGATCTTTGGGCCTCACAATCCGCAGGGCCTCATAAAATTTTAAGGTTTGAGGTTTTGTTTGGATTTTTTTTTTTGCTTTTCGAATTTACATTTAAGTATTATTGCCAGGTTATGTTATATTGTAATCTATGAGAGAGATCATAGATTAGCCAAATAATAAATATGTAATCAGTAAATGCATTCATTTGAAAATAATTTGCATTTTTCACTTTAAATACGTTGCTATTAAATAATTAAAAGACATATATATGCTTTCAGTTTTGTTGTGGATACTCACTTCTGTTGTGGATATTATTTTAGTGTACACCCTTGTGAGACCTCCTGGTGTAACTTTAGCAAGGGACTTCACACTTCATATAAGGCCTCGCCTAAATCTGACATTGGCTGCCACATTAAAAACATGAAAGAAATCCAGGGTTTTTATGAAGTACTTTTTCTGCTAAAAAGCCAAGGGTTAGGAGTTTAATAGTTTGAAATATTTCTAACAGAGGCCTTATTTCAAACAATTCTTTTTAAAAAACAATTAGTCCCTAATTGTTTAAACAACACAGCCAAAAGACGAGCAGAGGTAGATGCAAGCATTTAGTATTGACTCATCAGTATCTACATTACAATAATATGGTTAAAATCAGCCTTAAATATAAGATCTAGCAAGAGCATTAATTAAGACTATAACCTATGCAGGAAAACAACCAATGGCGAGTCTTACGCCCAAGGGAGGTGTAGATTGACATAAAGCCATTTCTGCACACACAAGGGGGGCTTCAAACGGTTAATGGCAACCGCCTCAGCAAAGCGCAGGAAATGAGAGTTCCTGTGGCACAGTAGAACTTTACACGCAGAGTTTTGATCCACCTGGTGACCTGTAGTAAGTGTCTTGCAATGGCCGAAGAAGGCATTTTATGGCCATGATTTGCTGCTGTTGTTGGATTACTCAAGTCTGAGTAGTGAGTAAGTAATGAGTAATGAGTTTCCCGAAATGGGTCCAAACAGTCTTGAGTAATCCAACACCAACAGAAAATCATGGCCGTAAAATGCCTTCTTCGGCCATTGCAAGACACTTACTATCTATGGGTCACCAGGTGAGTCAAAACTCTGCGTTTAAAGTTCTACTGTGCCACAGGAACTTTCGTTTCCTGCACTTTGCTGAGCCGGTTGCCATTAACCATTTGAAGCAACTGTGATTTGCAGATTTTGATATGTGTGTGCAGAAACGGCTTTATGTCAATCTACGCTTTCCGTGGGCATAAGGCTTGCCATTGGTTGCTTTCCGGCATACATTATAGGCTTAATCAATGCTCTTGCTAGATTTTATATTTGAGGCTGATTTTAACTGTGTTATTGCAGTGTAGGTACTGATGAGTCAATACGAAATGCTTGCATCTACCTCTGTTCATCTTTTGGCTGCATTGTTTAAATTCTTTTTTTTTTGAGTTTTTAAACTTTATTTTTAAAATTATCATGCTGATAAAGTTGATAAAGACATTGCAAAAAACAAAAGTGGAGGTAGGGGACTAAATTGCCATTTATGCCAATAGTGCCAGAATTGTTATGCCTCAGATCAGGAAGAGTAGCAAATGACAACTCTGCACAGTAGTTGAAAAAGCTCTACAGAAAATAATTACAACTGTCCAGAATATCATTGGGCTCCAGCTACCAGCCCTGGACAATATCTCTGCATCTCGCTGTTCTAGGAAGTTGCACAATATTCTCAGAGACTCTTCTCATCCTGCTTACAATCTTTTTGAACTGTTGCCTTCTGGCAGAAGATACAGAACAATTAGAACTTGGACCACACGCTTTCTGAATAGATTTTATCCCAGAGCTATAATTGCACTTAATAATGAATTGAAGGGTCACCATCATTGAGCTGTTGGATAGTATTACTTGGTCTGTTGTGTGGATGTTTGGGTGGTTCAGAGTGGGGAATTTGTGGCGGTGGGGCATGTTTTAGGGATTGCTATGTGTGTTGGGACTGGTCTTGAAGCGTTACGTGAATTTCGTTGTATGATTGTACTGTGTATATATGTACAATGACAATAAATTATTATTATTATTATTATTATTATTATTATTATTATTATTATTATTATTATTATTATTATTATTATTATTATTATTATTATTATTATTATTATTATTATTATTATTATTATTATTATTATTCAACATTCCAATGGATTGATCATAGTAATATATTAAGGACTTGAAGGATTTATTATGCATTTAAATACAGTATGGTGTTAAGCTCTCTTAGAGCACATCTCAGTGTTGAGTGTTTCTCAAGGATAAGAATTATGCTGTGAAAATACCTGACTCTCCTTTGTGTTACCTAGACAGCCAGGCACTGGCTCAGACTGGATTCTGTAGCATTACACAGAGCATTGTGGGCAGCGGTGAAATCCTCTGAAGTCTGCTACCGGTTTGCTTTGCGCACGCTTTCCACGCACCACAGGCATTATCGTGCAGCGCTGAAAAAGGAGCATTTTTAAGCCATCAGAATCTGCAAAGGTAAGTAGAACAGCGAGGGGGGGATCAGCTGTGCCGCGCAATTTAGATTAGATAGGAAGCAAGCACCCAAAGTGGTAGCATTTTTTACTACTGGTTCAGGCAAACCGGTCCAAACCGGTAGCATTTCACGTCTGATTGTGTGCCTTTTTAAAAAAATAATTATTTAATAGTTGTGATTGTTTTTGTGCATTTTTTAAAATTAAATGTTGTATGTTGCTCAGAGTTACTCTCATGAGAGATGGGTGGTTATACAAATATGACAAATAACAATTATGTAATAATTACTACATACATATATACACACACACATATATATATAAAATGTAGGCAGCCTTTGAATTTGGAGAGCATATGGCAAACAGGTCTACTCATAAAACAGCCAAGGGTGATTTGCCTAATTTATAAAGGGCTGGTCTCCAAATTCCTGTTTACCAGAAGGTGAGCAAGACTTTCAAGTTGCTCCCTTATATTCTACCAATAATTCCATGAACCCTAAAAAAATAAGATAATAGAAGCTGATGGGATACATCGCTGCATGCTTGTTTTTAAATAATTTCTGAAAAATTAATATGGGTCAGGAAATCTATGGGGGGCATCACACTGGATACGCATGGAGGTCACACTGCATAATCTGTCAATACAGCACTCTCCCTCCCCCATTTACTTCAAACAGCGTTTAAATAGCTATCAAAAACTCCAACACCATCCTATAACACAGTTGAAGCATTTCAATGTTTTTATTATCTAAACCACCCTGAAAATATTAGGAGGTGTGCTGAATTTGAAGGATGCTTATCAGTCGTGTCTGCTGGGAGATTTCTGAACTATGTATGCCTCATTCACCTGCAATAGCAGCTGATGAAAATAATGAGTTTGTGTACTAAGCTGCAATGTTACAGAAACATTTGTTTTTCCCTGACAATTTGAGCCAAAAGATCAACTGTTATCTATTCCCTTGCTAAACAAGCTGGCTTCATTGCGTGATACCACAAAAATAGCATGTTTTGTGAAGCAGCCGGCTTCACTTTCCAGAATCCCTTTGCTGAATAGCACATGAACAACACCCTACTATACAGGTTTTCCACTTTTAAGCAGCTAGCTAACAGCTGACTCCAGTGCATGACAGGATGCTATCAGCTGATGCCTGTTTCATGAAAAGCGGCTTGCATGAATCACAGGGAACTTTTTCCAGAGTCTAAATAACTCAGTTGGGTAGAAAAGTCTCTTGACAGCCTAATCTGGAAAGGGAAAGACTGTACATCAGATCTGAAGCTAAGTTGTGGTCCTCATACACAACAGGTACTTCAAAGATGCAAGCAAATGAGATCATAAGGGGCCTAGAAGGAAAAACACGTGATGAATGGGTTTGTGCAGCCCAGAGAATACATGGAAATGGGGTAGCTCTGCTCAAGGATCGGAAATGCTTTGAGTATGGACAAGGAGGCAGAATTGTTTAGAGTTATTCCAGAATAAACAAAAGTGGATTTAAATTGCAAGAACAGTTAGACATCAGGAAACATTTCTTAACTGTAATCAATGTTCAACAATGCCTGCTATGTGAGGAGATGGATATTTGGAGTCTGGAGGGAAATGTCAGCATGTACAAGATGCAGTATCGCAATAGAAACCTTGTTTCTTTAGTACATACATGCTGTCAACCCTGAAGCGAACCTAGTTGAGGCCATCTTTGAGGCTTCAGGGTTGCTACAAGGCAGAAGAAGAGACAGGGAGGAGGGAAAGTAGATAGCCGGGGTTTGTAGTCAAAACAAAAAGGTTTCCTGTGGGAACCAAGGACATTCCAACAGATGCTGGGGAGAGGAGGAGTGGAGTAACCAAGCAACCAGCCAGCACCTCTATTGGACAATGTGACTGATGACTTGGGGGAAGGGGAAACGTTCACTTTTTAATTAGGTGAAAACCACGGAAACTTTCAGTCAGTTTTCATCAGTTGTGCCAATATGATGTATCCAATAAATTGTTCTTTGAGGAATCTACCTGCCTCAGAGTTCTGCTTTCTATGGGTGCATTACTTGGAATGCTGACACATGTGAGTTCATTGGAGAAGAAAAAGCTGCAACTGTGATTTGCAGATTTTGATAGGCATGCCCCGGGGATACTGCCATGGTGAATTCTCCTTTGTGGGACATGTTATAGAGAAGCTTTTGGCAGGGATTGGAGTAGAGGGCACGCAAATCAGTTCTTTCTAAGTTAGTTTGTCCCATGATGGCTGGTGAATTCTGGGTCTTAAAGTCCACCTGTCTTAAAGTTGCCAAGGTTGAGAAACCCTGTTCTAAGTCTTACGTTTTACAGAATATGTTATTTTTTCTGCTGCCATTCTAATACAGAGTAATTTAAGTTTATCTCAGGAACAACTCCACTTGCTAAGGTTCTGTGTTAAATAAACACAATTAAAATTATAAAAAGAATCTGCAACTCTGGAAATTCCTTATTTCCTCAGCATTTCATTGTTATTATTCATGCAACTTGCTGCAAACTGAATTTGTCCTCATTATTTTATACTTCTGTCCAGGGGTGGTATTCACTTACTTTCCCTACTGGTTCGCAAATTTGAGCGTGTGCATGCTTCGGTCGTGTGCATGCCTTCTGTGCAAGTGTGCGGCCTTCCGCGTATGCACGGCTTGCACGCTTCAAAACGTGCCTAAATAGGACAGCATAGCACCAGGGCAGGACTACCCACAGGTCACTGCTACCGGTTCACCCGAACCAGTCCGAACCGGCTGAATACCACGTCTGCTTCTGTCATGATTAGGGATGATGGGAGTCATATCTACAGAAAAACTAAAAGAAGGCTTAACTAGTATACTTGTTTGTTTATATTCATTTCATTGATACTTTTCCTCCCAACTGAAAAGTTAGTTGACATTAACAATAACAATTAGAATTAAAAAGTAAAGGTAACACCACAGACATACAACTATAATAAACCAATTTAAAATTAAAACCAAAGATCCCAAATGGCACCATCCAATTTACGCAATTTAAGAAACAGGAAATTTTAATAGCGCTTAGACTTATATACCGCTTCATAGTGCTTTACAGCCCTCTCTAAGCGGTTTACAGAGTTCAGCATATTGCCCCCAACAATCTGGATCCTCATTTTACCAACCTCAGAAGGATGGAAGGCTGAGTCAACCTTGAGCCGGTGAGATTTGAACTGCTGAATTGCAGCTAGCAGTCAGTTGAAGTAGCCTGCAGTGCTGCACTCTAACCACTGCGCCACCTCGGCTCTTTTTAAATATACATTTTTAAAAATTTATATGTCATCAAGTGATTATATCAGGCAGCATGTGGGCATGAAAGCTATGGGGGGGATTTTAAAAAATAAAATAGGTTTTAAGGTGTTTGTTCAAGTGTAGTAAGGAAGAGGCCATCTGAACAGGTGGGAGAAAGAAATTCCAGGATCTTGCCTACATATTAGTAAGGACTACAGATATTTGCTGAAAACATTAAGCATCAGAAAAAAATCCATTTAAATCAAGGGTGTCCAAATCTTGATAACTTTAAGACCTGTGGACTTCAACTCCCAGAATTCTGGCTGGGAAATTCTGGCAGTTGAAGTCTACAAGTTTGAAAGTTGCCAGGCTTGGCAACACTCCTGATTTAAGTTGAAGAGATGGAAGAGGAGAGCCAGTGTGTTGATAGAGATTGAGAAGAACCAGTTTGAAATCCCTGCTGGGGTTTGAATCATTGGCTTTGAATCATTTTCTCTCAACCAGTCTATTTACTCAAGACTTTTGTGAGGAAAATGCAATAGTGATGGGGGAGCCTTTTGTTCCTGTATGCAACAAATAACAAAATGAAGAACTCAACCTGGGAGAGTTGGAAAAGTGAGTAATCAAGGGTTGTGTAGTATCACAAAGGTGCTTCATCTTTTTCATACTTTATTTCAAATAGTAAACACAAGACAAATACATTATTTAATGGATATTGTGGTTATTCCTTACGGATTCAATACATTTTTTATTGCCTCTTTAAGCATTGCATGTGGTGTCATTTTTTTTTTTTTTAGAGTGGTACCCTGGATCAAATCCAACTATTTTGGAAATGACCTGCCACTCTGGAGATTTCAACTTGGGCATTTCTGCCGTACAGTGTTATGCTTCCTTTCATGAAATGTGAATATGCTTGTGCCTGGTGGAAGAAAGCATGGTAGCTACACAATTGCAGGTTTAATTAATTAACCAGTGTGAGTCGTTGACTAAAACATTAAGGATGCAATCCCATTTGCCTTCTGACTAAATAGCCAGTAACCTAGAGTTAGTGTCTTCTCGTGCGCCCAGCTGTTGTGATTCTAACTGGAGCTTGACACATAAACAATGTGGAAGGCTAAGCTTTTTCTGGCCAGGAAATAAAGCAATGGGAAAAGATTCACTTGCTTAATTTCTGCATGTCAGGCTACAGCTAGAGTCATAGGAACAAGGCCAAGGGTTCCCCCCACACCACCACATATTTTGGCAGTTCTAAATGGGAATGATGACAAAAGCTTTTGGCTCTCCGGGGATCTGTCACTGTTTAGGCTGAGTTGCAGAACTGGGTCAGTTCCAGGTTTTGAAGGCAGGGAGGGAGCCCAGCTCATCCTAAAATTGACTTTTTAGTGTTTACTATGTGAAATAAAGTATAAAGAAGAATGAAGGACCTTTGTGATACTTTATAGCCCAGGATTACTCACTTTTCCATCCTAAAATTAGAGCATTGTTTCCAATTTATGCTTCAAGAAGGTGGCATACATGTTGCATTTCAGATGAAAATGCAGTGGGATACTTTCCCGAGAAAGTGGATATGTTTAAGTCCCATGAAAATCAATTTGCATGAGTCAGCATTAAGCAGATAAAACTTTTCCCATACTTTTAACTCGCTGCATTTTAAACACAAACCTGGGTGTGTGAGACTCCTCTAAGAATTTTTTTCCAACCATCATGAGTAGACAATCTTTTTGATTACACAGACTCTAGATATTGTTGAATTGCAGTGTTTATGCACGCTCACATCTTATCTTACACTTCACTCCTAGCAGAGGTGGGTTACTCCCGGTTCAGACCGGTTCACCTGAACCGTTAGCAACCCACTGGTGATGTCATGATGATGTCATGGAACAGGTTCTGTCAGTGCTGGTCTGTGGATGCCACCATCTTTTTTTGGGATTTTTTTTGGGAAAAAAATTTTTTTGAAAAAAAATTGGGGGGGGGGGGGTTTCCGGGTTTTTTTCTTCTGCACATGCTCAGAAGCTGAGTTTCCGGCACTGTGCATGTGTCGCCATCTTGTTTTTGGCTTTTTTAAAAAAAAAATTTCGGCACTGCGCATGCAGTGTAGGAGTCCTGGAATCTGCTAAAGTTTTCTGGGCTATTATTAGCAATTTTCATAAAAATAGCCAGCTCAATATCAGCAGGCTCATTATGTCTTGTATTTCTTGTTTTGAGTGTTCTTATTTTCTTTTTCTTTTTAAAGAAAGATGAAGATACTTAGAATTCCTTTTCCCAATTGCATTAACTATTTTTGAAGTACATTGGACAAAGATTTAGCTCTGTCCACCAGATTATGGTACGGTTCATCAAACTCTGCATTAACTAATAAAACTACTTGCTAGAAAAATAAATCAAAGATGAACAATGATTTAAGACAGAAAGAATATGATTGAACCTGAGCTTCTCTCCCAACAAATCCTTTAGTATAGGGATATAACTCACAAAAGAAACAGTGAATGACACTTTATTCTTGCAAGTAATAAATGACTCCCACATTCTGGCAAGATAGTGTATGTGTGTAGGGCATTTCCACACCACTGGACTCCCTTTCTTTAATCCTTCAAAAGCAGCTTGAAAATTATTTGTAACCACCTTGAAATCTACCAAACTGAAACCCCTGAAAACTAGCAAACAAAATTCCTAAGCTGCCACAGGTCCTTCAGTAACAAAAATCCTCTCATTCTCAGTCCTGCAAAAAGGAGATAAACTAAATTGCCTGAACTACTCCACCCCAATATTTGTATTTTATTTTGTGTGCAGCTGCCTGGTCGTATGCCAAAAACCCCACTGGTTTCATATGTGGGAGAGATGAAAAGGCAGCAAGCAGTTTCCTCTGAAAGAGCTGAAATGAGAGTCACAGTGATGTGGCTCCTGTAAATGGAGATTCAACCCTCCCACACATTCACACAGTGCAGCATTTGAAATAAAAACAATAAAGAATTGTTTGACCATAGTTTGAAATAGCCAAACCTGGGTCAGAAGCAGCAGTGGGTTTCAATTATCTTCGCATGCGCGGGGCGCTTCTGCGCATGTGCAGAGACGTCCGGGTGGGTGGGTGGAGCCTTCCGCCGCCACCACTGGTTTGCCCGATCCGGTAGCAACCCGCCACTGGTCAGAAGTAAATTGGCTCCATTCTCAAACATGGCTGCTGTGGTGTAATCCCAGAGATTCAGATCTCCTTTAGGGGACAAATCACTCAGGCAATACTATAAAGGGATTTAGAGCAGCGGTCTCCAATTTTTCCGACTTGGTGGACCGGTAGAGGCGGCGATGGGATGGTGGTGGGGAGAGGGGATGGTTTTGCGTGTGCATGCGCCACTTTCACAGATTCAGCTTTGCACGTACAGGCATGTGTGCGCTTGCCCAACACTTCCACGGCCCAGTTCTGAATAGGCTGCAGCCCGCCAGTGAGTCGCAGACTGGCGGTTGGGGGCCCCTGGTCTAGAAAATCATCTTAATTCTTTAATGGATCACCCATCGGCTTCCTGCTTTTGAATTTGAAAGCTAGAAGTGGATTGCAAACATGAGTGTTTTAGAGGACACCAATATTTTATAACATGAAATATATTTGGACAGAGGAAAAATAATGTGGCTGCTCACACTCCAGAGGGTAAAGCAGCAGTAGCTGGTGATATGAGCTGCTTTATTCAGATAAGAATGTCTTTCTTCATAAATTCCATTTTTAAAAAGTTCCGTTAATACAACATGCTTGTCAAGAAACCTTTATTAAAAGGCACCAGGCAGTTTTAGATTTAAGGCCTTTGTCACAGATCGTTCTGAGATTAGATATTCCCTCAGGCATGGGGTCTAGACCTTGAGTGAACCCATCAATATAGTTTTTCTTAATATGGTTTTATTTATTTATTTGTTTGTTTGTTTGTTTGTGTGTGTGTGTGTGTGTGTGTGTGTGTGTGTGTGTGTGTGTGTGTGTGTGTTTGTTTATTATATCTGCCTACTTGTTTGCAACAACTCTAGGCAGCTTACAAGCAATAAAACACAGTGTAGAAAAAATTGAAAATAAAAAAATACCTCTCCCCATCGGCGACAGCACACAGTCAAATAAGCCATTTGATGGGCTCCGTCCTATTCTGGGTTCCCTAGACCCACTGGCAAAACCAAGTCTTTAGGGCCTTATGAAAGACTGTGAAAGTGGGGGGCAGTCTAATTTCTGAATGGATGATATTCCAAAGAGAGGGCGCTACCATGGAGAAAGCTCTTCCTCTGGGTCCCATCCAGCGGTGAAATCTACTTACCTTCCCTACTGGTTCGGAAGCGCGCGCTTTGCGCACGTGCACGCATTTCACTCGCACACGTGCCATCCTTGCACATGCTTTTTCACCCTCTGCACATGCGCAGAACGCTTTGCATATGCACAGAGGGTGGAAAAAAGAAAATGGCGACGTCCGGGCGGGTGGGTGGAGCCTCGCGCTGCGGCTGCTACCGGTTCTCCAAACCACCAGCGGCTGCCGCTACCAGTATGCCCAAACTGGGCCAAACCAGTAGCATTTCACCCCTGGTCCCATCAGATGTACCTCCTTACAGGACGCAACCCACAACATTCCTTGGCTCCCCACTCTAGTGGGCCAGGTGGATGTGACTGGCAAGAGACAGTCCCTCAGATAACATGGTCCCAAGCCATGAAGGGCTTTAAAGGTGACAACCAGCATCTTTGCATTCAGAAGCGAATATGTTGTATGTTTGTATGGAATTTGTCTATGGATGCCATTACGTTATTGTTACTGTTGTTACTTGCTTTTGCTTTTAGTTTTAATGCTGTGTTTGCCACTCAGAGTTACAATGGCAGGATGTGTGGCTATATAAATTAATGAAATAAATTACTTAATAAAACAGGTGTAGAATTCTCATAACCTAGATGAAACTGAGGCACATTTTATAAAAATTACAATTAGTTTTGCTATTTATGTATATATGTTTTTGCATTTTAGTTGTCCATTTAAAACAGCAGGAAGTTCTGTAAGAGGCGGTATTGCAACTGTAAATTAGATGCAACTAGCTTCATCTTGCTAACTCTTTAGCTTCATTTATGACGGGAACACCTGGTGTGTGAGATACATTTTACATTTTCAAGAGTAAAGGGCCTCAGTAGGCAGCCCTTCAAGGTAGTCCAGACCAGCGAACCAAAACCAAGATTACTAATACTACTTTTATTGTACGGTAACAGTCACAGAATATCACAAGTCTGAAAGCAAACCCTCCCACCCTTGCCTTTTCATTCCAGAGAACTAGAGAGGGTCAATTCTGCAACAACAACAAAAACCCACTGCAACAACATCACCAAAAAGGCTTCAAGAGTCGTTAACCTAATCTTACATAGCTTCTTCTCCGGAAATATCACACTACTAACCAGAGCATACAAAACATTCGCCAGACCAATCCTTGAATACAGGTCATCTGTCTGGAACCCACACCACATATCGGACATAAATACATTAGAAAGTGTCCAGAGATATTTTACGAGAAGAGTCCTCCACTCCTCTACTGTCAACAGAATACCTTACGCAACCAGACTTGAAATCCTGGGCTTAGAAAGCTTAGAACTATGTCGCCTTAGGCACGACCTAAGCATAGCTCATAAAATTATCTGTTACAACATCCTTCCTGTCAATGACTACTTCAGCTTCAACCACAACAATACACGAGCACACGATACAAACTCAAAGTGAACCGCTCCAAACTTGGCTGTAGAAAATACGACTTTAGCAACAGAGTGGTTAATGCCTGGAACTCACTATCTGACTCTGTACTTTCGTCACTAAACCCCCAAAACTTTACCCTTAGACTGTCCACTGTTGACCTCACCCGATTCCTAAGAGTCATGCATAAGTGCACCAGCATGCCTACCGTCCCTGTCCTAATGTTCCCTCTTATCAGTACCCATCTTATGTATATAAACAATATTATATCTATGTATATTACCAATACGTACTTGACAAAATAAATAAATAAAATAAAAATAAAATACATTTTCTCCACCCCGTTTCTACTCTGGACTCAGATTTCTCTCACCAGACCGTTACTTAGGCGGCTGCTCTTCCTCCTGTCTCTCAAGGTTACACAACCCATTACACAGCCAGAAGGTAAGGGAAAATGGGAGTTCCAGATCATTTTAGTGGAAATGTTGTTGTTTTTTCATATTTTTCTGCATGTTGTAAACTTGTCTACTCCATTTTCTTAATGGATAAGGTAGTTTATTGTTTGCTATAGAATTTTAGTAGGAAACCTTGGTGGAAGATGATTCAGGGCTTCAAAATATGGCTATGGAGACCAGAATGCAGACTGGAGGTTACCAATGCTCATTGGGGTTTTTTTAATTGTAAGATATTCATTTACTTTATATTATAATTGTATTATGCCAGTTTATTCTGACAGCATAGCGTTCAGTGGAATTATCAAATAACATACAGATGGAAGATGAAATATAGAAGTTGAGTCAAAAACCTGGCTTCATTTCCCCAGCTGCTTCTTTGTTACAGCCATTTGCTCTGTTGCCAGATTGACAAATTTATTGGTTCTTTAAGCTGCTTCTGATGCATTACTTTATAATCCATTGTCTTAATGGATGTAGTAGTTTCATCATTTTCCACTCTTTCTTGATCAAAGTGACATTTTCAAAAAGGAAAGATTTCATTTACTCTTTCCCAGCCTTCTGGGACCTTGCTAGTCCTCCATGTCTCTTCAACATGATAAATATCTGTGGCTCTGAGGCTTCCTCTCTTCCAGTTCCTTAAGCACCCTGGGGAGTCATTCTTCAGTTCCTGCTCAGTGAAGTTCAACCAAATGTACTGAACCAAATGTTTTCTTCTGTTGCTCTTTTGTTATTCTCACCTCTGTGCGGATCTTACTGATCTCATCACACTTTGGATTTTGAAGAGAAAGAAGAAAGATAAAACATACTGTTTGTCTTGTTTGCTCTGTTCCGCTGAACGCTCTTTTTCTATAGTGCTTGTGATCATTTCCCTGCCTCCCATCTCCCTCCCAATCTACTACAAGAAACAAACTTCTCTAATGGTCTCTTCTATCTTTTTGCCAATCCTTTTTCTTGCCATTTTTGGTTTATTTACAAACATCATCCACTGTAGTGATGGGTGAGTTTCTACCAGTGGTGGGGTCCTACTGGTGCTGTGCGGGATGCCACAACGGTAGGAGCCCGGGGATGACATCATTTTTAGGCACTTTTTTCCGGTTTCTCCACGTCCTGAGTTGTCGGAAAAAAGCCCTCCCACCTGCCCTTGTTTCAATACCAACTTTTATTCTTCCTCCAAAGCACAGCTGAGAAGCTCCTCAGCTGTGTTTTGGCTTGTAATGTCGTCCTAAGCATGCGCGGAAGTGAAATCGCCCGATGGAATGCAAATTCACTTCTGCACATGCTCGCGATGCGCACCGGTAGAGAAAATAACCGGAACCCTCTGCTGGTTTCTACTTGTGCAAAGTAATTCAGAGTGCTGGGTTTTGCTGTATGTATTTCAAAATGTATATATTTTATATTTATGTTTCTGTATTTTAAATTCTGACTTTGAGTTTTATTGGCGTGAAACTGTAAATAAATGGTGAACTGTAAATAATGGGTGAGATTTCTCCTTTAGCCTAGTTCAGCAAGTTCTCAAGCAAAGCAATTTGTTCACAAAGGAAGTGGAAAGTACAGGTAGTCCTTGATTTACAACCAGTTGTTAAACAACCATTGGAAATTAGGACAGATTTCAAAATAACTATTTATGACCCAGCTCAAAGTTAGAACTACTGTCCCCTCCAGTCATGTGTTTGCATTTCAGGTGCTTGGCAACTGACCTGCATTTATGACTGCTTGCAACATCCCACAGTCACATGACTGTGTTTTGTAATTTTTTTCTGCCAGTTTCTGACATTTTTTTGCTGGCAAAAAACCACCCATTCGGAAGAATGAATTCACTTAATGACCACATGATTTGTTTTACGACAGTGGCAGGGGTGGGTTGCACTTACCTCACTACCGGTGGCTGCCATGTTGTTCTCACACGCTTGCTACGGGCACGTGCCCCCTCACACGATTTTGCTTCCTGCGCATGCGCAGAAGCAAAATCTCACCGAAATCTTGCAAGGGGATGCGCGCGCATGCGATTTCAGTGATTTTTTGCTTCCGCACATGCGCAGAAGTGAAATCTTGCCAAAATCTCACGCGCGCGTCCCCTCATGAGATTTTGTTTCTGTGCATGCGCGGAAGCAAAAAATCACCGAAAAATTCTGGAAAAAAGATGGCGGCGCACAAAGGACCGGCGAAGACAGCACCGGAGCCATCGCGCGCAAATTAGACAATCGGCGGGTTTCTACCGGAGCGGCGCACTGGACCGCATCGGTAGGAACCCACCTCTGGACTGTGGTGACTTGCATTATAACCAATGTAAAAATGCTTATAAATCTGAATCAATTTTACATCCGTGAGAATTTATAACTAAAATTCTGGGCTCCATTGTGGTCCTCAGTTGTAAGTCGAGGATTACCTGTACAGGTAGTCCTTGACTTACAACCACAGTTGAGCCCAAAATTTATCTTACTAAGTGAGACATTTGTTAGGTCAGTTTTGCCCCATTTTACAACTTTTCTTGCCACTGTTGTTAGGTGAATCACTGCAGTTGTTACATTAGTAACACCGGTTGTTAAGTGAATCTGGATTTCCCATTGACTTTGCTTGTCAGAAGATCTCAAAAGAGGATCACATAAGCCTGGGACACCATCATAAATATGAACCAGTTGCGAAGCATCTGATGGTAAATCACATGACCATGGGGATGCTGCAATGGTCGTAACTGTGGAAAATGGTCATGTCACTTTTTTCAGTTCCATTGTAACTTGGAACAATCAAGAAATGAACTGTTGCAAGTCAAGGACAGGGGTGAAATGGTCCCAGTTCGGGCGGGCCGGTTGGTCGTCATAGAGCCAATAGAGCCGATAGCGATTGCAACGTGAGGCTAACCCCACCCGCTTCTCCCACCCACCTGGACATCACCATTTGGGTTCTTTTACCCTCTGTGCATGCACAGAACGCTTTGCACATGCGCAGAGGGCAAAATAACTCAAATGGCAGCGTCCAGGCGGGCGGGGGCAGCGGGCAGGGGCAGACCTGTGCCGCGAAAGCCACCAGTTCCAAAGGCTCTGCGGCAACCGACAGGTAAGAGTGAACCGGGAGGATTTCACCCCTGACTGAAGCCCACTACATAATATAATTATTACTCCCCACAGCCACTTGACTCCCATCTGTGCAATGCTGCAAAAAATGGGGTATGAATTGTTTGTGTATCTATTTACTCAGCCATTGCAGAAGACTGGATTTCAAATCACTTGGCTACTAAGGTTCATTAAAATTAGAGATACTACCAAATACTTTTTTGGGGATCAGAATACCGTGGATCTGGTTTATAAAAGGAAATCCAGTTCTTTCAGATGGAGACTACACAAAACGTTGCTGCAGAAAGAAGCAATAGTGGTGGATTGTAAAAAGAAATTAAAATAATCTTTTCGAAGATAATTTAGATAACAATACTGATGAAAGAATGGTTTGGGATGCAAATAGAGCTTTTATCAGAGGATGTTTCATACAGTTCTTTCTGAACTCAGAAAAGAGAGAAAACGTGAGAAGAATTAAAGTACATTCCTGAAATAAGTATTTCTCAACAAATTAAACTTTTACAACAACAGTTATCTTTGTTAATAGTAAGGGAAATGGAAATAAAAATAAACTATGTAAGGCCCCAAAAAAATCCCTTTGAGTTTGCAAATAAACCAGGGAAATGATTTACTACGAAAACTACTAAAAGAAAAAGAAAAGAAAATGGCATTGAAACTACAAAGCAAGATACTATATTAATAGATAACATGGCTAGTCAAAAAGCATTTTATCAATATTATTCTAACTTGTATAAAGGAGAAGATATTTCTCTGGAAAAAGTAGATGAATACTTAAAGAAACAACATTTATTCAGGATTATAGAGGAACAAAAACAGATTATCAATGGACCTATAACAATAAGGGAAATCTGTGAAGCTGTAAAAAAAAATTAAACTAGGAAGGTTCCTGGACCAGATTAACAGATTCTTATTATAAATGTTTTGAGAATGAACTGTTACAACCTCTATAAAATACAATGAATTCTATTTTACAGGGAGGAAGGATGCTAGAGAGCTGGAAAGAGGCCAATATAGCATTAAAGAGGGGCAAGATTTGACTTTAACAATAAACTATAGGCTGATGTCATTACTGAATAATGTCTACAAGTAGTTTACAATGATTTTGTCTGATTAGACTGAAATCAGTTTTGTAAGAATTTATTCATGAGGGTCAAGGTGTGTTTCTATGTAAAAGACAGTTAAAGGACAAAATTAGAAATGAGTTGGATATTTTGGAATATTTGGAGCAACATAATGAAAAAGAAGCCGTGTTGATTTTCTTAGATGTAAAGAAGGCCTGTGGTCATTTTAACTGGACTTTCTTGTTCAAAGTTCTGGAAGAGATGAATTTTGAAGAAAACTTTGTAAAATGGGTAAGATCAATTTATATTTCACAGAAAGTAGTGCACCAATAATTGTTAACGGAGATCTAGCAATGCATTGTGAGATACAAAGATTAAAAAGAAACTTGCAAGTTAAGGGCTTTTGCAGATCTTAGTGTTGGTTGTAGAAAATCCTTTCAAGGGAATGAAACATTAATAAGCAGGTTTTAAGATCAATAAACACCGGATGAAGATGTTAACAAAGACATGAAAATAGATGCTCAAAAAGAACTGACAAATAAAACAGATTTAAATGGAAGTAAAATATCTGGGTATCATTATGACATACAGGATGGATTGTATGTTATTTCAAATTTACTCTATTAAGACATGGAATTAAATTTTGAAAAATGATGTGCTAAAGTGGAAGAAACTACAACTGTCATTATAGGGGAGAATTTCTGTGATAAAAATGAATGTCTTGCCTAGAATGATGTTTTTGTTTCAATCAATACCTGCTTTGATTCCTGATGCACCATTTTAAACAGTGGAAAAATGCTATATCTAAGTTTGGGTGGCAGGGGAAAAATGATGGGTTAAATGTATGGGGTTACAAGAAGCAAAGGAAAGAGGATTGGATTTACGAGGTTTGAAGTTGCATTTTTCAGCTTGGTTTGAAGGAAAATGAGATATTTTTGAGAAACAGAAAGCTTTTGTAGTTAGAAGGACATGACCTGAGATTCCCTTTTTATTTATTTTATTTATTTATTTTGTCAACACATGTACAAGATAACAGATATGATATAAACATAAACAAAAGCATAATATGTATAGGTAAATTTAGACAATAGGACAGGACAGGGATGGTAGGCACGATGGTGCTCTTATGCACGCCCCTTACAGACCTCTTAGGAATGGGGTGAGGTCAACTGTAGACAGTCTAAGGTTAAAGTTTTTGGGGTTTGGGGAAGAAACCATAGAATCAGGTAGTGCATTCCAGGCATTGATTATTCTGTTGCTGAAGTCGTATTTTCTGCAGTCGAGTTTCTGCCTCTTATTCATACATCTACATGTCTCTGATGGGACAATTGAAAGAAACCCAGACAAAAGTTTCCAAGGATGCCCCATTTTTACTATCTTTGTTTCTATCTCAAGAGGATGAAGGGGTAGACAGCCCCCACCCCTATTCCCAGTAAGCTACTTGAATAATATGGTTGACCTGAGGGATCTGTTCTCCATAGTGGGCGGAGCCAGCCTCCAAGAATGGGTTAAACCCGCCCTCTAGCCAATCAGGACCGAGTTTTCAAAAGTATAAATAGAACCCTCTTGCCTTGGCACCCCCTCTTTTTTTCCTCGGTCCTTAGCCAAAAAGGACAGAGCTTAAACCCATTCTTCGATTTCTCCACCAACTACTGAATTTCTACTACTTCTTGTGAGTTATTGCTTCATTGATTCTTACTTGACAGCTGTCACTCAGAGACTCTTCAATCGTGTCAGCTTACTGGGCATTGCCCCATTGGGCCTTGTCCCTAGTTGGGGGTTAGGACCAATGTTCCCTGTAAGAAAAAAAAACGGTGCGCCGCGTTCTCGTTTCATCTGCGCGCCCGCGCATGCGCACAGCCTCTCCCATTAGGAAATGCCGGCAGGAAGTTAAAAACTTCCGCGCGGCGTTCTATAATCACGTGCGCGGCCGCGCGGGCGCGCACCTTAGAGGGAACAGTGGTTAGGACTCCACAGGGAGGAGATTACCCTTAACAGTTGCACATCTGTTGTGTACTGGGGTTTTCTCACCTTAATCAACCAGTCAAATAATTGCAGCCTTGTCTTGCCTGTCAGGGAGGGTGGTACTCCAGATCGTGATCTTCAGCCACAGAAGCCCTGAGCTTGGGTGGCCTGCAATCGGCTTGAGTTTGTCTCCTATAAGCCAAACTAGCGTTCCCCTCCAATCGGCTTGAGTTTGTCTCCTATAAGCCAAACTAGCGTCCTTAATTGACTTTTGGAGCTGACATCGGCCGCAATCGATCGAGCGGCGTCGGAAAAGGGCGCTAGAAATTTCACACCTTGCCTTGCATCAGGAGAGAAGGCCTCGGCAAGGCAAACTGACAGGCAGACTTCAAATCATCTTTGCTCAGATCGGCTGCTTCCTTGCCTCAGAGCCTGCCTTTGACCCCTGCTGCTCCATAGTTCAGCCAGAATGGCTGACAAAGGCCATAAGCAGGGGAAGGCAAAGCAGAAGACCCCCAGGGTCACTCCTGCTGAGGACATTTGCCAGGGGGGGATTAGAAACTATGAGCCCTGCCAGGGACAGGTCACTTCTACGCCCATCCTCCCCTTCTGAACGCTCCAAGTCATCCAGCACAGCTGTTTTTTTGTTTGTTTTTTGCTCCGTCTTGTGCCTGCTCGCAGAGGAAGCTGGCAATCTGGGTGCTGCTTCCTGAGGGCTTGTTCCCTCTTTTTGTTTGGAACTTCAGAAATCAGTCAGTCTGCTCCAGGAGACCCAGAAAACTGACAGTTAGTGGCTAGGCCTTAGCAGACTCCTTTCTCCTCAGGAGACAGCAAGTTTAGGAGTGCCTCATGGGTGGCCACCATTTTGAATTACACAGGACCGCCCACTTCAAAAAAAATTCTTTTTTCTTTTGAGGCCTCCTTTATTTAACTTGCCTTCTGTGCAATGGGTGACAAGAGCCAGCAATCTGGCAAGGCTCCTTTGATCCAAGGCCCTGTCTGTACCTGTCTCTAGTGCCTGGGCCGTATGCTTCCATTTGAGCTGCTCTGCATTGATCTGCTTGTCTTCAGCCAGGTAAGTGTGTAGGCAGCCTTTGAGAGTGCCAGTGGCCATCTTGAAGCCTCCCACAGGGTGGCAGCCATTTTGATTGCCCTCAGAATTGAAGGCACTAAGGGCGTGGCCATTTTGTTTCAAATACCAAAAGTGGGCAGAGACCATTTTGAAGCCACATCAAGGACGGTGGCCATTTTGGATGCCTTTTCTTGCCGGTGGCCATTTTTAAGGCCTAATATGGGCAGTGGCCATTTTGAAAGACCAACTAAGGGCAACTGCCATCTTGTTGGCCTCATTTAAGGGCGTTGGCCATTTTTAGTGACTGTTTGGACCTATTAATTTACCCAGGCCTTTCTGAGGCCTGCCTTGTTGGCAGAGGCCTTAAATAAATATGGATACTGTTATTTGAATTGAGCTGACAAAAATTCAGACTAGCTGTCTGTAGATCTGCCTCAGGAGTACCTGTTAAAGCATGTTCAGGTATTCATATATGACAATAGCAAGCTAAACGTATCAACTTAGAATGAGGATTCTATCTATATTTTAAAAATGGCTTGAACAAGGGCTTTCAGCAGAATTTAGAAGTAGTAAGTTACTGATCTCACATAAAAGGAACAAATGAGCCTAGTGAGCACTCATTCCAGTAACAGTTTAAAACCAAGCCTTTTTCTGGAGTCTATGAACCCAGCATAACTGGAACTATATACAAACCATCAATTTTTCTATATACAAACTATCAATTTTTTTTTCTGTATTTGAAAATATCAGTCTCTTATGAACTGAACTTTAAGACAAAGACAACAGGATTTGTAAATTGGAGTTAATTTTTAAAATGATGCCTTTTACAAAGGAAATTACCCTATCCAGAGTACTCTACCCTACTCATTCCTACCTAGCATCTCCCAGGGAGGGGGACTTAGTGGACGGGAGTTCCCTGGATGCCAGGGAATTCTCATTAGCTCACTCTGGCATTTGGAACCAGACAGCTCCATTCACAAGCCAAAATCAACCTGCTGCTCAATCATCATCAGCTCAAGCGGCTGTCTAAGCCAGGTCAATGGGGTCCACCTCCAGATGGACGCTTGCTAGGTGGAGCTGCCTTGGAGCTGCCTAAGGTTTTTGCCCTGAAGAAGGACTTGTGTCCCTCAGCAGCCTTGTGCCCCTCTGAGACCCTAGCAGTCTTGGGGGGAGGAGGAGAGTTTCTGGTCAGTGGTGACCTGTCCCTTGCCTCAGTCAGTGTGCCAGGGGCTGACTCCCCATTAGGGTCTTCTGTGGGACGTGGCTTATGTGATTTTGCCTTACCCTTTCCCGATCTACCTTCGGGCGGGTGGAGAGCCATTCTTGATTTAAAACGCCTCAATAAATATGTCATCTACAAGAAATTCAAGATGCATACCCTGCAATCAATTCTGGCGGTCATTAGGCAAGGCGACTTTCTCGCCTCAATTGACCTTTCAGAGGCTTACCTCCACATTCCAATCAATTCATCTCACCGCCAATACCTCCAGTTTTGCCATGCAGGGGTGCATTACGAATATCTGGCGTTGCCCTTCGGCCTGTCTTCAGCACCTAGGGCAGGGGTCGGGAACCTATGGCTCGCGAGCCAGATGTGGCTCTTTTGATGATTGCATATGGCTCGCAGATAAAACAAAATATTCTCACTTGTTTTAATTAAGGTGACCAGACGTCCCGATTTTGGCGGGACAGACCCGCTTTTTAATCATTTGTCCCGCGTCCCGCCCGCCCTCTTAAAAAGTCCCGATTTTTTAAAACAATGTCGGGACATCTGGTCACCTTAAAACACCCACCCATGCCTTTCTCTCTGCAAGGCGGGCGCAGAGAGATGACGTCGCTGCTGTCGGCGCCCCACGCTGATTGGCTGTTGAAGGGTGAGCGGCGGCGGCGACAGCAGCAAGCCGGGAGCGCTCGCCCAGAATTGGAGTCAGCGAGCAGCCGGGCATCGGGGCTCTTCCCCTGCCTTTTCCATCCTCCAGGGTCGCCACTGCGGGGGTTCCGTCTCTCTGGTGCCTGCGTTGGAAGGGAAGGGGGGGGAAGAAAGGCAGCCTGCGGGGCTTGGCACAGCTGGGAGTTGCGAGGCGGCGTAGCAACCGGGCTGTTCCTCCGGGTGTGCTAAAGTGCTTGAGTTTTTTCTCTCTCACACACACATGCACAACCTTCCAATGACAGGGAAGTCGTGCTGGGAGATCCAGTCCGACCCGGTCGTTGGAAGGTTGTGCATGTGTGTGTGTGAGAGAAAAAACTCAAGCACTTTAGCACACAGCCCGGCAAAGACGGGTGAGGAAGGAGAGAGAGGGGCGGGTCCTGTCCCCAGAGCTCTTCGGAAGCGGGGAGAAAAAAAGTAACTTGTAAGCGTGTGAGCCAGGGAGAAAAGGGGGAGGAGGAGGAAAGTTCCCCGGGTGTCTCCTGCCCGCGCTGCGCCCCGCTTCCGAAGAGCTCTGGGGACAGGACCCACCCCTCTCTCTCCTTCCTCACCCGTCTTTGCCGGGCTGTGTGCTAAAGTGCTTGAGTTTTTTCTCTCACACACACACATGCACAACCTTCCAACGACCGGGTCTGACTGGATCTCCCAGCATGACTTCCCTGTCGTTGGAAGGTTGTGCATGTGTGTGTGAGAGAGAAAAAACTCAAGCACTTTAGCACACCCGGAGGAACAGCCCTGTTGCTACGCCGCCTCGCAACTCCCAGCCGTGCCAAGCCCCGCAGGCTGCCTTTCTTTCCCCCCCTTCCCTTCCAACGCAGGCACCACCGGAGAGACGGAACCCCTGCAGTGGCGACCCTGGAGGATGGAGAAGGCGGGGGAAGAGCCCCGATGCCCAGCTGCTCGCTGATTCCAATTCCAGGCGAGCGCTCCCGGCTTGCTGCCGCCGCCGCGCATGAACGCGGTCCGTGGCGGGAAGCGAGTTTAAGCGACCCTCCGCCGCTGCCGGCCTGCAACCCGGCACCCCGTCCTGCGTGCCCTGCCCCGTGCCCCGTATGGTGAGTGTTATAACAACATTATTTAAAAGAATAAATTCAGAGGCTTATTATACTGACATTTAGTTGAATTCACTTTTAAAATATATTATATGGCTCTCACTGAAATAAATTTCCAAATTTTTTGCTTTCATGGCTCTCTTAGTCAAAAAGGTTCCCGACCCCTGACCTAGGGTGTTTATCAAGGTATTGGCCGCCTTGACCGCCCACCTGCGGGCTATCCCCATGCGTGTCCAGTGCTACCTGGATGACATTCTCATCCAGTCTTCCTCTCTGTCCCAGGCAGAGCAGGACACTCAGGCAGTCCTTAACTCCCTTGGGCACCATGGGTTCCTGGTCAACATGGAAAAAAAGCCAATTGTCACCTTCTACCAGGATGACTCACTTGGGGGCCATCATTGACTCTCTGGAGTGCAGGGTGTACCTATCTCAGGAGCGGAGAGACAGCCTATCGGATTTAGTCCAGCGTGTTCTGGCCCAAACAAGCGTTCCCCTGAACCAGCTGTCCTCCCTCCTGGGGAAGGTGATATCAGCCATTCACATCACTCCATGGGCTCACCTGCATTCCAGAGACCTCCAATGGTTTGTTCTCCATTTCCAGAGATCCGGTCGCAGCGATTCCCCAGCCAGGGTCCACCTCCCGACAGGGGTCCAGAAATCCCTCAGATGGTGGTCTTCAGCCACTCTCACCAAAGGCACCGGCTTCCTGGAACCACGGAGGCTGACTCTGACCACGGATGCCAGCACCACAGGTTGAGGGGCCCACATCGAGTCCCAGGTTGCCCAGGGCAATTGGTCCAGTGCCGAGCAGAGCCTCCCCATCAACCTGTTAGAACTGAGGGCAGTCAGGTTGGCCCTAGCTCACCTCCAGGGCTGTCTGTCGGGCAGTCACATGCTTGTCTTGACAGACAATGTAACAACGAAGGCCCATATCAATTGCCAGGGCGGGACCATGTCCAAGGTCCTCATGGCTGAGGCAATGACACTGGGGCTCTGGGCAGAGCGGCATCTGCAGTCCATCGCAGCAGAACACATCTCCGGGGTGAGCAACACAACCGCAGACTGGCTCAGCCGGAACTCCATCGGCCTAGAGGTAGAGCTCTTGCCTCACAATCAGGAGGTTGTGAGTTCAGTCCTAGGTAGAGGCAGATGTAGGGTCTCCTGCTTGGGCAGGGGGTTGGACTAGATGACCTGTAAGGTCCCTTCCAGCTCTGTTAATCTGACCCGGCGGAGTGGTATCTTCATCCGGACATTTTCCAGCAGCTGGTCGGTCGGTTCGGTCTGCCAGTCATGGACCTCTTCGCCACCCCGGAGAATGCCAGGTTGCCCAGGTTCGTCACCAGGTTCCGGACACAGGGGGCAGCGGACACAGACACTCTTCAATGCGACTGGCCGCAAGGGCTACTATATGCATTCCCTCCCCTCCCCTTGATCCCCAAGGTCATCTGGAGGGTCCTGCAGCTGAGGGTGGAGGTGCTCCTTCTAGCTTCCCACTGGCCCAGATGGGCCTGGTTCGCGGACCTTATGTCCCTGTCCGTGTCACCTCCTTGGCGGATCCCGCCGACAGAGTGGTCTCTTGCCCAGGGGTCAGTCCACCATCCAGAGCTGCATTGGCTACAACTGACCGCCTGGCACTTGAGCTGCTCACTCTGAAGCACCACCTGGTTCCGGACAATATTGCTGAAATCATGTTGGCCTCTAGGAGGCCGTTTACTGAACGTATTTATTCGGCCACGTGGAAGGCCTTCTGTCGCTGGTGCAGGTGGGATATTCCCCTGTAGAACTGTCAATAATCAATGTCATTCAATTCCTGCACCAGGGACTTGCCAAGGGTCTTTCCCCTAATACGCTCCGCTGCCAAGTGGTGGCGCTATTCACTGTACTCTCCTGCCAAAACTTGGACTCCCTATCCAGTCACACGCTCCTGAGACAGTTCCTGAAGGGGGCTACCAACCTGTGTCCTCCCGTAGTCCATAGGTTCCCAACCTGGGACCTATCTAAGGTATTAACTACTCTCACTGAGGGCCCATTTGAGCCTCTCTCTACGGCCTCTCTGGCCCACTTAACATACAAAGGAGTCTTTCTTGTGGCAGTGACTTCCGCACGCAGGATCTCAGAACTGGCCGCTCTGTCTGTGAGGGG
>JALIGW010000003.1:132699125-132729125 GCA_023053685.1 Diadophis punctatus similis
CCAAGTTACTACCTGTTGCATAGAACCGGTCCGAACCAGGAGGAACCCACCTTTGGCTGGATGCCTTTCCCCCCGCTTTTTTTGCCATACAGCTCTTTTACACTATTCACATTTCTCCCCCTTTTCACGCATAAGATTGCAAATCTATTCAACATAGCAACCTGAGTGCTATTATAAATTCATCTCCATTTGCCATTACTTGCTTTCACGTAAGACTGCTTGAATGAGTACATTATTGAAAATTATATTTGTATTTGCCTTAAACTTTCTACCATCTGTGCTAGGTTTTTTTTAAAGCACAATAGAGACATTTCTTTTAAAAGGATGTTTTACTTTCAAGCAATAGATATATTTCCTGTTTGGCTTTGAATATGAATTATCGTATTATTTTATTATCATCTTGCAAAAGAACACCGCATACTATTTAATGAAATAGTACTGGCAGCCATTATAGACAGCATTAACACTTGGCATCTGCTTCCATGACAGGAGCAGAAAATTGTTCTTATCTCTTTCAGAATTTTCTCAAGAGAGAATCAAGTGGCATTTTTCCAAAGCTTCTTACCCTTTCTACACCCGCTCTTTATAAGGGAAGTAGTACTTTGTGTTTCTTTGTGTTTCTGTTGATCACAGTTCAATTGTTCTTCCATTCAGTAGGTACACACAAAATAACAAGTGAATGGCCCTGCTGCCTCTGTGGAATTAAAGTGAGCTTGTAAGAGCAGCTATTGACTATCACTCTACATTAGGTTAGTTCCCAGCTGTAGTTCTGCAGGAGATTGTTCCCTCTCCTTCCCTTCATACACTTGGTTTACTTATTTATTTACTTGTTCTAGCTGAACCGGAAAAGCATAACTTACTCTCACTGTGTAAACCAATAATTAAAGAAGCACTGTAGTTTTGGACAATAGTGTTTCTTAAGGGTGGAGGTTGGTTCTCCAAGCCAGTGGGTTGGTTTCTGAATGTTTCATTACTAGACTAGGTAACATCTTTAGCAGAATTTAGGGAATGTCAGTGTTAGTGTTCTTCTCCTTATAAGGGCTTCATGTGGTAAGTAGGTCTTGTGATGGATGGGCCTGGCATTCCACAAGCAATTCCATCAATAGACACATTGACCTACAACCAGCCTACAAACCCCTCAAATCAACCACACAACCAACCAGCAACAATACCGACCCTCAACCAACCCACACAACCCGCCACCATCAGCACTTTATCTCCCAATGACCTTCAACTGACATGACCTACCCATCACAAGA
This sequence comes from Diadophis punctatus similis, assembly GCA_023053685.1. Taxonomy (NCBI): domain Eukaryota; kingdom Metazoa; phylum Chordata; class Lepidosauria; order Squamata; family Dipsadidae; genus Diadophis; species Diadophis punctatus. Next base: position 132,700,385 of record JALIGW010000003.1, read on the forward strand.
TCCTCACCTGATGTGACCCTCCCATCACAAGACCTACTGACCACACAAAGCCTTTATAAGAAGAAAAAAACCAACACCCACATTCTCTAAATTCTGCTGAAGATGTTACTTAAGCCTAATAACGAAATGTTCAGAAACCAACCCACAAGTTCAGAGAATGAATCTTCAACTTCATCCTCCACCCGAACTACAGATATTTGCCACTATCACAAAGTGTTTCTTAAATTTTTCAAGACACAGAACATCAAATAACACAATAATAACAAATATTATAAAAAATAATAACAAATAACAAATAACAGAACATGAAATCCAACCGTGCCTTCTACAATTTTGTAAACAACAAACTTAAAGACTCGAGATCCATCCCACCCCTAAAAGGACCTAACAATAAAGACTGTAATGATGAAACTGTTAAAGCCAACCTCTTTAACACATTCTTCAGCTCAGTCTTTGTAAACAGCAACAACTCATGCCCAGTATTTCCTAGTCGAACCACAAATAATTACAATGATCTAATACATATCAATTTTACAGAAGACAACGTTGAAAAGCCACTACACAGTCTAAAACCATCTCTATCTGTTGGACCTGATGGACTATGTGCCTACTTCTTAAAAAAACTTTCCACTGCCCTAGCAGAACCACTGACCATAATTTTTGATAAATCTTTCAGGACCAGCTCCCTACCCAACCTATGGTCACTAGCCACGGTCATCCCCATCTTCAAAAAGGGGGACCCCAGCCTAGTTGAAAATTACAGACCAATCTCTTTATGTTGCATCACCTGCAAAGTCATGGAATCAATCATTAACCAATCCATTACTCTCCACTTAGAGACAAACAACCTACTCTCTAACAAACAATTTGGTTTCAGAAAAAAATTATCCTGCAATCTACAACTTCTACACTGTAAAAACATATGGACTACATAACTCGATCAGGGCAAAGCAATAGACACAATTTACATAGACTTCTGCAAAGCATTTGACTCAGTGGTGCACGATAAACTACTTCTAAAAGTAAAATCTTATGGCATTTCTGGACCTCTGCACAAATGGATAACTGCGTTCATGTCAAACAGGCAACAAGTGGTCAAAATAGGGAGCGCTTTATCAAATCCTGTACCTGTTAACAGCGGTGTCCCCCAAGGCAGCGTTTTAGGGCCAACACTCTTTATACTTTACATAAACTACCTTTGCGATCATATTAAAAGCAACTGCATTCTCTTCGTTGATGATGTAAAACTATTCAACACCACTGACAACGCTGCTATCCTTCAAAAAGATCTTGACTATGTTTCAGAATGGTCAAACAAGTGGCAACTTCAAATCTCAACCAACAAATGCTCAGTCTTACACATTGGCACAAAAAACAGAACATAAAATACAAGCTAGATGGTCACGACCTTGTAGACAATCCTCACTCTGTTAAGGACCTTGGAGTACTCATCTCTAATGATCTAAGTGCCAGAGCCCACTGTAACAACATTGCCAAAAAGGTATTAAGAGTGGTTAACCTAATCTTGCATAGCTTCTTCTCTGGTAATATTGTACTTTTAACTAGAGCATATAAAACATTTGCTAGACCAATTCTCAAATACAGCTCCTCTGTCTGGAGCCCACACTACATATCGGACATTAATACAGTTGAGAATGTCCAGAGATATTTCACGAGAAGAGTCCTCCACTCCTCTGTTCGCAACAGAATACAGTACCTTATGCCACCAGACTTGAAATTTTGGGCTTAGACAATTTAGAACTCTGCCGCCTTCGATCTGACCTAAGTGTAGTGCATAAAATTATCTGCTACAATATCCTACCTGTCAATTGCTACTTCAGCTTCAACCGCAACAATACACGAGCACACAATAGATACAATCTCAACGTAAACCTCTCCAAACTCGATTGCAGAAAATACGACTTCAGCAACAGAGTGGTCAATGCCTGGAATGCACTATCTGACTCTGTGGTTTCTTCACCAAACCCCTCAAACTTTAACCTTAGACTGTCTACCATTGACTTCACCCCATTCCTAAGAGGTCTGTAAGGGGCATGCAAAAGCGCACCCAGGGTGCCTACCGTCCCTGTTCTAATGTCCCCATGTATTGGTAACCATCTCATGTATTCATAACCATGTTTATACATTTTATGTATTCACAACCATGTTTTCTGTAATCTTATATATCCTTGACAAAATAAATAAAACAAATAAAACAAATAATCAACATATGGTTTTGTGCTCTTTGTGTGTGTGTGTGTGTGTGTGCATGCGTGTGTGTGTGAGAGAGGGAGGGAGGGAGGGAGGGAGAGAGAGGGAGAGAGAGGGGGGAGGGAGGGAGAGAGAGAGAGAGAGAGGGGAGCATATCAGGTTTGTTTATTTAAAAAAAAACTAAGCATGTTTACTAGGACTGAACTGAAGCATCTGAGGAATAGGTGAGAATGTGGATTATTGGGTGATAGAGCTGAAGTCCCTGATGTTTTGCTATGCCTCTACTTCCAGTTGACTGAAGGGAACATCACAACAAGAATACAGGAACCAGCAAAATGAACCCCAGTCAATCTTGACTGGGGAATTAGCCTGAGTTGGCACCTGGGCCTTAGGTGGGAAAGTAGTGGGTCTGCTTTGTTCAAATGCTTGGTTGGTTTGGTCAATGAAAAAGTTCCTGTCAGGCCCTGTGGCAAGAAGAAAATAAGTTCAGACTCTTTTCTAGGAATGACAATGCCTGGTAAAATCATGGAGCTCCAAGAGACTCATGATATGGGCTAGGATGCAAGACATTTTTGCCTGCAGGCCTTTGGGTTCTATCAAGGCTTTCCTGTACCTTCTATCCGACAGTGCTGTCATACAAGTGGATAGAGTGCTGTTACTACAGAGTACAATCTTCACTGATATGCCTTAAGAGGATCTGTTCAAGCAATAGTCCCAAGATTTGTAACACCCTGTAGAACTGCACTGACACAGAACATATTTCTGTCCCAATGAGATGAACCCAACCCCAGGCATTGCAATGCTGATCAGAATGAAATCATCTCAACCAATTGTTTGCCCCATGTGTACCACTATTCTTAGTAGTAGAATAGGAACAGGAGCACATGTTGGATTTTTTTAACAACTGTCCATTATGTACCTGCAAGAAATACTGCTTTACAGGGCAAGCTTAAGCTGTAGTTGATGTGAGTGGATGTACCCAGCTGGCTTTCATGGCTAAGGTGGCGCTTGAACTCTCAGTCTCCCACTTTCTAGCCTGGTGCCTTAACCACTAGACCAAACTGGCTCTATATAAAAGTCCTTCAGCAAACCAGGAATTGGAAGACTGAGACAGAACCGCACCCCTATTGGCTCTGTCTCTGGTCTCACAAGCTTTTTGGAGCCTCCATACCAGTGGTGGGTTCCTACCGGTGCAGTCCACTCTATAGCACCGGTAGCGGCCCACTGGTGACGTCACAGTACTGGTGCAGTCGGTTGCCGGTGCCTTGTTCCGCCATTTTTTTAAAAAAATTACTTTTTTTAAAAAAAAAATTCTTCTGCGCATGCCCAGAAGCCGAGCTTCCGGCACTGCGCATGCGCTGTCTTCCTACCCCACAGTGAGTCCAAGCAAGGGAGGATGGCTGAGGGAGCGTGTGAGACGCTGAAAGAACGGGCGGCAGGAGTTATCTCCATTCCCCTCCCTTCAGCAGTCCGAGAAGCCACGAACGCGCAGTGATGATCCTAGGCATTTTCGCACGTTTGAGGCTTCTCGAGCTGCTGAGGGAAGGGGGAATGGGCGGCAGGACCTATCTCAGTTCCCCTCCCTTCAGCAGTCCGAGAAGCCACGTCCACCTGGTCACATGGCCGGCAAGCCATGCCCCCCCGGTCACATGGTTGACAAGCCACACCCACAAAATAAGCCACACCCACAGAGTGGTAGTAAAAAATTAGGAACCCGCCCCTGCTCCATACCATATACACCACTGCAAGCAGTGGCACAAATAAGGTCCTTGGCTAGCAGAAACATGAACTCGTATGTCTTCTTCCTCATGTATAAAATTCTTGCCCTCTGAATATTTGGTGAACTTCTCGTATAACTCTATTTTAAAAATTCTACAATATACAAATCAAATCTTTGCTTGCATTTTCACTCTAGGAAACGTTTGTATCTCTTAAATATTTAGTCTTATTCTCATTCTAAGCTAGCAGAAAGTCTTGGCCTTTCCCCCCAATTTCCTTCTCTTCTCATGTCATTTTTTTAAGATTGTGAGCCTGCAGGCAATGACTTCTTTTTTTTATTCCCCCCACTCCATACAGTTCATACTAGGAGCTTTTATAAATAGTAATATATTTGACATGAGCCAGCAAGCAGCTGATGTGGAGAGAGCGTCTATCTCAGATTCCAGATACTTCGTCCCAGTATTCCCATTGGTAGCATTCGATTGTCATTGAACATGTTCAGTCCTTACTGTGTTACAGATAGTCTTCAATTTATCTCCACAAGTGAGCCCAAAATTTCTCTTGCTAAATAAGACACTTGTTAAGTGAGTTTTGCCTCATTTTATGACCTTCCTTGCCACAATTATTAAGCAAATCACTGCAGGCAGCGGAGGGTTCCGGTTATTTTCGCTACTGGTGCGCATCGCGAGCATGCGCAGAAGTGAACTCGCGTTCCATCGGGCAATTTCACTTCCGTGCATGCTTAGGACGACATTACAAGCCGAAACACAGCTGAGGAGTTTCTCAGCTGTGCTTCGGAGGAAGAATAAAGGTCAGTATTCACACAAGGGCAGGTGGGAGGGCTTTATCCTGACAGCTCAGGACGCGGAGAAGCGGCAGAAAATGACATCATCGCTGGGCTCCTACCGGAGCTGCACTCCACACCGCACCGGTAGGAACCCACCACTGACTGCAGGTGTTAGTAACTCGTGAATCTAGCTTCCCCATTTGCTTTGCTTGTCTGAAAGTCACAAAAGGTGATCACATGATCCTCGGACACTACAACTGTCATAAATCTGAGTGAGTTGCCAAGTGTCTAAATTTTGATCATGATCATGTGGATGCTGCAAAGATCGTAAGTGTAAAAAATTTCCATAAGTCACCCTTTTCAATGCTTCAAGTAACTTTGAACAGTCACTAAACAAATTGTTGTAAATGTAGGATTATCTGCTTAGCTCTCTGAAGTGTAATGACTAATAATTGCCAACCTGAGACCTCTTAGAGATGTTAAATTGTAGCTTGAATCATCCCCAGACAAGCCAGCAATAACATGCATTTTTGGAAGGGCAGAGTTGAAAAATATCACGAGGGCCGTCTGAAATATGATCAGACTTGTGGGATTATGATTCTGAATTTATCAGAAAAGAAAACTTATGCCAAGAATCCTGTTCAGCTAAAAAGCAGCAGTGGAGATAAACTTCCCAGCATAAAGTCTCTTGATGATTGATGATCCACAATGATCTCTGGATAATCTGAAATACACATCTATATTAAACTCCTGAAATATTGGACATTCTTGCCTAAACCTTTTGTGAAATTTGACTATTTTATTCGACTACAGTATTTTCAGATTTAAAAATGTTTACTGTTGGTACTAGCTAGGAAAACACAGAGCGTCCTTATGAGCCATGCTACCAATCCAATGTATGTAGTATAACAATGTATTACATACTTTAAATGCTATATTACTCTGCTAAACAAATAATTCCCTCAACACTGACAAACTATTTACTAAGTCTGCACTACTATTAATCTTCTCATCGTTCCCATCACCCATCTCCTCCCACTAATGACTATATGACTGCAGCTTTGTTGCTTGTATCCTTACGATTTATATTGACGGATTCCTAGTATGATTTGATTGCTTATTTGTACCCTATGACTATCATTAAGTGTTGTACCTTATGATTCTTGACAAATGTATCTTTTCTTTTATGTACACTGAGAGCATATGCACCAAAGACAAATTCCTTGTGTGTCCAATCACACTTGGCCAATAAAATTCTATTCTATTCTAGAAACCAAGAGCAATGAAAATGTGAAAAGTTGCTACTTAATGACATCAGGAAGTAAGGAATTTAAAACAATCGTCAAATGTCCTTCATTTCCCAAACAAATTGACAGTATTTACCCAGATTCTGTTCTCTTTGAGCAAGAAGTCTCTAGGGAACTAAGTATGGCATTTCTATTAGGTTTGGATCTATTTACAAGTATACATGTACTATAGTGGGGACACACAGTTTTATACATCAACAAAGCAGACCCATTAGTTCTGCATCAGTTCCCCAGAGAAGTTGCTCTAGATGCTTTGAGCTTTTCAAAGCTTATAGCTTGTTTTTTTTTGTTTTTTTTTTTTTTGTAGGCTGCTTCCAGGCAACTTCTAGTGCTGCGAGGTCAAAACTCATTACTCTGTCTTTTGTCAACAACTCTTTTTTTTTTAGGGGAAAAAATTATGGGAACAAAGTGGAGGATGCTGTCCTCTGGATTCTCTACGAAATCTTCTGAATGAAGCAGAGCAAGAGGGCAATTAAAGCCTTGCCTGGCAGTGTCTTGGGATATGTCCCCATTGCCACTCTTTTCACTCTCCAATCCTTTAAAAGCAATTTGGAGCTAAGCTGCATTGTTTTTACTGCTGCCGATCTTGAAACATTGAGAACTTCCTTCCAGATGACAAGGAAAGAAAAGCATTCGGTCTGCATCAGTAATGGGTTTCACTTACCTTTGCTGGTTCAGAGATGTGTGCCCGCGCGCCGCTTCTGCACATGCGCAGAAGCTTCTGCGCATGCGCAAATAATCCATGATGATGTCTGGGTGGGTAGGTGGAGCCTCCCGCCACCGCTACTGGTTCATTCGAACCAGGGCAAACCGGTAGCAGCCCACCACTGATCTGCATCAGGGGTGAAATCCAGCAGGTTCTGACAGATTATGGAGAACCGGTAGCAGAAATTTTGAGTAGTTCAGAGAACCAGCAAATACCACCTCTGGCTGGCCCCAGAGTGGGATGGGAATGGGGATTTTGCAGTATCCTTCCCCTGTCACGCCCACCAAGCCACGTCCCACCAAGCCACGCCCACAGAACTGGTAGAAAAAAAATTTGGATTTCATCACTGGTCTGCATCCCAGCTCTTCTGTGCTTTTGTGTTGTGGCGGAGTCATTACATATTTTGGACCCGTGTCCTTCCTGGCTGGTTTCGGCCACCAGGGAGGTTTCATGCAGCTGGCTCCAGGCGTTGGTCAATGCTTCTTTGAGAGAGGGGTCCATCCCGCAGCCCTTAAAAGCTGCGGTGGTGAGGCCCCTCCTCAAGAAGCCTTCCCTGGACCCGGCGGATTTAAAGAACTTCCGTCCAGTCTCCAACCTTCCCTTCGCGGGGAAGGTTGTTGAGAAAGTGGTGGCACTCCAGCTCCTACGACTGTTGGATGACACTGATTTTCTGGATCCCTTTCAATCTGGCTTCAGGCGCGGTTACAGTATGGAAACGGCTTTGGTCACCCTGACGGATGATCTCTGGCGAGCCCGGGATAGGGGTCACTCCTCTATCCTGGTGCTACTTGACCTCTCAGCGGCCTTCGATACCATTGACCATGGTATCCTTCTGCGTCGTCTTCGAGAGGTGGGGGTGGGCGGCACTGTTTTGCAGTGGTTCTCCTCCTTCCTCTCTGACAGGACGCAGTCGGTGTTGACAGGGGGGCAGAGGTCGAGCCCTAGGCCCCTACTATGTGGGGTGCCGCAGGGCTCGGTCCTCTTGCCCATCCTGTTTAATATCTACATGAAGCCGCTGGGTGAGATCATCCGACGACACGGGGTGAGGTATCAGCAATATGCTGATGATACCCAGTTGTACATCTCCACCCCGTCTCAATTCGGGGAAGCCGTAGACGTAATGGACCGCTGCCTGGCCGATGTTAGGGTCTGGATGGGGAAGAACCGGCTAAAGCTTAACCCTGACAAGACCGAGTGGCTGTGGATACTGCCTCCTAAGGACTCGACCAACTGTCCCTCCTTGGATCTTGGGGGGGAGAAATTAGCCCCCTCAGAACGGGTTCGCAATTTGGGTGTCCTCCTAGACCCACAGCTAAAATTGGAACAACATCTTTCAGCTGTGGCTAGGGGGACCTTTGCACAAGTACGTCTTGTGCACCAATTGCGACCCTACTTGGAGAAGGAGGCACTTCTTACAGTCACTCATGCCCTTATCACCTCACGGCTGGATTACTGCAATGCGCTCTACATGGGGCTACCCTTGAAGAATGTCCGGCGACTGCAATTGGTGCAAAATGCAGCTGCGCGAGCTGTGGTGGGTGTACCTAGATGTACCCACGTAACACCTATTCTCCGCCAGCTGCATTGGTTGCCCATTAGTCTCCGGATCCAATTTAAGGTGTTGGTCGTTACCTTTAAAGCCCTACATGGCTCAGGGCCAGGTTATCTTCGGGACCGCATCTTGCCGCATACCTCCCTATGACCGGTTAGAGCCCACAGAGTCGGCCTCCTCCAGGTCCCGTCGACCAAACAATGTCGGCTAGGGGGACCTAGGGGGAGGGCCTTCTCTGTGGGAGCTCCCTCCCTGTGGAACCAACTCCCCCCAGAGATCAGGACCATCCCCACCCTACTGGCCTTCCGGAAAGCAATAAAGACCTGGCTCTTCCGGCAGGCGGGGTGAATGTGATACTCTCTTAACTTTTAACTTTTGTATTTTTTGTATTTTAACTGTTGTACTGTGTATTGTTATATATTTTAATGATAGTTTTTATTTTGTATTGGATCTACATGCTGTGAGCCGCCCTGAGTCCCTAGGGATTGGGCGGCATAGAAATCCATCAAAATAAATAAATAAATAAATAAATAAATATTTTAAAAAATTAAATAACATTGATTGATCTAAGACAGGATGGAAAGCCATCAAGGTCCTATCTCTATGCTACATTTTTAAAAAATGCCTGTTGCTGAATTTCTGTGCGGTAGAAATAGAAGCTTCCTTGGGCCCAGGAGCAGGAGCAGTGTGAGGGATATTCCTGCTCATGGGGGTGGAAATGGCCTGCTTACAATCTTTGCAAAGCTTCAGTGCTGTTTCAAATGCATCCTATCTGAGCCAGAAATGAGTTAGTTCAGAAGCCAAACATAGATAATGTTTGGCCAATATTACTCAGCTCCAGAGCTGATTTTGGAATAGGGCAAAGACCCCATGTGAAAGTATTCATTGTCTCCATATTTATCATGTATATCAAACACCAAGATTTTACTTATATTGATCTTCGCCAAAAGGGAGCTAAGGAAGGAATGAAGGCAGGCAGGCAGGCAGGCAGGCAGGCAGGCAGGCAGGCAGGCAGGCAGGCAGGCAGGCAGGCAGGCAGGAAGGAAGGAAGGAAGGAAGGAAGGAAGGAAGGAAGGAAGGAAGGAAGGAAGGAAGGAAGGAAGGGATTTCCCTTTGCCAAAATAGTTTTCACTTTCTACAGCCAATACGCATAGTTCTGGGTCATTTCCCTGTAATTTCACAACCAAAAACACAACCTGCAACTTGGCCAGGAACAGTCTAGGAACTTGAGTAGTAGTTCTGAAGTCATTAACTGTTTCTGGTCCAACCCCCATATTATTTTACTACTTGTCAAAGGGTATATTCTTTTGCTTGGGTTTCACTGTTGTGAACTTTACTAAAAAATGTGTTTTTAAAAATCTGAATCTTCTACAACCTGAAAATAATTTGAAAGTACTTTTGCGGTTTGGGAGATTAGTTCTTCTGCAGGCCTGAGATTTTCTTCCCCTGAAAAAGAAGTTTTTCTTCCATATTCTCAGAGGATTTGAGGATTTATTTCAAATTTCTCTTTGACATTAGTGAGCTAAGGAGGAGACAAACCCATAAAGGCACACACCTTTTATATTCTAAACAAGGGATGTCAAATTCAAGGCCCGGGGGCCAGATCTGGCCCATGAGCAAAGTGACCAGATTTTTTTATTTTTAAGCGGGACGGGGGGGGCGCCTGGGCGCCGCCATTTGTTTTGCCCTCTGCGCATGCGCAGAACGCTGCGCATGCGCAGAGGGCAAAACAGCAAATGTCGGCGTCCAGGTGAGGTGGGGGGGAGAGGGGGGAGAGGGGGGGAGGCAGGAGGGCGCTTGGATGCCTGGAGCTTGCGACAGATAAGTGCCGGCTGCCTCCTTTCCCCGTCTCCCGCCTCCCGTTCGTTGCTTGCCAGCCCGGCCGAAGGGGAGGCGGGAGGCGAGGAAAGGCCTCCCGAAAGGGAGGCGGGCTCCCGAAGGGCTGCCGGCTCCCGAAGGGGAGGCGGGGAGCCCGCCTCCCCTTCGGGAGGCCTTTCCTCGCCTCCTGCCTCCCCTTCGGCCGGGCTGGCAAGCAACGAACGGGAGGCGGGAGACAGGGAAAGGAGGCAGCCGGCAGCTTACCTGCTCCAAGCATCCAAGCGCCGCGGTCTCCCGGTCGCCCACCCGGCCCCAGGGCAACGGCGGCAGCGAGGCGACGGGGGGGAAGAAAGGGGAGGGGGACGAGGAAGGGCTGTTTGCGCCGCTCGTAAGCTCAAAGCGGCGACGGCTCCTCGTCCCTCACCCCTCCCAACAGCAGCGGCACCTTCGAGGGCGGGGCTAGGGATGGGGCGGGGGAAGGAGAGGAGGAGCAGCCTCCCTTCCCCCTCCCCCCAGCTTCCAGCCGCCGCCGGAGGAGTCAACAACGCGGGACGCCCGCCCGCCGCCAACGCCACCCACGGCTGGCCCGAGCTGAGAGGCCTGCTGCCTTTCAGGCCGATTTTTTGAAAGAATGCCCTAGTCGTGCATTCTTTCAAAAAATCGGGACTTTTTAGAGGACGGGCGGGACGCGGGACAAATCATGAAAAAGCGGGTCTGTCCCGCCAAAATCGGGACATCTGGTCACCTTACCCATGAGGTACTTAGATCTGGCCCGCGGGGCCACCCTAGAAACAGCGAAGGACGGCCCGCGGTGCTTCTGCCAGTGAAAACGGAGCTTGGGAGCCCGTTTTTGCTGGCAGAGTCCTTGGGCCACCACAGGCGCCCCTGACATGAGTGACATCGAGCTGGCCATGCTCACCCTGGCCACGCCCACCCCAGTCCCCCGAGGTCAAACACAACTCTGATGCGGCCCTCAATAAAATCGAGTTTGACACCCCTGTTCTAAACAAACCACTAAACAAACAGTAAACCAATTCTCACATATAATATCATGTCATTGTAATAAATAATTAACTTTAAAATAATGTTACTTTATAGAGAAATGAGAACGTAAACATATGAAGTCCAAATAACAGTTCTCTGAACCGGAGACTTGGCAATAAAATGCTTTTCCAAATGTACAAAGAGATTGAATTTTTCAGAGTACAGTATTATAGAATGTATGACAAATGACTATCCTTTCAGCTTCATAATGTCAATTTTTTGTAATAATAAAACACATGCAGTATCTATTTCTGTTGCCCTCCGATGAGTTTTCAAATGGCTGATATATAATTCAAAAAGATGTATGCATCTCCAAAAACAATGTGTCTTCTAGAACAAATTAAGATTTGTTCTGGAATTAAGATTTGAAATAGCTTCTGTCCAAAAGGGAACTATTGTGGTACACAACAGTATCATACAATGGATGCTTGCATTTTTAGCATTATATCTCCAACCTGTAACTGAACCCATTGATTTTCCCTCCCTTTTAAGGATAGTATATGAAAGAAAAAGAGAGAAAAAAACCCCTTATTTTAATTAACAACCAGTATATACCAAAATAAAATAATACAATCCAATAATCAATGTAGTAAATTATACATAACATAAAGTTATAAACGTTAAATCTACAAAATCAGTAAAAACAATCTAAATAATAAGGGGTCAGAATTTTTGTTGTTGAAATCACTGTACTTTTAAACATGTGAAAATATAGAAAATATGAAATATAGTGTCAAAGCATGAAAGACCAGATCCAGACATGAAAGTTCAATTAAATGGATTTATTGTGAAACAGCTTATGCGCAGGAACCTGCTCAACTAATGGTTGGCACATGCTTGGAATTACCGTATTTTTCAGAGTATAAGACGCACCTTTGTCCTCCCTAAAAGTGACTGAAAATTTGGGTGCGTCTTATACTTCGAATGTAGCTTTTTTTTTCTAGCCCTAACCAGGTGCTATCTATCTTCCCAGCTCTTACTGGCTTGCATGCTTTTTCATTGTTACTCTCTCCAAAGAACGTTTTTCCAGCTCTAAGTCTTTGCAGGGTTTTTTTCATTGCTCTACTTGCTCCGAATAAGTTTTTTTCTAGCCCTAACCAGGTGCTAACTATCTTCCCAGCTCTTACCGGCTTGCAGGCTTTTTCATTGTTACTCTCTCAGAAGAAGGTTTTTTTAAGTCCTAACCAGGGGATAAAATAATGTGCTGAAGCTGACCAGACTAAGAACACTAGCCAGATGAATACCTGGTAGGCAGATTTTTTCCCCCTATTTTCCTCCCCAAAAACTAAGGTGCATCTTATATTCTGGTACGTCTTATACTCCAAAAAATATGGTAGATGAGATCCATTGAATTCAAGGGAGGCAGGGTTCAATTTAGTCTGCTTATGGCTATGTAGGGAAACTAGGCTGATCTCTCTTTTAACTCCACCCCAGGTTATGCCTCTCCTCCTACATATAAGTGCCAAAATAATCTTCCATTCGCCTTAATTCATTGGACATTCTGATTCCTTATTCAAGGAATAATATATGATAACCGTAACAGCTTATATTATATCTGCAATATATTGTATCTGTAATATAATGTTGGGAGTGGTAAGGGTTAAACATAAAAACATCTTTTAACTGAACATATTGCCACTCTGCACCTATTCCTCAAATGATGCTTATTTAGCAGAACTTGCTTTATCCTTTGAAGTAATAATTGCAGCTGTTATTGTCCTTGTTATTCATCATTTCTTCATTCAGTGGCCACTTTGGCTGCCCATACCTCTCAGTCTGTAGAAACGCAGTGGAAAGACTCACCTCTTCAAACTGAAATGAAGGAAACAAAGGAGAATACAGGATTATAGGACAACTAGACACAAGAACAGTTTTTTTTCCTGAACGCCATCACTTTGTCTGCTAAACAAATAATTCCCTCATCACTGTCAAACTATTCACTAAGGCTGCATTACTATTACTATTAGTCTTCTCATCGTTCCTATCACCCATCTTCTCCCACTTATGACTGCAGGACTGTAACTTGTTGCTTGTATCCTTACGATTTATATTAATATTGATTGTTTCCTGATTGCTTATTCATACCCTATTACAATCATTAAGTGTTGTACCTCATGATTCTTGACAAATGTAACTTTTCCTTTATGTACACTGAGAGCATATGGACCAAAGACAAATTCCTTATGTGTCCAATCACACTTGGTCAATAAAGAATTCTTTTCTATTCTATATCGGGAAAATACAGGACATTTATACTGTATACAACATTGCTTCTAACTAAAAACAACAGCACATACAACTTCACTGAAATTTTCCTTTGAAAGAACATTAAAAGCAAATATGTTTTCATCAAATTGAATGACAAGAAATAAAATAAAAAAGCAAGTTTCCCCCCCCCCTGCATGGCACTAACCCTGATCCTGATATATTAGTCCTTGCCGTTTGAAGGATGGTGGAAATGGCCAATGAATGCACCATTTGACCTCTATGGACATTAAAGTTTTTGTTCTGGTTTTATGTAATATTTGAACATGACTTCTAAAGAAGCAATCCATCATTGACTGACTGCTTTAATGATCTTACACTGTATATCTATTCAGAAGCAGCATTATTGAAGTCAATATGGCTGTCTAGTATACCCACCTATGCCTGCGAGCATTTTTCTTTGTAGACTTGCAATTCAATACTATATGTGATCTTGTTCTGTATTTTAAAGATTTGAAAGAAAAGGATTTAGACGTTTTTCTTCTTTACTTTTATCCTTGCCTGTGAAACGAATCTCTACCAGTACCTTCATTAGCTAGACAAGCGATATTCCTGAATTTGGTACAACTAGCATAACTTTTTTTCTGTTGCCAACCATTAAAGCAATTTAATTCCTTCAATGTAGCAATATCTAGAAAGACTGCTTAATTCTGAATTGTCTCCAGTTCTCTGCTCTACTGCTGGAGGCTTTTAGACATGATGGATTTTTAAGTCATTTCATATATTGATATGAAAATATTATTACTAATACTCATCTTCCAGATTTCTTTTCATTCAAGTACCGTACATTTCTTTAAAATGGTAAAGGATCTGCAGCATTTACCTAGTTTTGGTGAAAGGCTACAGTATACATTTTACCAAAATTCTTCAGTTCTAAGCTGGAATACACTGAAAGAGAATTACAACTGTGTGTACACAGTGATGGTATAAGCACCTAGAAAGAGAAATCTTGTAATGACCATGGCTTCTCACATCTAAGTGCTAGATAATCCTGGTTTAATATAAAAGACAAGAGCAGCTCTGTTGTTTCTGGAAAACAAAACATAAGTGGTGGAGCCAGTGGTGGGATTCAAATAAATTAACAACCAGTTTACCCAGGGTCAGGTTGGCTGTCGTGGGAGGCGTGGCCCATCCATCCCCGTCCTCCAGCTCTGCCACACATGTGGGACAAGCCTCCTGCAATGGCCAACCTGACCCTGGGCGAACCGGTTGTTAAATTACCTCCCAATCAAAGTAGATCCTGGGTGCTGCGCTGCAATGGAGAAACGGGCACCGGAGTGGCCGGCACAAGGGAAGGAGGAGGGAAAGCTCCGTTGTCCGTTTCTCCATTGCAGTTCAGTGCAGTGCCCAGGATCCACTTTGATAGCAGGGGGTGGGTAATTTAACAACCGGTTCGCTTGAACCAGTGCAAACCGGCTGAATCCCACCACTGGGCAGAGCTACCTGGGAAGACTGATGATTGGAAGAAAGCCATTCCTGTACTCCTCCGCAAAGGGAAAAGTAGCAAGTGTGAATGTCCAAACTACATGGGTTTCATTTGTTAACTGTCCTTGGGAATGTGTTTGACAGAATTTTAATCCAAAGTGTACAAGGGGCGAGGGTGACAATGGGCATGGCTAAGTCTCCAGGGTAAACATTTGGAAGTTACAAATATCCTGACCCATAGGTACTCTGGGCTTGTACACCCTAGCCCATCTTCCTGCCTTGTAATAATTGCTGCAACCACATATCATGACATCCCCTCCTCAACCCTTGGGCAAGGGAAAGGTATGAACCTCCCAATCTAGGCATTTTACTGGTCAATAGAACTAAAATCAGAAGATAAAAATTGAATAAGTTTTATGCTGCCAGTACCTCACCTTGAAATTTGATGCATGTGATTAGAGAGATCATTCCCTCTCTCCTCCCCCATTTGAGAGCTAGCTTGATCAATATCACAAGGTATAATGTAAAGCCAACTTTATTGAGAAAAGGAAAAAGGGAATGTAAACATTTATTTCTAATTTTAGATAGTCAAGTATAAATATAATCTGTAGTGGATGAATCGAAAATAATGCTACTAAAATCACAAGCAACTTAAAAGAATTTTCCCTAAAATGCTGTACAGCAAACTGTAAGTATGAGACCATAAATTATGATACTCAGAAACCCCAAGAGGCATCAAACATAAAATAATTAAGTTGCATAGATATCATAAAAGTCAGAAACAATGAAGCTCTTAGTATCACACGGAAAAAGAACTGAAAATTAATTTCATACCATAAAGTTTAGCTTGAGGTTTTTTTTACAGATCCTTCTTGAAGCAATTGTTGCCTGAAACAAATTTCTCTCCATTTCAATTATCTTTGTATCATTCCTCCAGATGGCTTATGAAGATTCCCGTCAGATAATTTCTCACCCAGCCACAATTCCCAACTTCTTTTGCAAAAGTGTTTTTTTCCTATTTAACAGAAAGCGAAGGGGTGGAAATAATCTACTTGTATATATAAGCCAGAACATGCATTTCTCTCTCTTACTCAAATGTATTCAAATCCAGGCAAGTAAATATGGATCCTGAAAGCTTTCAATTTGCTTGGCTTTTTACTGACATTCTGAAATACTGTAAAGGGGAGCTAACTTTACAATGGAGTAAAATTTGGGAAGTGCACTATGGTTTTAGGCCATGGAAGGCAGATTTTTCCTTTTCAGCAGGGTAGCTGAATGTGAACAACAACAACAAAAAGAACAAAACAAAACAAAACATATTGTATGTTTTATGATGTAGAGAAAGTATGTAAAAAAAGTGAATAGAGTTGAATAATGGATTGTTCTGCTTGAATGTGGAGTTGACAGATGGAATTGACGGTTGTTGAATGCAACAGTGTATGATGGAAGTAAACCATGCCTGAGAATAAGTGGAATTTCTCTTGATGATTTAACATATTGATGGATCAATCTGTAAGGAAGGAGTCCTTGTTATTCAGGAGGTTTGCTTGTGATGCTAAAGGTTTGCTGATTGGGAATGTGAAATGTGAATGTATGTGTGTTGGCTGAGGACCCAATGATGATTTGCAGCAACTATTAGATTGCATGAGGCAATGAGAAATATGGATCTAAAAATTGATACTCAAGGATGAAAGCTAGTTAGATTTGATAGAGAAAAGCGAGTAAGCAATTGCATGTTATATAAAATGGCGAAAGTAGATGAATTTGTTTTGTAAAATGTAAAAAGTCAGAAAAATGGATAGAGAAATTTGAAGATGTGGAATAACTGGTAGAAACTGGTCAATAGTGCTTTATATAGTCTACTGTGGGGAATTAATGTTTTTATGAAGTAAATGAAAATAGAGGAAATAAGTACATATTTCTTCTGTCAAGTCGTTTGCTTTAAAAAAGGGGGGGGAATGTCTAAAGCATTACAAAAATCGTTCTTTAGAATCTGAGACTGATCACTATGGGAAGTAGTAGCTCAGTAAGAGATTTTGAAAAGAGAAAATTCTCTGGAAATGGAGTGATTTATTTATTTGTTTGTTTGTTTGTTTGTTTGTCAAACATGTACAAGGTAACAAGTATAAGTATGAACATAAACATGAACAAAGGAAGTAAATACAGGTAAATTGGGACAGTACGACAGGGCGGTAGGCACGCTGGTGCACTTATGCCTGCCCCCTTTAAGGACCTCTTAGGAATGGGGTGAGATCCACGGTAGACAGTTTGAGATTGAAGTTGTGAGGGTTTGAGGCTGTAACAACGGAGTCAGGTAGGACATGCCAGGCATTGACCACTCTGTTGCTGAAGTCGTATTTTCTGCAATCGAGTTTGGAGCGGTTTACCTTAAGTTTGTATTGATGGTTTGCCTGTGTATTATTGTGGTTATTATTATTGTTGTTGTTGATGATGTTGTTGTTGTTGATGTTGTTGTTGTTGTTGTTATTATTATTTTATGATGATGAGGATGAGGATGAGGATGATAATACAGGTCGTTTGATATCTCAAACTGCCCAAGGAGCTGCTGATACAGTTCTACAGAGGAATTATTGAGTCTGTCATCTGCATCTCTATCACTGTCTGGTTCAGTTCTGCAACCCAACAAGACAGACACAGACTTCAGAGGATAACCAGAACTTCAGAAAAAACAATTACTGTCAATCTGCCTTCCATTGAGTACCTGTATACTGCACAAGTCAAAAAGAGGGCCGTGAAAATATTTACAGACCCCTCGCATCCTGGACATAAATTCTTTCAACTCCTACCCTCAAAACTGCACACCAAGACAACTAGACACAAGAACAGGTTTTTTCCCGAACGCCATCACTCTGCTAAACAAATAATTCCCTCACCACTGTCAAACTATTCACTAAGGCTTCATTACTATTACTATTAGTCTTCTCATCGTTCCTATCGCCCATCCCCTCCAACTTATGATGGTATGACTGTAACTTGTTGCTTGTATCCTTACAATTTATATTAATACTGATTGTTTCCTGATTGCTTATTTGTACCCTATGACAATCATTAAGTGTTGTACCTCATGATTCTTGACAAATGTATTTTTCTTTTATGTACACTGAGAGCATATGCACCAAAGACAAATTACTTGTGTTTCCAATCACACTTGGCCAATAAAGAATTCTATTCTATTCTATTCTATTCTATTCTATTCTATTCTATTCTATTCTATTCTATTCTATTCTATTCTATTCTATTCTAAGAGCATGGATACTCTTTCTGCATCAACATATTACTTATAAACAGATACAAATATGAAGACATTGCCTGATTTCGAGGTAGTATGATATCACCTCCACAAGGGATTAGAATATTGGTATTCTGCAAAACAGCAGGAAGAGGGATCTCCAGTTTTAATGTTACATTATTTTTGGCAATTCTTTCAGGCTGAACAGCTCTTGTGGCCATTAGATGAAGGAAAGCTGCAGAGGAAACAGAAGGATGCCAAACTGTTTCTGCAGCTGTTAGGAGTGCAAGAGAATTTTGAAGAAAATTGGCATCAATAGCCATCAAGAAGGAAAAAATTTCCTGCCTAAGCAGGGGGTTGGACTAGAAGACCTCCAAGGTCCCTTCCAACTCTATTATTATTATTATTATTATTATTATTATTATTATTATTATTATTATTATTATTATTATTATTATTATTATTATTATTATTATTATTATATGATTCCATGCTGTCAGGACAAACCCATTTCGTATAGACCTAAAAAAAGATATTTCAAAAAGTTAAACGTTTTGACTCCAAATTGCACAAGGTCAGAGCATCCCAAACATAATTCCTGGAATTTTACAAATATGAATCGGGCAGGCCACATTCCTTAGGGCACAGTGTGCTGTAAAGAAGAAGGATTATATATATATATATATATATATATATATATATATATATATATATATATATATATATATATATATATATATATATATATATATATATATATATATATATATATATATATATATATATATTCATCAAAGCTGACTGAGCTCATTAAAAAAGGAGATAATTGAACAACCTGAAAATGATGCATGAATAAATTATTTTACATTTTAAATGATTTCCTAAACATCAGCTTCAAGCAACCATCCCAGGCCATTGAGACTTTTTTCCATTGTTTTGCCAAATCCTGAACTCACTTCATCTGCCCCTTTAAGACAAAACTGTAGTAACCCTAGAGCAAGTTCATGACAATAATATTGTTTGGGAAAAACAATATTGTGCTTCATAAAGCACAGTTGGGTATGATGGAAGGCGATCATGAAGGAATAAAACTAGGACATGGGGCTACCCTGCTTACATAGGCCAACTAACAGCAACAGCAGCGGCTGATGACCGGATTCCTCTTATCCATCATCCATTAATCACTCTCACTTTAATGTGGTGGAGATAGAATTGCTTCCAGATGGACGTTGTTTTGTACTATCAAGCAAAAGATGTTGGGTGGCTGTTTCATCCTTCCCCCCTTAATGGATTTTCTATGTCAAGAAAACAAGGTGGAAGAAACAGCAGGAAAAACACTGGAGGGGTTATAAGTAGAAGTCGACCACTATAGACTTTTGTCAGTTTTTGTGAATGAGGTTGAATACAGTTAAAAGCTTTATCTTTAATCACCGTGGCTGAGCTCTGCGGGAGGAAGGTCAGAGAAAGAGAGTGGCTGTGTGCCCTAGTTTATACAAGGCTGTCCTCTATTTGATTTAAAAACAAAAGGTATGAAAAAAGCACATAAAGAGCAGTTGGCATCCAGACAGCAGATAGAACCAGAGTGAAGGTTATCTCGCCACAGGCTCCCATGCTATTTCTAAATTCCTAATTGCTGCAAAAATGGAGATCTTTTCAAGCAAGTAACCTTCGTAATTGGTTAATTGTAGACAATGCTTTAGGGAAAAGTTATTGTATGACATTGGAAGTATAGATCTACATTTGATTTCAGGCAATGAAATGTTAGTGTTTGTTTTCTTTCAACAACTGAATCAGGTTGTTTTTTTAAAGTGATAAAAAGGGTAACTGAATTGTTCTGCCACAATTTTTAGTGATGCAAATTGATTTTTTAAAAAAGTTTCCA
Organism: Diadophis punctatus similis; assembly: GCA_023053685.1. Taxonomy (NCBI): domain Eukaryota; kingdom Metazoa; phylum Chordata; class Lepidosauria; order Squamata; family Dipsadidae; genus Diadophis; species Diadophis punctatus. The sequence continues at coordinate 132,720,351 of JALIGW010000003.1, forward strand.
GGCCTTTAAAAAATATTTTATTTTAACATCATGTTATAAACATTGTTGCTTGCACATATTTTCTTCTGTTAAATAGAATAATAAAGACTTTTTAAACAAATACAAGCGATCAGAGTGATATTTTTAAAATCAGATTAATAATTTTTAAATTTGCTTCTGTACTGTGCACATACATTAACAGATACAACTTTTGTTCAGCTTGGTGGTCTTTTTTTAAAATGATTATGTTGATATATTTCCTCCTTTTCTGCAGTTCCAAAAATTATCCCTCCCTCCAAGAAAAATCAATTTGACATGTCCCAAATTTCAATTAGGGAAAGTTAAACTCCAGGCAACGGATACAAAAATCTTCTCAGTTGGGCTAAATTTTGCCTCCATTATATCTTGTATCCATTATTCCTCTGTAGATATAGAACTCCAATGGCAGCAATTGGCTAGGACTGGCACTTGTTCAAAAGAGAAATACTTTTTACAAGTTTATCACAATCAGATTGTAAGAAAGATTTCTTACAATCTCACACCAGAGATTCATATTCCAAACAATTTTTTGTTAATCCTAAATCACATCATTTCCTTTGGATCAAATATTTGATGTAAAAAGTCCAAGGTACCTGAATATAGTAGAGGCAAAACTAAGGTGACCAGACTTCCCGCTTTTGGCGGGACAGTCCCGCTTTTTAATAATTTGTCCTGCGTCCCGCGGCATTTCAAAAAAGTCCCGCTTTTTAAATTTGAATTTGCCCTGCACACCCCTCTGCCTCCTGCCTCGCCTGCCTCCTCCTGCCAAGCAGTGAGGGAGGGCAGTGAGAGGGGCAGCGGCGGTCTTGCCTGTTCGTGGCCACAGAGCCGCAGAAGCTGGTGGCGTTCACGGCACAGGGCTTCCCCCGCCCGCTTTCCCTGGCCGCTGGGACACTGCCATTTGCATTCTTTTGCCCTCTGTGCAAGCAGAACGCTTTGCACATGCGCAGATAGCAAAAGAACGCAAATGGCAGCATCCCGGCGGGCGGGGAAAGCGGGCGGGGGAAGCCAGCAGCTTCTTTGGCTCTGCGGCAACGAACAGGTAAGCCTGCGCCAGTAGGAACCCACCCCTGGCTGCGATGAAAGGGGGGTGTTTGGGGGGGTGCACAAAGCTGCAGGATAAGAGAGACGGACCCCTCCCGTCTTGCTCCCCTAGAAGCCCCCCCCCCGGTCAATGGTGTCCCGCTTTACAAAAAATAAAATCTGGTCACCTTAGGCAAAACATTTCTGTTACATCCATTATAATGCTAGGTGATGCCCATTTCAACATGCCATCTCCTTCCCACAAGACATGCAAATAAAATCTACATTAGCAGGTTGTATTTATAGACAGGCCTTAAACAGAGTGGAGCTGAATAATGGATGTTGCCAAGGATATATTGTATTTGCAGCTGTTCCTTTTGTATTCTTTTTACATGTTTGTTTCTATTAAGTGAGGTTGCCCCGTGTCCACAAAGTTCAAAGGGTATCAATTCTTCAGACCAAATAGGATTAAGTCTAAGAATGAAAATTATTTCTAAAGCCGTTGCAATAAAAATTAAGATTTCTAATGGTTTGGACCTTTGTGCAATTTTGGAATTTATGTGAGAAGTTATAACATGTAACCAGGCTGTAGCCAGCCTAACGCTTTCATGGGAAGAGGCAAAATAAGTAGGAGGGATCTTATCTGAGCTTGCAAGATATTTACAAGATATGGAGCAGAGTCATGAGAGATTAGTGGAGTGGCATCTCGCAATTATTTTGAACGTGGGACCTGAGGAAGTAGATAAATGTAGTCTGAATATGAGCTTTATCACCTCTAGATTAAATTCATACCCAATTTGGTGGTGGTGGGGATTTTTGGATGGTTTGAATTATACGTGAGATTGTTACTCCCTTGTTAAAGAAAGTGAGATGCTGCCTGTATTAAGAGAGGATATCCCTCAATGCAATCATTCTGAACAATTTCTGCCCAGGTTCTAACTTCCCCTTTGGGGGAAGGTTGCTAAGAAACTGGGCGGCAGAGGCATGCAGCAGAATATCCTTGAAAGAACAGATTATGTAGATCCTTTCTGATCAGGATACAGTCCCAAACAGGATGGAACATGTTCCAACGTAGCTACCACAAAGCTCTGTCCTGTTTAACCAAACGTTTTAGCATTTTTATCATTGGCGTCCAACCTTTTTGCTTGCCTGGGTGCGTTGGAGTGAAAAGGAATTGTCTTGGGCTCCATATAAAGTATATAATTTAGTTAATGTGTCTAAATAACAAACTTCCTTTATTTTTAAATGTTTTTTTATGATCTCATAGGGCTGCCTAGGGACTACAAGGTGTTAAACAGGGAGTTTTATGGGAGTGCGTTACTAGCTGTCCAGGGCCGCATGCGGCCTGTGGGCTGTGGGTTTGGACATGCCTGATCTACAAGTAGTCCTTGACTTACAACAGTTCATTTAGTGACTGTTTGAAGTTATGACAGGACTGAAAAAGTGAGTTATGACAGTTTTTCACACTTATGACCATTGCAGCATCCCCATGGTCAAGTAGTCAAAATTTAAACACTTGGCAACTGTCACGCAGTGATTTTATTGCCTGTTATATGTATATGCAGGGAGAAGCATCCCTATTTAATATAATGGTTTATTCCTGAGCATGTGATTGATATGTTCTTGTACGCATGTGTGCATTCCATTCTTTCCTTTTTTTGCTCTGTCTTCCATTGAGAGAAGACGCACTTTATATTAGAGATGTAAACAAATGAGGATTTATTGTTTTTGTACCGAAATAAATATTTTTACTTAGACCTTTAAACTGCGGTTTCTTTTCTAATGTCTGATGTCCCGGAAAAGATCAAACTTCTCCTTTGTGAGATTAATTATCACCTCTGTTAGCAACTGACTCTTATTTGCAGTTTCCCAGGGTCATATGTTCACCTTTTGCGACCTTCTGACAAGCAAAGTCAACGGGGAAGCTAGATTCACTTTACAACCAGGTTACTAAACAACTGCAGTGATTCACTTAACAACTGTGGCAAGAAAGGTCGTAAAATGGGGCAAAACTCACTTAACAAATGTCTCACTTAACAACATAAATTTTGGCCTCCATTGTGGTCATAAGTTGAGGATTACCTATATATGAAGATGATGGGAGAGGAACAGTTGAGATAAAGTATCTATTTCCATTGCTAAGCAAGACAGTTGAGAAGTGAATTTTGACCTATTTTATAACCTGTCTTGCCATAGTTGTTAAGTGAATCACTGCAGTTGTTAAGTTAGTAACACGGTTGCTAAGTGAATCTGGCTTCCCCATTTTTGTCAGAAGGCGGCAAAGATGATCACATGACCCTGGAACATTGAAGCCATAATGGGCCTAAGTGTTAAATAACTTTTTTCAGTGCTGTTGTAACTTTGAACAATCACTAAATGCATGGTTGTAAGTCGAGGACTACTATAGTAGTTTATCTGAGTTTGGAGTAGAAGTGCTACTTCTTCCACATCAATCACATTCAATGAAATAGAGCCCTTGGGATTGACATGTCTGCCTTTTCTGCTGTTTGAAAAAAGCCTTAATGTTTTTGGAATACAGAATAGGAAGGAAGGAAGGAAGGAAGGAAGGAAGGAAGGAAGGAAGGAAGGAAGGAAGGAAGGAAGGAAGGAAGGAAGGAAGGAAGGAAGGAAGGAAGGAAGGATTTTATCTTTCCTGAAAAGTCTGTAAATAGATTATGCCCTAGGAATGACTCAAAGGGGAGAGGTCCTTGTTGAAATATCTGTTTTATGTACCAAAATAACTGACTGATTTTGAGTGTTACGATCCCCAGGCAGCTGATGGGACATCATTTTCTATCCTGCCTCAGGCACAAAATGTCTTTGACAGCCCCAGCCTAGCCTGCCCATTCCTAATTAAGGCTCTATTTTTGGCTTCAGAGTGGATTTTGGAGCAAGGGAATTCTTCTTGAAAACCTCTTTTGGCATCAAGCCATCGGATCGATCCCTCTTCCCCCCCCCCCACTCAACCAGCCTTAGCAAGCATGTAATCTAGCACAGATACTTCTAAACAATCTCAAAATAGCTTGGGAAGATCAATCACGGTGGAGTCATAATTTAGCTGTAAAAGAAGAACACATCACATCATCCTGTACCTGGCCAGCCGGTTTGGAAAGACAAACATGAGATTAGAAAAGCTACTCCCAAGGAGAAGCTGCCACTGATGAATTGTCACTTTAATTTATGGCTGCAATAACACAGCCTGTATGGATTCTCTGTGATTCGATAACAATAATCTCTTATTTCTGCAAGCTGCTCGGTGCAGCTGCATCTCTGGCCCAAAATGAAATGCATCTCAATATGGCCATCGTTCCTTTCCTTCTGAAAGACATGGTGATTTTCAATGCCATCTCCTTAGATTGCACTTGGACGATATTCTTGTCATCACTGCCAGAGTAAGCCATAATTATTGATTTGGGTTTATATGACATTTAAAAGCAGATAACCTTGACACTGAGCTATAAAACATGTTTACTGGCTGCCTTCAGACTTCCTGGACATCGATCATATATTTTGATCAATTGCTTCACATCTAGGTTAGTTCAGCAGAAAAATTGCTACTGAAAACGATAGTCAAGTCTAGACAGGCATCCAGGCGCATTAAATCACATCATGAATAAGTTGCCTGCCGGTGGACACAATCGGATTCTTCCTGTTTCTCTTTTCCAATTTGGCGTGGATACTTGAGTCAGATATCCAAATCTAGAATTGCTAGTTTTATTTTATTTATTTATTTATTCGTCAAACATGTACAGGATAGTAGTTGTTTGTATAAACATAACATAAGTTTAAAATACCGATAATAGAGGACAATAGGACAGTAGGACAGGGATGGTAGGCACAGTGGTGCGCTTAAGCACGCCCCTTACAGACCTCTTAGAAATGGGGAGAGGTCTGTTAAGGAGTTATTGTGCTGTTAAGCACATACACAGCGAAATGTGTTGTAGTAATGGTGTTGCAGTTTGATATGAATGCTATTCAGTCAATAAACAGAATATCTTTCATATGTACAAAATAGTAGCAAAGTTAAATAGGAAGTCCAAGTCATACACGGGTATTCATTCAATGCGAAGTTTCTTCTTCTTGCCTATCTTTGTTTTAACTCACAAACAAAGATTACAGCTATCACTTAATTCTATACTATCACAGATAGTTACTCTTCTCTTCACAGCAATTCCACACAGTCATAAAGTAATCTACTCATCAGTAAATCAGCAGAGAGTCTTCAATCCGGAACACACCGTCAAACACAACTCACCACACTAAACAACAACCATAAACCACCAACCATAAACCATCAACCACACTGAGCATGCTCTCTTGCTTACTTATATAGTAATCATCCACAATGCATTATAAAGCAATATACACATAACATTGATTTGTGGCTTAATCATATATTAACACACCCAATCGTTTGAACAGGGTTCTAACAAGGTCTACTGTAGACAGTCTAAGGTTAAAGTTTTGGGGGTTTGGGGAAGAAACCACAGAGTCAGGTAGTGCATTCCAGGCATTGATCACTCTGTTGCTGAAGTCGTATTTTCTGCAGTCGAGTTTGGAGCGGTATACATTAAGTTTGAATCTATTACGTGCTCGTGTATTGTTGCGGTTGAAGCTGAAGTAATCATTGACAGGAAGGACTTTTTGATATAAGATTTTACGAACTACATTTAGATCAGATCGGAGGCGGCGTAGTTGTAAATTGTCTAATCCCAATATTTCAAGTCTGGTGGAATAAGGTATTTTATTGCGAGCAGAGGAGTGGAGGACTCTTCTTGTGAAATATTTCTGGACTCTCTCGATTGTATTAATGTCTGTTATGCAGTGCGGGTTCCAGACAGGTGAGCTGTATTCCAGAATTGGTCTAGCAAATGTTTGTTTTTATGGTACACCTTTCTCTGACCACTCCCAGGATCTTGTCTTTCACTCTCCTCTTTTTAAGTGTAATTATTCTGTAAATGTCAGTATACATATTTTGGTGGAATAACCTTTTAGATGAAGCATCGTAATTTGCTGTTCCAGTTGTGAACGCCTTATGAAAGTCTGGTGTCAAACAAGGAAGTCGATGTTTGTCAATTTTGTGTGTGCAATGTAAATCATAAATCTTATAAATGATGTAGAGTCAGAAGAATGAAAACAGTTTACTCTCGGTCTCCTCCGGTCCCTGGATTAATTAATTGGAGATTGCTTCGTTCTCTCAAGGACATACCTGATAGCAAGACAAATGCTGGGGATTAGGATCTGAAAATGAATCTGAACATATGGTTGACTACTCACTCTAGGTCCCTTTTGTCATCACAGTAATGGTGCTACCCTTTCTGTCTTAAAGGTCATGATTCAGTTGCTTATTGTGCGTCAACTGTGGGTGTTCTTTTCTTTTTTCCTAGAAATCGTGTTGGGAATAAACATCATCTATTAATCTAGGAAAAGATGTAGGAACACAACTTGCTTTGGGGGACAAAAAGAATTTCAGACTGATTCAAACAGAGCCTAACTCTATATCACAATGGAGAACAGATTCCACACATAATTTTAATAAATTCCAAAGAGTGTTCCTATTGGACTTTGGCAGGTCAACTAAGACAGTGCCTTCCTTTACTCAGTTCAATTGCATCCGGTTTGCAGAAACTGTGTCTCATGACTAATAAATCTACTAGTGGAAAATAAGGTGTCATAGGAAAGTGCTTAATTCATCTGAACAAGAGGTCTTATTAGACAATGCAAATTATGTCATTGTTTCCCACATTAGAAAAAGTTTTCTTGGAGGCTACAGCCTTCTCAGTTCATTCTCATTCAGATACTAAATTTGTCTTTCAGAATCCAGATTTCACATTTATAGTATCCCCAAGTAGGAACCATACAACAAGACTCAAGAGGCTATACCAGTGATGGCTAACCTTTTTGTCGCCAAGTGCCGAAAGCGCAATAATGCAATGCGCGCCCGCGTCCCCGCACCCCATGCGCATACGTGCATCTCCCCCCATGTGCACTCTGTGCATGTGCATATGACCCCTCCTTGTGCCCCTGCCCCCTGTGCATGTGTGCACAATCCCCTCGCATGCATCCCGGCCCCCATGCATGTGCGTACAACCCCCTGCATGCACCCCCTGCATACACCCCGCATGCGTGTGTGACCCCTTGCATGCGCCCCTGCATGTGTAGCAAAGACCCAAAAACCAGCTGGCCAGTGGGAGGTGTGCATGCATGTGCAGTGGAGCTGAGCTGGGGCAACAGCTCGCATGCCCGCAGAGAGGGCTCTGCGTGCCACCTGTGGCATGCGTGCCATAGGTTCACCATCACAGGGCTATACGATAGACAGACAATATCTACTGCAAGACAGAGCAAGTGAAGGGCCTTATAGGGCTTCAAGTACCCTTTTCAGGGTTTCCCAGATTGTGGTGGGAGAATTTGACCAACAACGCCTAATTTTCAACTGCATAATTTATCTTCAATTGTTAAACTCCAAAAGGGCTCTGTAAGGCTTAACATATACAGGCTTCAAGCCTTTATATCTTTACAGCTCCTAAATTCTGAGAAATAAACATTTTCAGTCCTATCTATCCAGTGACATTATCTTATCTTATCAAGAATACTTCCAACTGGTTTGAAACTCCCTGTCTTGGTTTCAAAAGCCAGATAGCCAACTACCAAGTCAGATAATTAATTAGAATATACTATTTCTGTGTATTAAGTGCATTTATTTATTAATCAAATTTATATGGCTGCCCATCTCATGAGAATCTACTCCTGGCAGGATACCATAAACTCCTTTATTCCTATAGGGTTGCTAAGCAGAATACTTTACTTATAATATAGGTGATGGGAGGCTATTGGCCTAAAGCAGTGCTTCTCAAATAGTGGGGCAGCCCCCGCCGGGGGGGATGCGGACTGATGCCAGGGGGGGCGCATGACCCCGGGGAACTTGATTTTTTTGCCGCAGGGAGTAGGGGTTTTTTGCACCGAACAATAGCACACAGCACAGAGCAGGAGATATGAAGTGCAGATAACAAACCCTTAAGAGACACCATGAAAAAATATTTAACAGGGATGAAAAGAAAGGAGGAGAGAGATGGAGATAATGAGACAAACGTAAGTCTCCCGAAAGCTAAGACGAGGAAATATGACAAAGCGTATGTAGCGCTTGGCTTCACTGTGACTACGGTGGGTGATGAGGAAAGACCAGTATGTTTACTGTGTCTAAAAATGTTTGCAGCAGACAGCATGAAGCGAAATAAATTAAGACATCACTTAAACACATTATACCCCAATCACGCTGATAAGCCGCTTGAGGTTTTTCAGCGAAAACTTGCCGAATATTGCAAACAATCATCCCGGCGGAGAGTTGGGGGGGATGCGAAATGTTTACTTCTTCTTAATGGGGGCGTAACAGAAAATAATTGAGAAGCACTGGCCTAAAGCAATATTTGATAAACGAAGGATGTGTTAACTCTTCCAGCTAATATCATGATCCTGTTTAAAATCATAATCCAAAGTTATTATCCTTTCTAAGAGAGAATCTAGCCTTGGTCCGGTATTATTGTAAAGCTTCTTATAACAATTCTTATCCCACGCCCACTCAAATGAATGCAAAGAGGTAAACAATGTACTATTTGCTTAATCACTGCTAAATATGTAAATATATAAATAAGGCCCATGGGGATCATGACAGAAACCTTTTTTAAAGGAGAAAAGTCTAAGAAGAAAGAAAAAGGCAGTTATAAGAATGTAAGGCAG